>CM046034.1:10946465-11326465 GCA_025215565.1 Flaveria ramosissima
TTCGGAAGAACAAGTTCTTCCGAAGCCACTTATACTTCGGAAGAGGCTTCTATACTTCCAAGGCTTGAGGACTTCTGAACTTCGGAAGTTGACTTTAGATCTTTCTTTCTGAGTCTTGATCTTCGGAAGTAGGTTCTTTGTCTTCGGAAGTTGGAGTTTTCCTTCGGAAGTAAGCTTTACACTTTGTCTTCGGAAGAGCTCCTTCTTCCTTCGGAAGTTCCATACTTAGCTTCGGAAGTCCTTTGTTTGTTGTACCAAAATCTTCTAAGTGACTTGGTTTTGGTTGCACCAGCCTTTCTAGATCCAACAAACTCTCCCTAGGCTGATGCTACCAAAACCTCACTTATTTCTGCTTCTCAAAGCTTTCAGCACCAGGGACAAAAGGTATTTGTCTGTCTCTTTGTTCTTCCCTGAAGTGGTGCTGAGAAGCTTGTACAAGTCATTGGTGGATAGGAGATCCAGTCTATCACTCTGAATGACATGTACCCTTTGTTGTGTCCCCCTGAAAAGAGTTAGTTGACGGGAGTTATAGTCATACTCCCATCTAACTATGGATTCAAGTTCAGGACCTTCAACCATTTGTAGAAAGGCTTTGCCTTTGGTTGCTGATCCCTTCCTTTCCTCCTCCTCTCTCAGTTTCAACTATTCTTCAACCTTGCTTCTAGCAGTTAGCTCAGCCATATGAAGGTTGCCTAGATGATTTCTGATATGGGCAGCTACATCAGAGTTTGAAGGGTTGGAGAATGGCTTCTCTGCTAACTCAGCAATGTCAAACCTGCTCAAGTGTAGCAGAGATGAGGCACTTAGCCTGTTGAGCTCTCCATTCTCTCTTTCAACAACAAAGTTGTGAGAAGAGTCTTCGAACCTCCACTGGATGATCTTCTTTCTAGGTGCAAGAGGTTGTCTTAGCACCCGGTCTCCTTTCTTAGTATCCAGTAGAGTCACCAGCCTTCTCCTTAGCTTCTTTTCTTCCTCATTCAAAGTGTCTGAATTGAGGCCAAGGAGATTTTCAGCTTGGTCCAAAGTTCCTCTGGGCATATCAAGAAATTGATCTCTAGTGAGGGAACTTGAGGATCCATCAACATAGGTCAAATTGACTGAATCCTTCTCACAGGAGATATCGCTCAGTGTTGTGCAGTTTATGAGCTTTGTCTTGACTGCCTTGAATTCTTCCAAGGAGAGATGTTTAGAAGGCTGAGGGGATGGTTTGATGGGTTGATGGGTAGGTTGAGGTGTTTGGGTTCTGGCTAGAGTTTTGGGTTGGAGGATGGGTAGTTTAAGTGGTTGAGGTGAAGAGGTTGGTAGGGGTGATGGTGTGGGTTCAGGGGTGTATCGTTTAGTGGTTGGTTCGGTTTTGATTGGGAACGAAAAGGGTATAGGTTCCGGTTGGGGTTGGGTTTGGAGTTTGGGTTGAGTGGTTGCTTTGAAGGTCATCCCCTGTCCCCTTCTATACATCTCCTTCCTCTTCCCCGCGCGAATTTCAGCCTTAATGTCACTGACATGTCGCTGGAGAGTCTTTTCTGACATAGGACCCACCTGCCTGCCAGAGAAGCCATGAGCCTTGAGATAGCTCTTCAATCAGGCCTTCTCACCTATCTTTTTGGCAGCAGTCAGTCCTGCTTCCTCTTCCTTCTTCTTCTTCTGCAATAGCTTTTCCCTTGCAGCTCTCTTTCTTTCTTTCTCCATTTGATCTTGCTCTTTGTTGAAGAGCCATAAGATCGTATCATTGTTATGTGGAGACAATTCTTCTTGAGAGGTTTGACATTGCTGAGTTAGCAGAGAAGCCATAAGATCGTATCATCGTATCATTGCATAGGGGCTAAGTGTCTCATCTCTGCTACACTTGAGCAGGTTTGACATTGCTGAGTTAGCAGAGAAGTCATTCTCCAACCCTTCAAACTCTGATGTAGCTGCCCATATCAGAAATCATCTAGGCAGCCTTCATATGGCCGAGCTAACTGCTAGAAGCAAGGTTGAAGAAGAGTTGAAAATGAGAGAGGAGGAGGAAAGGAAGGGATCAGCAACCAAAGGCAAAGCCTTTCTACAAATGGTTGAAGGTCCTGAACTTGAATCCATAGTTAGATGGGAGTATGACTAGAACTCCCGTCAACTAACTTTTTTCAGGGGGACACAACAAAGGGTACATGTCATTAAGAGTGATAGACTGGATCTCCTATCCACCAATGACTTGTACAAGCTTCTCAGCACCACTTCAGGGAAGAACAAAGAGACAGACAAATACCTTTTGTCCCTGGTGCTGAAAGCTTTGAGAAGCAGAAATAAGTGAGGTTTTGGTAGCATCCGCCTAGGAGGAGTTTGTTGGATCTAGAAAGGCTGGTGCAACCAAAACCAAGTCACTTAGAAGATTTTGGTACAACAAACAAAGGACTTCCGAAGCTAAGTATGGAACTTCCGAAGGAAGAAGGAGCTCTTCCGAAGACATAGTGTAAAGCTTAATTCCGAAGGAAAACTCCAACTTCCGAAGACAAAGAACCTTGCAGGACCGGTTAAGGGCTTAACAATTACAACACAACAACACAAAGAGGAGATTAACTAAACTTGATCAAACAATAAACTGGATTAACCAAGATAATGATACAAAGAACACAAGTAATGATAAAGAGACAGAACAAGAGATTTGGGTTTCAAGGAGGCAGTATATTGTTTTCTCAAGTTCTATTACAAGTGTTACAAAGCATAAAGAAAGATACTAGAACTTGGAATACTTATACTACAACCTACAACCAGCTATACTTTGAAAGCCAGCTGGATACAATTGACTAGACACAAACAAAATCAATTGTAGAATCAAAAGGCATATCTGCCTTTTGACCTTGTGACTATGACATGCCATAGCTCACATCCTTATCTATTACAAAAAGGATAAAGTACATAAAGTAGAAAGTTACAGACTCAAGACCTCAATGTACAGTTACCAAAAGCATGGACCTTTTCACCAACTCATGTAAGTTGGTGACTTTACAGAGATGCAGCGGAAAGGTGTATAGCTTTATGGAACAGTACATCAGATAAAGCATGTTACTAAAAGTCTTCGGAAGAAATCTGTCTTCATAGGATGAAGCTTCGGAAGACTTTGTCTCTGAGGCTTCGGAAGACTTCATATTTGGCTTCGGAAGATATTGGTCTTGGCTTCGGAAGATTTTACACTTAGAATATTTCTAGTGTATGGTGTAAAACTTCCGAAGCATTTCTTCTTCAGTACTTAGTGCATTACTTGTAGAGAGACATTGGATGTTTTGGTTTGCATCAGACTTAAAAGAATTCTTACAAACTCCCCCAAGCTTGATGCTACCAAAACATTTAGAAGATCTTCAGATGTTAGTAGTCTTCAGCACAATCATGACCATACCCTTCTTCATTAGATGGTCAGGATCATTCAGACTTTCATAGTATCTTCTCATCTCAAAGAGATCATGCAGAGGTAAGTTGATTATGTCTTTCCATGTATAGACATTCTCAACACCTTGATCTCTGATTACATGCCATCTTTCCGGATTGGTAGAGAAGGTCTAGGATAAGATGGGTATCTCAGCTGCCAGAGGAGCCATTTGCATTGGAGTTGATTGGGCTGCCTCTTCATGCACTTCCTCAGGTTGATCTGACTCAGTTTGAGGTGTAGAGGTAGATGATTTAGGCTTCTTCTTCTTAGGCTTTGGTTTAGAAGCCATCCTCTTCTTCCTCTTAGATGTCTTTAATTGAGAAGACTGGTCTGCAGCACCTTGTTGATCATCCTTGTCTTTCTCAGTTGGGTGTTCCTTCCTCACAGGTTCAGAAGGAGAGGGAGTTTGACCCTGCTTTGGATCAGAAGATGAAGCTTGCTGAGGCTCAGCAGGAGGTCCGGGTTGAGGTGTCTCAGGTTGTTCAAACTTAACCTCCACTTCAGGTGGGACTTGACTTAGAAGAGAGTGTAAGTCAATCAGTTCACCACTCTTAATCTTCTGCTTGATTACCCTTATATGCTCATCCATTGTGGATAGAGACATAGGGCCAAGTCTCCTTCCGGAGAATCCATATAGCTTCAAGAAGCTCATCATCCTTTGTCTATCAGCAGACTTCTTCATATTCTTTTGGATGATGGCTCTTGACTTTGCAGCTTCTTCCCTTAGCTTCTTCTTAGTTGTCTTTCTCTCCTTGACTAACTCAAGTTCAAGTTGTTTTAAGTACTCAAACTCAACAAAGTCATAGGACAAGGAAGAAGTGCATCTGCCTAATAGAAGCCTGTGGCACTCATAGTTGATCATTTTGATCCTATCTTCTTCTTTGTCTACCTGAGGTTCTTGTGGAACCACATCTTCTTGTACAGGGCTTTCTTGAACTGGGGAGAGAGTGGGAGCATGCTTGCAGAGTCTTTTCTGTCTCTTCTCCTCTTTGAATTGGAGAAGTAACCTTGCATCCTCTTTTTCTTTCATCTCTCTTGACACTTTCATGTCAGCCAGTTCATTTAGTTGTTCTAAGGGGAGAGAAATGATTTCATCAATGTCATAGTTCCTGGTCTGCAGATAAGTAATCCTGACTGCCCTCAACTTATCATCTTGAGTATTTGGTCTAGGGGCAGCCCTGATTGCAGCTTGCATAAAGCCTGAAGACCCAGAGGAACTTTCTCCCCTTAGCTTCCTTTTCCTTTCTCTCTCTTCCTCCTCAATTTCCTCAGGAGTCATAATCCTTTTCCCTTTGTCACCCATAGACCTTTTTGACTCAGGGTGGATAGAGGTTTGGCCTTCATTGCTTGGTGTAGCATCCATGCTCTGGCCAGAGAGAGGCTGAGAGACACCTTCACAAGCAGGTGTCTCAGAGGGAGTGTGAATCTCTGCAGCAGTTGATGATGATGAGACAGGGGTCTCAGGTTCTGCCACTGGGCCTTCAGTCAAACTTTCCCCTATGAAACTAATCTTAGGGTCCACCTCAACATCCTGTTGACCGATGACATTGCCTGATTGCCTAAGTCTTGGATTCTTTGAGCCAATCTGTCAGCCTGTCTTGATTTGCTTGGATTGACAAGTGGCATATTGACTAGATCCAATCTTTCATAGAAGTTCAAGCTTTGAAAGTCAAATACTTCTTGTTGCCCTTGAACTCTGTGAAGAATAAGAGCTCTTCTATCAGCATCATACATCCACCTTATGATGTAGTTTGAAGTTCCTTGAGGTGGGGATGACACAGCCCTTGGTATACCTTCCTCAAAGAGACTCCTGATGATAGAGTCTATAGAGTCCACATTGATGTGAACTTGAGGAAGTTGCTGAGAATGCACAACTGCAAGTGAGGATGGTGAGTCCTCTATGTTCATTCTTTGTGAAGAACTCCCAGGTTCTGTGGCTGCAATGACGTTCTCCCCCTTTTTGGTAGCATCACCCACTTGCATAGGTGAGCTGGAGGATAAATCAATCACATCCACAGGTTCTTGTGTTCCTAGTTGAGCTCTTCTTAAAGGTCTCCCAGCTAGTTTTTCCTTAAGATATGAAATCTGAAGTTGCTGATCATTGACCCTGTTTTGTAAGGTAGTCACCTGAGATTCAAGGTGACTGACCTTAGAGACTAAATAGAAGCATGTTTTTGAGAGTTTTTGCACCTTTAGTCTCAGATTCCCCTCTTCTTCATCAGAAGAATCATTGGGGGATGAGATAATTGGACCAAAGTCCTCTGCTTGAGGTTCTTGGCTGCTGGTTTTCCTTTGCTCACTAGCAATCTCAGTTGAGATGTCAGTGGGCTGAGTTGCCATGGTTGAGGTCTTAATGATGTACTCACTTGCAAAAGTGAGAGCCTCTTCCATATGGACATCCTGAACATGTTCAGAAGTGTCCACCTCAGTAACAAGTGACTGATGTGGGCTAGACTGAGGAGACTCAGAGGTACTCATCTCTCTTTGAGTAGGGGAGGAGAAGAGAGACTCATGGTACTCACTGAATCCTAAGTCTTCATCAGTATAGAAGGATAGGTTGGGAATGGGTTGATTTAGATCTAAAGGCTGGGGATGGTAACTATCCCCTGAAGGTTGTTCACTTGAGTGTTGAGACTCAGAGTGAAGGCTTAAGGCTGTTGGGCTTGTGAGCTCATCAGGGTGAGCATGAGGAACCTCAGCCCTGATAGTTGAAGAAATGGGAGTGGTTTGCTCCTCAGGGGAAGTGGGAGCTCTAGTGTCCACTTCCTCCTGTAAAGGTGAGTATATAGGGACCTGCACAGGCTCAATAGCTTGAGCAGGGGTTCGTTTGGATTTTCTTTGGTAGGTGAGGGTTATTTTAGGCTTTTTTAGAGGTAGGGAAGTAGAAGGTGTGGGTTCAACACTAGCTTGTGTTGCTAGGTTATCACCTTGAGCAATGAGCTCTAACATTTTGGGGACAAGGGCTGTTTCTACCCCTGAGAAGCCTACAGTTGGCTTCTTCATGATTTTAAAGATGTCGGGCTTCATCTGTCCCAAATTTAAGAATATTACTTGTTTCCCTCAACTGTGAGCCCAATTTACAGTTAAGAATGTGTTGAACATATCTAGGAAACATGTAATACTCTAAGGAGTCCAAGTTTGCAAGTAAATTAGTGTAAACAAATTGAGAGTACCTGAACTTGACCCCTTGAACCATTCCATGCACTATAAAGGAGAGATCCTCAGGAATCTGGTCCCACCCTCCATGCTTGTTTGACAAGCTGTGGATAACCACATGGAGTAGGTATTTCCACTGAGATGAGACCTTCCCTTTCCTGAAGGTCTTTACAGAGAAATCTCCCTCATAGCCCATCTACTCAAAGGAATGATTGACAGCTTCCTTGCACTATGGGAAGGACATGGGAAGGACAACTCACCTTTTTCATCATCCAGCTGCAAATGATAGTTGATGATGGCTGGAGTGATGAAGATTGTCTTCCCTTGCACTATGGCAGACAGTGCCTTCTCCCTATCCATAATGACCTCTTGGCAGGTCTTCCAGAATTCAAGCAAATGATCCTCATACAGAGTAGGATCAATGGTTAGGGAGGTGAAATAGTTTGATAGATTTAAGAATTGGCAAATCTCTGAGAAACTTTCATCTTTCTCAGAGCTTAACAGAGCAACCTGGTAAATAATTGGCAAATAAGTGTCTGAGACAAGAATTTAAGCTTCGGAAGATAGATTTAGACTTCTTTCGAAGGTAAAATTTCTTAGACAGTTATTTATTTTGAAGACATGATTTTCTTCCGAAGGTAAAAGTATATCTTCCAAAGGATTAGAAAATTTTCAAGAGTTTAAGGAAAGTCTTCAAAAAGGATTTTATATCCAAAGAAAACATGAGCTTATGAAAGTGATGAACTAGACAACTTAGGACACACATATTTTAAGAAATAATCAGAATTAGTTTTAAGAAAAGATCTACTCAAAGTTAATCATCCAAATAGTTGATATTAGATACTTAAATCTCTGTTCATCAAAAGCTTTTATAAACAGATCAGCATATTGTTCATCTGTATGAACTTTGACTAGTTTAATTAATCCCTTTTCATAGTTATCTCTTATTAAATGATACCTGATATTGATGTGTTTGGTCCTTGAGTGCTGCATAGGGTTCTTAGTGATAGAGATAGCACCATTATTGTCTATGTGGATAGGAGTCTCCTTGAAGTTAAATCCATAGTCCAGCATTTGATTTTGAATCCAAAGTACTTGAGCACAGCAGCTTGCAGCAGCAATGTATTCAGCCTCAGCAGTGATGCAGACACGCAGGATTGTTTCTTGCATTGCCATGAGACAACCCTTCCACCAAGGAATTGACATCCCCTAAATGTAGACTTTGCAGTCATGTTGCAACCACCATAATCACTATCTGTATAAGCATACAGATTGAAGTCAGGATTCTTTGGATACCATAAACCAAGTGTTGAGGCACCTTTGAGGTATCTTAAAATCCTTTTGACGGTGATTAGGTGAGACATCTTAGGGTTGGCTTGATATCTTGCACAAATACATGTAGCAAACATGATATCAGGCCTACTAGCTGTAAGATACATAAGAGACCCAATCATAGCCCTGTATAAATGTTCATCTACACACTCCCCCTCAAGATCAGGTCCAAGGGAGTGGTTTCTGGCTATGGGTGTCTTAGCAATCTTACAATCAGTCATGTTGAACCTCTTGAGTATGTCCTGAACATACTTTGACTGACTTATGAAGATGCCATCTTCAACTTGCTTCACTTGAATTCCCAGAAAGAAATTGAGTTCTCCCATTGCACTCATTTCAAATCTGTCTTTCATCAGCTTCTCAAAGTCTTTGCAGAGCTTTGGATTAGTTGAACCAAAGATGATGTCATCTACATAAACTTGAACTAGCAATAAGTCATTTCCCTGTCCTTTGATGAAGAGAGTTCCATCTATAGTACCTCTCCTGTATCCATGTTTACAAAGATACTCAGACAATGTCTCATACCATTTCCTGGGCGCCTGATGCAGCCCATAAAGAGCTTTGTCAAGCTTGCAGACATAATCAGGATGATCAGGGTCTACAAAACCAGGTGGCTGTTTGACATAAACCTCTTCATCAATCACTCCATACAGGAAAGCACACTTTACATCAAGTTGAAAGACCTTGAAGTTCTTGGATGCAGCAAATGCCAGGAATATCCTAACAGCTTCTAATCTTGCTACAGGAGCAAAGACATCAGTGTAGTCAATCCCTTCTTCTTGTGTGTATCCTTAAACAACTAGTCTTGCCTTGTTCTTGATGATGATTCCTCTATCATCCTTCTTATTCCTAAAAACCCATTTGGTTCTAATGGTAGTCTTCCTATGAGAAAGAGGACAAAGGTTCCAAACTTTCTGCCTTTTGAATTAAAGCAACTCTTGTTGCATAGCTTCAACCCAACTTCCATCCTTTAGAGCTTCATCAACTTTCTTTGGCTCTATTTGAGATAAGAAACAAGAGTGAAGACAAACATTTGCTTCATGGGTTTGCCCTTTTGTTCTTACCCATGTGACAACATCTCCAATGATGTTTGTGGTGGGATGAGACTTGTGGATCCTTAGATCTGGCATAGATGATTCACCCTCCACATCTCCACACTTATCAAGATTAACTTGATCCAATGAGTGTGTGACATCATTGATGTTGTCATCTATGGTGTGGTTATTAGCATCAAGGAATTCCTGATCACTTTCACCATCACCATTGTTGTCTTCCATAATTGAGGTAACTTTATCTGGTTGTGCAGCCTCTGAGCTGGAATTTGAAGGCACCCTAGATGTATCAGCTGAATTTGTCATTGTAGTGCTAATAGAAACCTCATTTGCTAAAGTAGTTCCAACTGGAGCTGAAGATGTATGAGTTGAGGGTCTTCCTAGCTCAAATCTTGGATCAGGATCACCTGTATTTAACTTTTCTGCAGATCCTGAAACATTGTCACAAGATTTGTTAAAACCATTGGTAACTAAATCAAGATCAAATAGCCAATCAGGACCAGAACCAGCCACACAGGGTGTGTGTTCATTGAAAGTCACATTGGCTGACTCCTCAACAATTCTAGTTCTGAGATTGTATACTCTATAAGCCTTGGCTTGGGAGGAGTATCTAATGAAGTGTCCATCATCTGATTTCTAAGCAAACTTGGCAATTTGATCCTTGGTATTCAAGATGGTGCAGGGACATCCAAATGACCTGAGAAAACCAATGAAAGGTTTTCTCTTGTGCCAAAGTTCATAAGGAGTCTTACCATGTGTCTTAACTACTAAAACTCTGTTTTGCACATAGCAAGCAGTATTTACTGCCTCTGTCCAGAAGGTGATGGGCAGTTTAGAGTCAAACAACATAGTTCTTGCAGCTTCAATTAGTGTCCTGTTTCTCCTCTCAGCAACTCCATTTTGCTGAGGAGTCCTGGGAGCACTATATTGTCTTGTAATACCTTTTTCATCACAAAATGTATCAAGGATTTGATTCTTGAATTCAGTTCCTTGATCACATCTTATGGTTCTGACCTTGTGATCACTTTGATTCTCAATTTTTAAGATGAAATTCTTCAGAATCTCAGGGGTTTCATCCTTAGTTCTAAGAAAGAAAACGCAAGCGAATCTTGTAAAATCATCTGTGATCACCAAACAATAAGAGGTCCTTTCTAGACTCATTACACTGGTGGGGCCAAAGAGATTCATATGTAATAAGTGTAGGGGAGTAGTGATAGAGTTCTTTTCCTTAGGCTTGTGAGATACCTTATGTTGCTTCCCTTTCAGGCATGCAACACAATGATCATCACTTGTAAACTCTTTCTTTGGCATTCCAGTTACCAAGTCATGTTTAATTAGTTTATTCATGTTCTTAAAGTTTACATGGCACATTCTTTTATGCCATAGGAAAGACTCATCACTATTTGCTTTTGATAGAAAGCATGAAACTTCTCCAGAGGGAGATGTTTCTTGCAAATCCATCTTGTACATGTTCCCTTTCCTGGGGGCTCTGAGCAGGATATGCTCATAGGAATGACCACTCCAGGCTTGAGAACAATGCACTCATGCTCAGTAAAGAGCATGTTATGACTCTGATCACAAAATTGGGATACACTCAGAAGATTGTACCCAAGCTCCTTGTCAAAGTTTACCTTTTCAATGCTGAGCTTACCATTTGTGACCTTGCCCCTTCTTGAAATGTAACCACCTTCATCTCCTCCAAAAGCAACTGGTCCTCCATCAATTCTCTCAAAGTTATGGAGTAGTGACCTATTGCCTGTCATGTGCCTGGAACAGCCACTATCAATTATCCAGACATTCCTGTTTGTCTTGAGCTGTTCTTGCACAAAGAAAATGATTAGTTACATTTGGAAACCCAAGCCTTACTTGTCTTGGGCTCACTAAGTATAATAGAAGGTAATGCAACAGTAATAGATCCTATGGTTGTGCTAGAGGGATCTTCAGCTGTTGTTGATGGAGAAACTTCAGTCACTTGGTCTTTCTTAGACTTCCACATCACCTTTGGAGTCTTGGACTTGACCTTCAAAACCTTGGAAGCTTTTGGGACTTCACAAGTTTTGATGACTGAACCTTCGGAAGATTCTGCAGTCACTGCAGCAGACTTCAGTGCTTCAGAAGAACTCCTTTCTTCCGAGACCAAATTTTCTTCCGAGGGTAATTTTCCATTTACCTTCTTCTTTGATTTGGAGCTTCCGAAGGAAACAGATTTTCCTTCCGAAGCTTGAATCTTCTTGAAACTCTTTGAAGTCTTTGTATTGGTCATATGGACAGTACTTTTAGGATTATATGGACAATCCTTAGCAATGTGAGAGGTACTTTCACACATGACACACAACATTTTCATCTTCATAAGAGTCTCCTTATGAGAGCAAGACTGTCTTTGGTCATATCCCTTCTCCACCTTCATCTTTGTAGATGCTGAGATAGTTCTTTTGGGTGTGAACTGTTCTTGGAGTTTGATGGTCCAGGCTGTGCAGCAGTGGTACACAGCAGATCAGTCTTCTTCTTGGTACTGATATGATTTGAACAAGAACCAGAACTCTTAGCTGAGGAGTTTTGGTTGATGTCTTCAGTCTTTACTACTTTAAACCCTGCAGAGATAAAAACTTGTTTATGCTTAGAGTCAAAAGTAGCCTTGATCTCTTGAGCCTTCTTTGCCTTTCTTTTGCTCTTCCTGATCAAGTTCTTTCTCTTTGACTTGGTCATCACAGTAGACTTCTTCTCCTCAGAAGGATAGTGGCCCTTAGTAGAATCCTCCTCTTCACTCTTCTCAGAGGAATTCTTCACTATCTCTTCTTCATCCTCTTCACTTATAGGATCTATGAGAGGAAGCTCATCTTCACAAGTTCCACACCTAGGAGATCTTACAGACAAGATCGTGTGTGGAGGAGCTATCTCATTTGATCCCAGTCCCTGTCTATTTTGATAACACACTTTGTTGTGCAGGGATGAGGATATCATGTTCTTGAAGGTCTCTTCTTCAAGAACACTCTTTTCTGCCCTGGCTTTGCTGATCACAAGCTCAGCCTGGCACTGAGTCAGCTTAGTTATGAGATCTTGGATTTGAGTCCTAAAATCTGTATCTTCATGTTTTAGTACTGAAATGGTTTTCTTTAAGTCCTCTATCTTTAGCTTGTAATCATTTTCAGACTTTCTAAAATCAGATTTTAAAATGTTTAAGAACTCAAGATCAGATCTCATTTCCAAGTTATAGGACCTATATCTGTTAACTTTAGCAATGCATTCAGGAGTACAGAGATGTTCCAATACCTTGGCTTCATCATGATCTGCCATTAGTGCTTGGTTTGGAGAAGCATCTTCCACCTGAAAGCTCCAGTCAAAGCCTCCTTCTTCAACAACAACAGCAGCTTGTTGCTTTGGCTTCTCATTCTGAGGGGCTTTGTCAGTGTAGTTTGGTCTGGTTTGTGCTTGGCCACAATTTGTTTTAGGTGCCTTACACTCTCTAGCAAAGTGGCCCATCAAGTTACAATTGTAACACTTGACTTTGCTTTTATCCAAGCCAAACTTTCCACTGGTTGCATTGCTTGGAAACCTCCTTCCAGTTCTCTTGTAGAACTTCTTGGCTCTATGAGTGAGAAGAGCCATCTGCTGAACTATTTCCATGTATTCCAGGTCATCTGGATGGATATAATCCAGGTCTTCAAGAGTGAAAAGAGAGTTACCACAACTTTCATCAGAAGACACAAAAGCTTGAGAAGAGCTTGTCTCTTGGAATGGGCTTCCTTGAGTGTCCCTAGGTGTCTCTGGGAAGGTGATGAAAGGACCCTTTGGTGAGTTGTCAGGGTAGCATATGAGATGATGTTGGGGTTCTATGCTATCCCTTTCAACCACATGCAGGGCTGAACCCATTTGATTGTTGGAGTTGCCAGATGAACCTTGCATGTTCATCTCCATCTGGTAGCCACTGAGAATCCCATATAACTCGTCAGAGTAAGAGTTTTGAGATTTTCAGTCCTCTTGATCACCACACAGTAGTGTGTCCATTGCCTAGGAAGTGAGGACATGAACTTCCTTTACAATGTCTCTGTTTTCAAGAGGAACTCCTCCATCCACTAGGGTATCCACTATCTTAACATACCTAAAGTATTGCTGAGTCATGGTTTCACCTGTTTTGAAGGTGAAGTTTTCAAACTGCTGCTTCAGGAGATCCTTCTTGTTCTCCTTGGCTTCAGAGGAGCCTTCATACATCAGTTTTAGTGCATCCCACAGCTGTTTAGCTGTTTTGCACTTCTTGAAACCTCTGTACACAGAGTTTGGAAGGGCAGTTTGAAGAGCAGTCATGGCCTTTCTATCAATCTCTACTCTCTTCCTATCTTCATCAGAGTAGTTGGCCACGTCTTTGGGGATCATACCAGCACTAGTAGCAGAAGGAGTGCTGGGTATGAAAGGTCCATTTTCAACAGATTCCCACATTCTTGAGTCTAGAGACCTGATGAAACCTTCCATTCTCATACACCAGGTATCAAAGTCATCAAGAGTGATCAGTGGGGACTTGTTCATGGTTCCAGTCTCCATATCAGTCTTTGAAATGGATGCCATTTTGAAAGTTTAGTATTTGTGTGTGTGAGGGATCTTAAGATGGTGAGATCTTATATCAAGAGCCTGAAATGCTCTAATACCAATTGCAGGACCGGTTAAGGGCTTAACAATTACAACACAATAACACAAAGAGAAGATTAACTAAACTTGATCAAACAGTAAACTGGATTAACCAAGATAATGATACAAAGAACACAAGTAATGATAAAGAGAAAGAACAAGAGATTTGGGTTTCAAGGAGGCAGTATATTGCTTTCTCAAGTTCTATTACAAGTGTTACAAAGCATAAAGAAAGATACTAGAACTTGGAATACTTATACTACAACCTACAGCCGGCTATACTTTGAAAGCCAGCTGGATACAATTGACTAGACACAAACAAAATCAATTGTAGAATCAAAAGGCATATCTGCCTTTTGACCTTGTGACTATGACATGCCATAGCTCACATCTTTATCTATTACAAAAAGGATAAAATACATAAAGTAGAAAGTTACACACTCAAGACCTCAATGTACAGTTACCAAAAGCATGGACCTTTTCACCAACTCATGTAAGTTGGTGACTTTATAGAGATGCAGCGGAAAGGTGTCTAGCTTTATGGAACAGTACATCAGATAAAGCATGTAACTAAAAGTCTTCGGAAGAAATCTGTCTTCATAGGATGAAGCTTCGGAAGACTTTGTCTCTGAGGCTTCGGAAGACTTCATATTTGGCTTCGAAAGATATTGGTCTTGGCTTCGGAAGATTTTACACTTAGAATATTTCTAGTGTATGGTGTAAAACTTCTGAAGCATTTCTTCTTCAGTACTTAGTGCATTACTTGCAGAGAGACATTTGATGTTTTGGTTTGCATCAAACTTAAAGGAATCCTTACAAACCTACTTCCGAAGATCAAGACTCAGAAAGAAAGATCTAAAGTCAACTTCCGAAGTTCAGAAGTCCTCAAGCCTTGGAAGTATAGAAGCCTCTTCAGAAGTATAAGTGGCTTCGGAAGAACTTGTTTTCCGAAGCCAACTTACCTACGGAAGACACTCCTATTATCCAGTGGACATATGTATGGTCTCTCTGACACTCCGCTGCAAATCTCTGAGATACTGCATGGCGTTTTTGTTAGGACCTGGTATTTGAACGAAATACCGAGTGATTGCGTGTTAAACCAACTCAAATAGTGCGGAATCCTATTTGATTGGCGATCCAATCAGTGAGAACACACGATGAATCAATCAAGAATTGAAATCAACGTCAGAAATCGATTAGGAACCGATCTGATGTGTTCTATGAACTTGGAGAACGATTTGGGAGGCTTCTGGACGGCTAGGGTACGTCTGAAATCGTAATGGGATCAATGCTTACGTTTTCCCACGAATTGGGTCTATTATAGGTTAGTATTGTTCAATCGTGCGACTGGGCCATAAGTATGGTTCAGTCGTGCGATTGAACCATGCGGTTGATTCATCCGCACGACTGAGTGTTCAGTCGTGCGATTGAGTCAATCTTATGTGTCAATCATACGACTGATCCAGTCTCCTGGTTCAGTCGTGCGATTGAGTCAATCGTATGAAGTTATTCATGCGTGTGGTCCATTCGCATGGGCCATTCGCATGAGAACTTCATTAAGTTAAGTTTGAATGTTTTAATTAATATAACATAATGTGCAATCATTCAAACAATCATAAACCCAATCAATTCAATCACGACTCATTAATGAAATATTAAACATCACAAGTAACAACCAATTCATATCATTTCATTAATCGATACAATTACATCATAATCAGACAGACAAGTTCATTACATTACAAATCATGATCTAGGGACATACATGCATCAACACATGTAGTTGACCATACTTTAATCCACTGTTTACCTTTTTATGTTAGTACAGTTGCCATCTTTAGTTTGTGACAAAAGGTAAGTCATGGACATGTCATGACTACCATATCTTAGATAATACTTTATCTAAGATACCTTAACTTTAGCATTGTAGTATATGCTTTAGTCTTAGGTTTCCAGCTGGTATCAAAGTATATCCGGCTATAGGATCTAGTATATATAGTTTCTCATTGTAACTCTTGTTTCATGTTTGTAAGAGTCTTGTAATATCTTGAGTTGAGAAGTAATATATACAAGTGCCTTGAAAATTTATTTTTGCGTGTTCCTTTGCTACTTATTATATTATTATCAACTCTTGTAAAAGACATTACTTCATCCGATTTGAGTGTTTTCCATGAGTTTAAGAGAAATCCAAGTGTTTAAGTGACAAACCCGATCCTGCAATTGGTATCAGAGCTTTTTAGGCTCTTGATTGTGAGATCTTACCATCCTAATCAACCTGTTTTTCACTCCTCCTTATACCTCACTCAAAATGGCCCTCAACAAATCTGAAGTAGAGATGGGGACGATGACCAAAGCACCCATCATCACCCCTGAAAACTTCAGGTCTTGGAGCAGAAGAATGGAAGGCTTCATCAGGTATCAAGACAGAAAGATGTGGCAATCCATTGTCAATGGCCCGTATAAGCCAAAAGTAGCTGGTGGAAACGGTGCCATGATTGAGAAAGCCGTTGAAGATTATTCTGATGAAGACAGGAAGAAGCTTGACATCGACAGCAATGCTATGACTGTTCTTATGACTGCAATTCCAAACTCTATCATGGTGGGGTTTGAGCATTGCAAGTCTGCCAAAGAACTCTTTGATGCGCTTGCTCAAATGTACTCAAGCTCAAATGACTCCAAGAAGGACTCACTGAAGCAGCAGTTCGAGAACTTCACCTATGTTGCTGGAGAGACTCTTAGCCAGCAATATTTCAGGTACATGGATCTCATTTCTTCCCTTCAATCTGTGGGAATTGCTCATGAACTCAGAGACCTTACAAGAAAGTTCATGAGTGCATTACCCAATGAGTGGACATTCTACTGTGTCTCTATCAAGAGAAAGAGAATCTGAATACACTCACCATGACCGAACTCTATGGGATCCTTGATGGATACCGTTTGGAAATGGAAAGTAAGAGGGGTCATCAGACAAGCAGACCCTTGAGTCTTCCTGCTAGCAACGCTTTAATGGTTGCTGAAGGCTCAGGAATCTCCCAGCCTCAACAATACCTGACTTACACCCAGCAGCCATCTTGTTCTTCTGGGCCATACATCATATTTCTTGAGACTCCAAGGTCTCAACAAGCTCAGCAAAGCTCCTTTCAGGACAGTTGTGCTTTTGTCTCAGGAAGTGGACACTCAAATGATTATCAATACTGCTTTGATGATCTAGAGTGTTTTAGCCCGGATGACGTGGAATACGTGGACATAGTCCAACAAATGGCTCTTCTAACCTACAGAGCAAAGAAGTTCTTTAAGAGAACTGGAAGGCAATTTCCTCAGAACCCAATCAACAGCAAATTTGGGTTTGACAAAACCAAGGCCAAATGTTACAACTGTAACCAACTTGGTCATTTTGCAAGGGAATGCAAGGCTCCCAAGTCCAACCCGGGAACCCCACAGGCCTCCACACATCCCTCTACACCAAAGCCCACCGGAAAGTCAACAGAAACAGCTGCAATGGCTCAAGAAGTTGACTGGAGCTTCATGGTACAGGATGTGACTCCTGCTCAAGCACTCATGGCCGGAACAGATGAAAACAAGGTATATGAACATTTCTGTACTCCTGCCTGTATTGCTAAGGTTAAACTGTATCAGAACTATAATATGGAGATTAAATCTGATATTGAGTCTTTAAATGTTTTAAAATCTGACTTTAAAAGGGCTGAATCTGACTACCAAAGAAAAATTGAGAGTTAGAGAAAACTGTGTCCCTATTAAAACATGAACACACAAACTATAAGACTCAAATAAAGGATTTAATATCCAAATTGACTGAGGCTCAAGCCCAGCTTGTCACAGCTGAGGCTTAAGCCAGGAAGTATGCTATTTCCGAGCAAAACTTCCAAGCCATTCTTGCATCATCCTCTCACTCAAAACTTTGTTACCAAAACAAAGGTGGGTTGGGAACCAATGAAATTGCTCCACCACACTCTTATGAGTCTATAAGACAACCAAGGTGTGGTACTGAAGAGCAAGAGGTTCCATCTGCTGACCCACCTTCTCATGAGTCAAAGAATGATGCAACTATGGAGACCATCACAGGGAAGAACCAGGTAATTATGCCCTCCCCTGCCAATAATGATCAAACCCTGACCACCAAAGCCAGAAGAAGCAGAGCTAAGGCAGCCAGAAAAACTGCCAAGAAAGTGGCTGAGTCCAAGCTAAAGATAGACCCAAAGCAAAAGGGTGTATTCATCTCAGCTGGATTCCAGGTGGTTGGAAATTCTGATTCAGGAAAGGGGTGTAGTACCAGTACTCCTATCCTACCAAAGGATCAGAAGTTAAAGGGAAAGGTTGCTGATGAAGAGAAAAAGAACAAGAAACAGCAATCCTCACATTCCCAAAAGATTAACATTGCATGCATAATGTGTGGTCTGCAAAACCACATGGCCAAAGATTGTTACTACAATCCTGCTAGCACACATTATGCAAATAATGTTAAAAAGAAAGGAGTCAGGGAAGGTTTCTCATTTGGACCATATCAAATGGTTCAAGTGATGAAAAAGGGAAAGCTTGTTTCCGAAGCAAGGCTTCTTTCGGAAGAAGATTCTTCTTCCGAAAGGAAAAAGGCTTCGGAAGCTAAAGCTGTAAAGACTCAGAAAAGCAAAAGAGTCCCCTTGAAACCATCCCAGAAGAAGACTGCTTCGGAAGAAAAGGTGGTGAAGGCTTCTTCCGAAAAGAAAGAAGCTTCGGAAGAATGCCAAGCTACAAAAGCTTCAACAAGCTCATCCTCTATGATCAACCAAGGGATGGAATGGAAGATCAAGGAAGATGCTGTAGCCCAAACCTCTTCTTCAAAGACATCCATTGAACCCCCATGCATAAATTTTGGTTCAATTATGTCATTATCATTGGAAGAACCCAAGACCAATAAGGCTTGGGTTTCCAATCAAAACTAATTATCTCATCTTATGTGCAGGGACATCCATATGACAAGAATAACAACATTTGGATTGTAGATAGTGGATGCTCCAGGCACATGACAGGAAACAGATCTCTCCTTCAACAATTTCAACATTATGATGGAGGTCCTGTCCAGTTTGAAGGTGAGGCCGGAGGATATATTTCTGGAAGAGGAAGTATATCCAATGGAAAGTTAAAGGTTGACAAAGTTAATTTTGTCAAACAGCTTGAACACAACTTGTTAAGTGTTTCTCAATTTGTGATCAAAAGCATCAAATGCTTTCACAGAACATGAGTGCATTATCCTCAAACCCGGGATGACAATTCCTCAGGAATTGGTGCTTCTTAGATCTCCCAGGAAAGGGATATGTACAAGCTTGATATGAACAATGCTTCCCCAATAGGAGAAGTATCATGCTTTCTTTCCAAAGCTGATGGTGATGAGTCAACACTATGGCATAAACGAATGTGTCATGTAAATTTTAAGACAATGAATAAATTGGCTAAAAATAACTTGGTACATGGTTTGCCTAAAAAGGAATTTTTCTGCAAAGATAACTGTGTTGCTTGCCTGAAAGGGAAACAACACAGGGCATCTCATAAATCCAAAGTTGTTAACTCCATCACCACTCCATTACACTTATTGCACATGGATCTATTTGGTCCCACAAGTATAATGAGCATTGGAAGGAAATCATATTGCCTTGTGATTGTTGATGATTTTACTAGATTTACATGGGTATTCTTTTTAAGAACCAAAGATGAAACTGCTGAAACTTTGAAATCTTTTATTCTTAAAATAGAAAATCAAGTTGATCACAAGGTTAAAATAATTAGAAGTGATCAAGGGACTGAGTTAAGAACCTAGTTCTTGACTCATTTTGTAACTCAAAAGGAATTGCCAGACAATATAGTGCTCCCAGAACTCCTCAACAAAATGGTGTTGCTGAGAGGAGAAATAGGACACTTATTGAGGCTGCTCGGACTATGTAGCTGATTCAAAGCTGCCTCTAACATTCTGGGCAGAGGCATCAGCACTGCATGCTATGTGCAGAACAGAGTTCTTGTAGTAAAGCCACATGGAAAAACCCCTTATGAGTTATGGAACAAGAGGCCACCGTTCATTGGCTTTCTAAGGTCCTTTGGCAGCAGGTGTACCATACTTAACACAAAAGACAATTTGGCAAAATTTGCTGAAAAGTCGGATGATGCTATCTTTGTTGGATATTCCTCTTACTCTAAAGCTTATAGGGTTTACAATATTAAAAATCAACAATTTGAGGAATCTTCCAACATTGTAGTCAATGAGCACACTCCTTGTGTTAGGGGGAATGGCCCTGATCATATCTTTGATTTAGAATTGTTTCCAAACTATTCTAAACCATCTTGTGAGAATGTTTCAGCTGGAACAGGTGCTCAAAGTGACTCTGATGAAGATCAACTGTTTGAGCTTCCCAGACCTATTCCAAGTTCTCCAAGAGTTGCAGCAAATCAAGTTCCCACTATTGAAAGATCTGACAGTATAACCATCTCAAGAGATAGTGGTACTTCAACAAGGGATTCACCTGCTGACTTTCAAATCTCTTCAGGTGACCCTGCACAACACCAGGCTGATGAAAGCACCATCTTGAAGGAACAGGCAACTGTTAATGATGCTTCACAGCAAACAAATGATGATGTTTCTCTTTCATTCATTCATCAGTCCTCATTGAATGAGTTTGAAACAACAGCTGGACCAAGTATTCAAGCTCCTGAGCAAAATATGTCCAATTTGGATTTATCTTTGCAACTGGAGGTGATTCCTAGACTCAGGATTCATAACACTCATCCAGCTAAAACATCATAGGGGAAGTCTCTGAAGGCGTGAGAACAAGAGGACAAACTCACAATGGGAATGTCTGCTTGTACTCATGCTTTTTATCCCAAATGGAACCCAAGAAGGTGGAAGATGCCTTGAAAGATAGTAGCTGGGTTGAATCAATGCAAGAGGAGCTGCTTCAATTCAAAAGACAAAAGGTTTGGAACCTATGTCCGCTACCATCTGGTCAAGTACCTATAGGCACTAAATGGGTATTCAGAAACAAGAGAGATGATAGAGGCTTGATTATCAAGAACAAGGCAAGACTGGTGGTTCAAGGATACACTCAAGAGGAGGGAATCGATTATTCTTTTGCACCTGTTGCAAGACTTGAGGCAGTTAGGATCTTCCTTGCTTATGCTGCATCCAAGAATTTCACTGTCTACCAGCTTGATGTCAAGTGTGCCTTTCTATATGGGGATATAGATAGGGAAGTCTATGTATGCCAACCTCCAGGATTTGAAGATCCACAGCATCCCAACTATGTGTGCAAATTGGATAAAGCTCTATATGGGCTGCACCAAGCACCTAGGCTGTGGTATGAGACATTGTCTCAGTTTCTCCTGAAGAATGGTTACACTAGAGGTACCATTGATAAGACTCTTTTCATAAGAAAGTCTGGGAAAGACATCTTGCTCGTTCAAGTCTATGTTGATGATATCATATTTGGTTCCTCAAATGACCAAATGTGTAAAGACTTTGAGAGCATTATGAAGAAGAAGTTCGAGATGAGTTCCATGGGAAAAATGGACTTTTTCCTTGGAATTCAGGTAAAGCAAATGAAGGAAGGGTTCTTTATCAATCAATCTAAGTATGTCAATGATATCTTAGAACGATTTGATATGAAAGATTGTAAAGCAGCAAAAACACCTATACCCAGAAACCACAATCTCTGCCCTGATTCTGAGGGGGAGGATACTGATCAACATCAGTATAGAGCGATTATTGGTTCTCTGATGTATCTCACAGCAAGTAGACCTGATATCATGTTTGCAACTTGCATTTGTGCAAGATATCAGGCTGCTCCAAAGGTGTCTCACCTAATAGCTGCCAAGAGAATTCTTAGATACCTCAAAGGAGCACCTAAACTAGGTCTCTGGTATCCAAGAAATAGTGATTTCAATCTCTATGGTTACTCTGACAGTATGGTTATGCTGCAACATCAACAAGAAATCAACATCTGGTGGATGTCAATTTCTTGGTGGAAGGATCATCTCATGGCAATGCAAGAAGCAATCCTGTGTCTCTACATCAACTGCTGAAGCTGAATACATTGCTGCTGCTAGTTGTTGTGCTCAGCTGCTGTGGATTCAAAACCAGATGATAGACTACGGATTCAACTTCATGAGCACTCCTATCCACATTGACAACAACAGTGCTATATCCATTACTGAAAATCCAGTGAAGCACTCCAAGACTAAGCACATTGATATCAGGTATCATTTCATTAGAGATATTCATGAGAAAAATCTTATCAAGCTAATCAAAGTTGACTCAAATGAACAATATGCTGACTTGTTCACCAAAGCCTTTGATGAACAAAGATTTAAATATCTCATTACAGCTATTGGGATGATAAACATTGATTAGTTGATCTCATTTGAAAACCTTTTAATGTGTAAAGTCTCATGTCAAAACAATCTAAGCCCTGTTACAAAAGATCTTTTTCTAAATTTTATCTAAGTATGAATTCTTCGAAGAGAAATTAACCCTCGGAAGATATTTTGCATATCTTCCGAAGCAAATTTCTCCCAGGATAATTTTCTTCTCGGAAGAGTGTTAAGTCTCGGAAGAAGCGATTGATTTCATATCAGATCTACTTCCGAAGCTTATAACACACTCCACTTGAAAAGCAACATATACTCTCGGAAGTTAATTTACCTTCGAAAGTAAATTTGCCTTCGGAAGAATATTACCTTCGGAAATGCTTTATACTCGGAAGAAAGATTTTACTGTGTAACGGAAATCTTTTGGGCCCCACTCTGTAAAAGTAAAGATTTTGTTAATGATGTCGGATTATTTAAATGGACTAACCTTACCGCCCATGTCACATCATCCACTGAAACCTCACATCGTCTTATCCAAAACCCCCTTTAAACCGCCATTCCACCCATTTAAATACTTCCGGTTAATCACTTACATCCTTTTTACCCAAATTACTGCCCTAAAAGCTTTCTTCATCTTCAATTTACCCTATTCCGAACTATCTTTCTGTAACTTCTTCAATGGCACTAAACCCTCAGCACAACCAAGTCGCACTCCTTGATTCTTCAAGGGATGTTGACTTCTCAGACATCATCTCCTTTCTGACCCAATCTTCTACTACACTACACCGCTCTGACTGTAACCCCACGATTTACTCAAACCATATGTCTGAATTTTGGGCAAATGGTCAGATTGAAACCCTAAATGGGGTTCGTGTTATTCGATCGAGCATCTGTGGCCAGGAGTTGGTCATTTCTGAACAGATCATCAGGGAGCATCTAGAGCTTCATGATGAGGGCGCTCCAACGGAATTCCCCAAAGCAGATTTGGACAATTCTTATCTCCAAATGGGATATGGTGGAGATGTCAGCAGGTCAACTGTCTACAAATTCAACTTCTCTTACAAATGGAAGTTCCTGCTGCATGTGGTTCTTCACTGCCTGTCTAATAAATCTGGGGATGGGATCAAATCCCATATGAACTTGGGTGCCTAGTTCATGGTTGGTAAAAAGCCTCCGCTTCAACTATTCAAGGTTTGTGCTGACTAACCTCATGGGAAATCTTCAAAGGGACACATTCTTCATGTATCCCAGGTTTCTCCAGCACATAATCAACTGTGAGCTGGACCAGGGCAAGCTTGTCTGTGCAGCTGCTCTGACTGCTCCTCAAATGAGGCCGACCATCTTCAAGACTTTGAAGAGAGTGTCCACCAACTTCACCGGAAGAGATACTGCACTTCTTCCAGGTATGATTGAGCCAATGGCTCCTGGTGACATCCCTGTTAACCCCACAGGTGATGAACCCACACCAGCAACTACCCTCACTCTGCCAATCTACTACCTTCTCCACCCATTACCTTTACTTATCAGAGACGTCCCAAAACGAACCCTTGTTCAATCTTCTCTGATTGAACAAGCTCCTCATGTTCTACCCAAAAGGCTAGAGTGGAACAAAGGGCTCCCACTCAGCCTGAGGTCCAACCATCCTTCACAATTGACCTCAATATGGGTCTTGAGTCTCCTCAGTCTCAGACCCATGAGCCCGAAACCCAAGCTGATAGCCCTCAGGGAGAGTCTCTATACTCCCCTGAGCAGCCAAAAAGGGACAGCCCTATCACAGGCTCAATGCCTTTAGACATTGATCAAAGTCCCGGGTCATTAGGTTTCACTTCCATATCCTTTACTGACCTTTTGATTGGAGCTGATGAAGAGATTATGTCTCTTAAGGGCAATGAAGTTGATCCACAACACCCTCTCAAGGATCAACAGAGCCTAGAGAGACCTCTTATCTCTAGCCCCCATCAGCAAACCTTTACTGAGGTGAGTCCCACTGATGTGGAGGGGACTCATGTAGATTCAGCTGCCACTACTGAAGGAGCCTCAATGGATCCTCAGGACAGTGGTAACATAACACTGAGACTGAATCTACGGCAACCATGCCCTTTGATGACTCTGAAAGAGACATCATTGAGCAAGGGAAACCAGGGCGCCAAGAAACCACATCTGGTGGTGAGGATGAACATACAAGGTATGTTACCTCATCTCCCCGTGATTCTTCAAAAGAAGATGAGGGAAGAATGCAACTCACTATTCAAGACCTACTTTCTAAAGTCTCAAATCTTGAATCTAAGGTTAGGACTTTAGAGGATAGGTCTGCCACTCAGCAACTTGAGATTGAAACTCTCAAGGCCAAACTAGCTGAGAAACAGATTGAGAGGTCTGTTAGGCATGTACCAACTCAGGTCTCCTTGACCTCTTCCTCTAGCTCATCAAGCTCTCAGGATGATGCTACCAAAAAGGGGGAGAGTGTTCAGAGACAAAGTCAAAGACAGGAGGAAACCCAAAGTCAAGCTCTCACTTCCTTGAGCTCAAAGTATCCTATGCAACAAGCTGCAATTTTCCCTGAGCCTCCTCCAGTTGTTTTTCAAGTGGATCAAAGGATGCTCCAAGATCTCAATAGGTTCTTTAACAAGTTCCTATTGGAATCTCTTATAGACAGCCAAGCCCTGATATGTCTGTGATCTACTTCGGAGCTCAAGAGCTTCAGAGGTTAAATGCACCCTCTACCACTATTGAGAAAGTTGGTCAACCTAAGGTCCAAGTGGAACCTGAGATTAACTTCGAAGGGAAACAAGGACTGATGGCCCAGCAACTGAAACAGTTGGGACAGATAGTGCATTTTCACAGACTTCCGAAGCACAATTCAAAGCCTCGGAAGAACAATTTCAAACTTCCGAAGCTGAGATTGCTGCTGCGGAAGGACTATTCTCATTATCCGATGATCTAATAGTCACAGATGCAATCCTGGAACTTTGCATCTGAGGTTAATAGGGAGGATTTTCTCACCCAACCTTTAGCTCTAACATCAGCATTAACTCCAGCTCCCATCTCTACTACTCAACCTGAATCTTCCATCCAGAACCCCCAAAGTCTAGTACTTCCGAAGACATCAAAGGAAAGAGGAAGATGACTTCGGAAGAGCTTCAGGAGGAAGAAAGGTTGGAGAAACTCAAAAGAAAAGGTAGGCTTCCAACTGGAAAACTGCTAGCTGCAAGTACCAAAGCAGCTGCAGCCAACCAGGAGGCAGTCAACAACGAAAAGAGTAGAGATTATCGATAGACTTGTTGGTCTAGGAGCTGCAACTGAAGATGTACTCCTGCTACCATTAGAGGAGTTAATAGAGCTGGAAAAGGCAACCTTGCTGCTAAAACAGCAAAAGAAGAAGCTGCAAGGTTGGCCTTAGAAGAAGAAAGGAGAGGAAAGAAAGAGAAGCTGATCTGCAGCTCAGGAGGGAAAGGATAACCTTCCTAACCTCCAGAGGTTTCTCTCAAGAAGAATTGTCTCCACATAACAATGATACGATCTTATGGCTCTTCAACAAAGAGCAAGATCAAATGGAGAAAAGAGAAAGAGAGCTGCAAGGGAAAAGCTTTGCAGAAGAAGAAGAAGGAAGAGGAAGCAGGACTGACTGCTGCCAAGAAGATAGGTGAGAAGGCCTGGATGAAGAGCTATCTCAAGGCTCATGGCTTCTCTGGCAGGCAGGTGGGTCCTATGTCAAAAAAGACTCTCCAGCGACATGTCAGTGACATTAAGGCTGACATTCGCGCGGGGAAGAGGAAGGAGATGTATAGAGGGGACAGGGGATGACCTTCAAAGCAACCACTCAACCCAAACTCCAAACCCAACCTCAACCTGAACCTATACCCTTTTCATTCCCAATCAAAACCGAACCAACCACTGAACCATACACCCCTGAACCTACACCATCACCCCTACCAACCTCTTCACCTCAACCACCTAAACTACCCATCCTCCAACCCAAAACTCTAGCCAGAACCCAAACACCTCAACCTACCCATCAACCCATCAAACCATCCCCTCAGCCTTCTAAACATCTCTCCTTGGAAGAATTCAAGGCAGTCAAGACAAAGCTCATAAACTGCACAACACTGAGCGATATCTCCTGTGAGGAGGATTCAGTCAATTTGACCTATGTTGACGGATCCTCAAGTTCCCTCACTAGAGATCAATTTCTTGATCTGCCCAGAGGAACTTTGGACCAAGCTGCAAATCTCCTTGGCCTCAATTCAGACACTTTGAATGAGGAAGAAAAGAAGCTAAGGAGAAGGCTGGTGACTCTACTGGATACTAAGAAAGGAGACCGGGTGCCAAGACAACCTCTTGCACCTAGAAAGAAGATCATCCAGTGGAGGTTCGAAGACTCTTCTCACAACTTTGTTGTTGAAAGAGAGAATGGAGAGCTCAACAGGCTAGTGCCTCATCTCTGCTACACTTGAGCAGGTTTGACATTGCTGAGTTAGCAGAGAAGCCATTCTCCAACCCTTCAAACTCTGATGTAGCTGCCCATATCAGAAATCATCTAGGCAGCCTTCATATGGCCGAGCTAACTGCTAGAAGCAAGGTTGAAGAAGAGTTGAAACTGAGAGAGGAGGAGGAAAGGAAGGGATCAGCAACCAAAGGCAAAGCCTTTCTACAAATGGTTGAAGGTCCTGAACTTGAATCCATAGTTAGATGGGAGTATGACTATAACTCCCGTCAACTAACTCTTTCAGGGGGACACAACAAAGGGTACATGTCATTCAGAGTGATAGACTGGATCTCCTATCCACCAATGACTTGTACAAGCTTCTCAGCACCACTTCAGGGAAGAACAAAGAGACAGACAAATACCTTTTGTCCCTGGTGCTGAAAGCTTTGAGAAGCAGAAATAGTGAGGTTTTGGTAGCATCAGCCTAGGGGGAGTTTGTTGGATCTAGAAAGGCTGGTGCAACCAAAACCAAGTCACTTAGAAGATTTTGGTACAACAAACAAAGGACTTCCGAAGCTAAGTATGGAACTTCCGAAGGAAGAAGGAGCTCTTCCGAAGACAAAGTGTAAAGCTTACTTCCGAAGGAAAACTCCAACTTCCGAAGACAAAGAACCTACTTCCGAAGATCAAGACTTAGAAAGAAAGATCTAAAGTCAACTTCCGAAGTACAGAAGTCCTCAAGCCTCGGAAGTATAGAAGCCTCTTCCGAAGTATAAGTGGCTTCGGAAGAACTTGTTCTTCCGAAGCCAACTTACCTTCGGAAGACACTCCTATTATCCAGTGGACATAAGTATGGTCTCTCTGACACTCCGCTGCAAATCTCTGAGATACTGCATGGCGTTTTCTCAAAAGCATGTAGTTGACCATACTTTAATCCACTGTTTACCTTTTTATGTTAGTACAGTTGCCATCTTTAGTTGGTGACAAAAGGTAAGTCATGGACATGTCATGACTACCATATCTTAGATAATACTTTATCTAAGATACCTTAACTTTTAGCATTGTAGTATATGCTTTAGTCTTAGGTTTCCAGCTGGTATCAAAGTATATCCGGCTGTAGGATCTAGTATATATAGTTTCTCATTGTAACTCTTGTTTCATGCTTGTAAGAGTCTTGTATATCTTGAGTTGAGAAGTAAATATACAAGTGCCTTGAAAATTTATTTCTGCGTGTTCCTTTGCTACTTATTATATTATTATCAACTCTTGTAAAAGACATTACTTCATCTGATTTGAGTGTTTCCATAAGTGAGTTTGAGAGAAATCAAGTGTTTAAGTGACAAACCCGATCCTGCCATAACCCAAGTCAAACCTCGGTCAAAACCCTAAAAGCACAGACTCCCAAACATTCTGTAATAAATTCTAAGGGTTTAGGCGCTTGACACTATTTGGGCGCATGGGCGCTGTTTAGGCGTATGGATTCTTAGGCGCATGGATTATCTCAGACGTATGGAAACTTAGGCGCATGGGCCACTTGGGCGCATGGGCCATTTAGGCGCATGAGCCACTTTGGGCGCATGGGCCACTTTGGGCGCATGGGCCTCTTTGGGCGCATGGGCCTCTTTGGGCGCATAACTATACTTGGATATTTCTAAGGCAAATCTCAAACGTATGGACTACTATTCAGACATATGAATTACACTTAATTCCTTCTAAGGCATTTCTAGGCGTATGAGCCTTATCTAGGCGCATGGACATTCTGTGCAACATGTTTCTAGTATGTTTTCGAACCCAATCATCAGACCCATTTGTTCTAAGCTTAACATGGCTATTCTAAGCATGAACAACCTATAAGCATCTAAGAACCAACATTCAACATGCATAATACATACGGGTAAACATACATAACATTGTAAAAACGTTTTAACACTTCAGCATCCTACAGTCTCTAGCAATGTGGCCAGGCTTGCCACACCTGAAGCATACATTCATTCCCATCCTGCACTCACCGGTATGCTCCCTTCCACATCTACCACACTTTTTCACCTCTGATCTTGACGACACCCCACGGTCGTCCACCTTCATCCTCTTGTTGTTTGGAGTGAAACCACCACGTCTAAACCTCTTCCCATTCCAGTTCTTACCATCCCCACTCATCTTCTTCACCTCCACCACAGTCTCCTCTCGCTCATCATACAATCTACCCGCCAAATCCACCACCGATCGAAAGGTACCTGGCCGAGCAGCAATCAGGTGTCTGCGAATGTCAGCCGGCAATCCCTGGATGTACCTCTTGATCTTCCTTGACACCGGCGTCACCTGATCCGGCACCAGCCTCGCCATCTCATTGAATTTAGCGGTGTACTGCTGGTGGGTCATGGTTCCCGCTTCAAGTTGCAAGAACTCCCTCTCGATTTTATCGAGTTCCCTGTGAGGACAGAATTCCTCGATCACCAACTGCTTAAACTCCTTCCATCGCATTTTCCCGATGGCTCTGGCACCCTCAGCTTGGACAATGTTGTCCCACCAACACAGCGCTGAATCAACGAAGGAGTGAGTCGCGAACTTCACCTTCTGGTTCTCGCGGCACTCACTGATTTCCAAAACTGCCTCCATCTCCCTCACCCAGCGGTGAGCGGCAGCAGCATTGCCATTGCCATCAAAAGTCGGGGGCTTACACCTTTGGAACGCCCCATAACTGCACCCTCTGGTCGCTACCCCCACTACATCCTCCTCCTCCTCATCGGATAACACCGTCTCAGGTTCCGGTTGTTCCTCCTCCTTTCTGCTTCCCCTGCCCGATGATTCCTTTCTAGTCTCCTTCTCCTTCCTCTCCTCGCCTTTCACAGCCCTGATGACTTCAGTCACCACAGACGGTAAGACTGTCTTCATGATCTGGTGTACTTCATCAGCAATCGCCTCCCTAGTTGAGACATTCAAGCTAGCATTCTCGTTCTCTTCGCTCCGGCCATTAACCTCAGGGTTCTCATGGGTCGTCTTAGGAGCATTAGCACTACTCCTAGTCACACGTGGACGGCCTCTGCCTCTAGTAGCCTTGGAAGATTTCTGCCCAGCCATCCTCTAACACACTATAAGATTCAAACACTAACACGGTCATTCAAGGTAATAACTCAGTTTATGTCAAGTATAGTAAGTCCCTAATTACAGTGGCCAGTTGTGATTAGCCACTTACTTTACTCTTCATACCCCAAGCATTTCCTATCCTGACTTAATCAATATCTAAATCTACTAAGAGCACATAAATCAATTAGCATGCGCACATAATACCGGTTAACATTAAGAAAAGACATACCTGATGGCACGTAGCTACTCGGGCTGACATCTCTCCATTTGTCCCACTTTCAGTTTAAGTTTAGGTTTTAAAAATTTATTTAACCCAATTCTCTTAAACTTTGGCTCTGATACCAACTTGTAAGGCCCCGTTCCCGGAGACCTCACAGTTGGTCATTTACAGTATTAAACAATATAAAATTTACATACTTAAGCAGCGGAATCATTTTAACAAAAACCATTCATTTCATTTCATTAAACACTGTTGTTAAGCAATACACTATTGTTTGATCGAATACAAAAGAACTGTTTAATTGCATTACAAAACAACAGAAATAATAGGTATGAATGGATGTCAGTCTTTCCCTGCCGAGTAGCTTCACCCTCGTGCCATCCTCAGCAATATTTACCTGCCAACTGAAAATGTATAAAAGTCAGCGTTGCTGAGTGAGTTCTAGTTTTAAAAGTAATAAAATACTTTTTGTAAGATATACATATGAAAATACTCTTTTTATGAAAACTTCATCTCTTTATACGTGAGCACGCATTAACTATACAATCAGATAATGCTTTATCTCATTACAATATGCCTTGTTTACTCTGTACTCTTTTATCTTTGTCTTTCACTGTCTATGTGGACCAATGAGCAATACCCTAAACTATGTGCGCGGGGGAAATGGTGCTGGGCCCTCTTTTTCCCACAAGGGGCTCTACATACTGTATACAAGGCTGACCCAGACACCTAGGGTATGCTGCAAAGGTCCGCCAGTCTCAGTTGACTGGCCCCGTGTGCATCTGAAGGTAGCTAACCCGCATCACGGTTGAGCTAACGACCTCATGGTCGTGACCCTCCTATGAGCTTGCAAGACTTGTTAACATTTTAAATTAGGTTCCACTTCTCTTCTTTATTACTCTTTCACTTATTTATTAGTAATACTTTACGTTACGATAATAAACACACCACGTAAAGTCACATACTAATAATAATAATAATAGGAATAATAATAATAATAATAATAATAATAATAATAATAATAATAATAATAATAATAATAATAATAATAATAATAATAATAATAATAATAATAATAATGAACAATCATATAACAATCATAATTATGCATGAAACTCATCATTAATAACCCAAGTCAAACCTCGGTCAAAACCCTAAAAGCACAGACTCCCAAACATTCTGTAATAAATTCTAAGGGTTTAGGCGCTTGACACTATTTGGGCGCATGGGCGCTGTTTAGGCGTATGGATTCTTAGGCGCATGGATTATCTCAGACGTATGGAAACTTAGGCGCATGGGCCACTTGGGCGCATGGGCCATTTAGGCGCATGAGCCACTTTGGGCGCATGGGCCACTTTGGGCGCATGGGCCTCTTTGGGCGCATGGGCCTCTTTGGGCGCATGACTATATTTGGATATTTCTAAGGCAAATCTCAGACGTATGGACTACTGTTCAGACGTATGAATTACACTTAATTCCTTCTAAGGCATTTCTAGGCGTATGAGCCTTATCTAGGCGCATGGACATTCTGTGCAACATGTTTCTAGTATGTTTTCGAACCCAATCATCAGACCCATTTGTTCTAAGCTTAACATGGCTATTCTAAGCATGAACAACCTATAAGCATCTAAGAACCAACATTCAACATGCATAATACATACGGGTAAACATACATAACATTGTAAAAACATTTTAAATACATTTTCAGCCCCAAAGATGTTTAAAACAAGTAGAAACCGGGGTCTAGAAACTCACCTGGTGCAACTTGGGTGTTTCTTCCTTCTAACCCTTTTTGCAACTGAGTTCAAACACCTAAAAACACCACCAAACACACACACCCGAGCACATACACAAACACATAAGCACATAAACATATAACCGGGATAAAACCCGTCATAAACACTTAAAAACCACGAATTCTTACCTTGAATCCGTTCACTTCTTCTTCTTCTTCTTCAACCGAGAGTTTTCTGCTCTCTCTCTCTCTCTAAAACCAAAATGAAAAGGTGATATGAAAAGAGGGTGGGCGGCCATGCCCACCTTTACACCAACTTTTCAAAGATTTTGTTCTTTTGGACACTTTTAGTCCCCCTACTTGGACTTTATTGCTTTTCCTTCTTTTATTCTTCATTTCTTGTTCTTTCTTTTCTTTTTAAGAAATAACCGGGTGTTACAGGTCTTGTGAGACTTGTGTTATTAGTAAGAAGAAAAGATTATAGTTTAGTAAAGGCAAGCATACTACCAAAGATATTCTTAATTATGTTCATTCAGATCTGTGGGGACCCGTTAGCGTGAACGCTATAGGTGGAGCTAGGTACTTTCTATCCGTCATAGATGATTACTCTAGAAAAGTTAGAGTTTATGTGATTAAACACAAGAGTGATATGTTTTAGAAGTTTGTTGAATGGAAGACATTAGTTGAAACTCAGACGGGAAGAAATTGAAAAGGCTCAGAACAGACAATGGGTTCGAATTTTGTAATCAGGAGTTCAATAAGTTTTGTAAAAAGAATGGAGTGGGTAGGAATTTTAGCATTGAAGGTACACCAAAACAGAATGGTCTTGCTGAAAGAATGAACATAACATTATTAGAAAGAGTCAGGTGTATGAGATTAAATGTCGGGTTGCCTAAAGGTTTTTGGGGTGAAATTGTAGCCACAACGGCTTATTTGATAAATAGGTCCCCTTCTAGAGCTTTGGGTATGAAAACACCAATGGAGATGTGGACTAGGGAGAAACTTGATAGTAGTCATTTGAGGGTGGTTGGTTCTGTGGCTTATGCTCATATAAGTCAAGATAAACTAGATTTAAAAGCTTAAAAGTGTACATTTTTGTGCTATCTTCAAGGTGTAAAAGGCTATAGGTTATGAAGTTTGGATAATTGCAGTCTAAAAATTATAATCGGTAGAAATGTCGAGTTTCAAGAAGGTGTTTTGTATAAAGATGTTGTTGGGAATACCTGTACACATGTGGCTGATACAGATCAGAAGATTCTCATTAAGGTGGAGCAGGATGATAATTCTCCTGATGTTTCTCAAGGAGATGAAGGAGGTATTTCCAAGTCTATTGATATATCAGCTGAACATGATAGCATCTGTATGAAGCAGCCTATTAGGTATATAAAGGCTAGAGAGGAAGATAAAGTATGTCTGCTAAAAAGGTCTTTATATGGGTTAAAACAGTCACATCGTTAATGGTATAAGAGGTTTGATGAGTTTATGGTGATTTATGGGTTTTCAAGAAGTATGTATGATAGTTGTGTTTATTACAAACGGTTGGGTGATGAAAACTTTATTCATCTACTCTTGTGTATAAATGACATGCTGGCGGCATGTAGAGACAAAGCAAATATGATAGCCATTAAAGAGATGCTTAAAATGGAATTGGAAATGAAGGAATTGGGAAAGGCTAGAAAGATATTGGGAATGCATATTTCTAAAGATAGATCTCAGAAGTTGCTTAAGCTTACTCAGTCTTTCTTATACTGATAAAGTCTTAAGAAATTATCAGATGGACTGTTGTAAGACAGTGAAGACTCGTTTAGCTTCTCATTTTAAATTATTTGCTCAAGATGCTCCTAGTACTGATGATGAGCACAAGTACATGGAGACTGTCCCATATGCAAATGTAATTGGGAGTCTCATGTATCTTATGGTGAGTACAAGGCCTGATTTGGTTTATGATGTTAGTGTGATTAGCATATTTTTGAAAATACCTGGTAAGTCACATCGGTCTGCTGCTAAATAGGTCTTAATGTACTTAAAGGGTACTAAAGAGTGGGGATTGAGCTTTAGTGATTCTGCAAAAGAAGGAAATTATTGTACAGTGGAAGGTTTTGTGGATGTCGATTATGCCTAAGATTTGAACAGGGGAAGATAACCACCGTTTATGTGTTTAAAGTTCTTGAAAATGTTGTTAGTTGGAAGTCTCAGTTGCAACATGTAGTAGCTCTCTCAACATGTGACATCCGTCACTTTAAGGTCCGTCAATTAACGTGTTTGTCCGTCATCTATTCTATGTTTGGTCATTCCTCATCTTCATTTGACTCTTTATGTGGATATCATGTGTGTTATATTATCGTTGTGTGTGCATTCGTTATAACCATGTGATGACCTTAAAAAGACCTTTAAAACTTTCATTTTTGAAAACGTCAAATATACCATTTTATAAATATAATAAATGTTTTAATATAACCATTTCTTAAGTCATAATAACATTAAATGAACTTTTACAATTAATATGAAACACCTAACAAAGTCGTTTTTCAACCGAACAAAATTTGGGAAAACTCGGGGGTTAAGTGCAGGGACTAAACTTGTAATTTTGTAAACTTGGGCTGGGTATAAATACCCTCATACCAGCCCTAATCCCCATTTCACCCTCTTCTTCATCCTCATCTCCTCTTCACACACAAAATCTCCATTTTAGCACCAAATCCAACCCGAGAGGTCTTGTTTTCTTCGTCTTGACACCGTCTACAGCCTAGACTACTTCTTTCTAGCAGGTAGTTGTCTTTGGTTGTCCGTTTTCTAGCCTTTTCACGGCTGTCCAAACTAGGGTTTCGGGTGTTTGGGTTCAACCCGAACACACAAGGTCGTATAGGTGCGTGTGAGGTCTCCTTGCTTGTGTTTTATGCTTGTGTATGTTTGTTGGGTGTTTCTGGATGTCCTAGTGGTGTAAAACCCGTGTTTAGAGCAGCTTGGGGGGCTGCTCATCCACCCCCAGTCGCGATTCTGCAGATCAGGCGACTGGGTCATCCATGCGATTGAGCCGTGCGACTGAGTGGGTCGTGCGACTGGATCATGCGTCTGAGTCAATCGCGCGACTGAGTTGTGCGACTAGGCATGTCGTGCGACTGAATTGTGCGACTGAGTGTCTGTGTGCGATTGAGTCAAGCGTGCGATTGAGTATATGCGAATGAGTCATGCGATTGAGTGATTGTGTGCGATTGAGTCAGGTGACCGACTGAATGTGTGCGAATGAATGTGATTCGCACGACTGGAGTCCAATCGCACGAATGAAGGTTCAGTCGTACGAAAGTAGCTAATTCGCACGATTGAAGGTTGATTCGTGCGCATGGAAGTTGAGTCATGCGATTGAGTGTTGTGTGGTACGACTGAAGGCCAATCATACGAATGAAGGCTCAATCGTACGAATGAAGCTGATTCGCACGATTGAGGGTTGACTCGCACGAATGGAGGTTGAGTCGTGCGTCTGACCTGTTTATGCGACAAAAATTGTTGTTTTGACCCCTTGTGCGTGGTGTGAGTATGTCGTGTGGTGTCGAGGTAACACTAACACAATAATGCCAGTGTTCGGCCACAAATATTAAAGTCAACGCGAGAAAGGGCACAGAAACTATTTTGAACAAATTGAACTAACGCTTTACAACGATCGAATTGACTTATAACTATTGACGCTTATTCAATGTTTCTTCAATAACAACGATACTTTTACTTAAATATCATCATTAATGGCGACAATGTCTTGTACTTGGATCTACATAGGATCTAGTACGTGTGTCAGTCTGTGTGTGTTGTACGCGACCCAGCCGATACGACCCGAACCGACCCATCATTATTGCGCGCTTATACATATATCATATCATTAATGCTATACAATAACTGTCAATAGGTGTTTGACTGTTTATTTGCATTCAACATTTGGGATACATCGCTCATACTGTGACATCTCGTAATTTTGTTAACTTGGAAGTTAATTTTGTTAAATTCTAAAAGGGGCTTTAATGTCAAATTTGAAACTTTGAGGGCTTAATATGCTTAATAATTAATTTGGTGATTAATAAATTAATATAATAATAATAACATTATAAGTGATATAATGTTTGCTTATTATTATAAAAATTTAAAGTGGTGATAATCTTGAATAAAATAATCATTATTAATATTATTATAATAATGTAATAATAATATTAGTGATACTAATATTAATAACAATAATAATAATAACAACAAGATTAATAATAAAGATCATAATAAGCGTTACCCTTTAAAATAAATAAAAATAATATAAGTCCTATTAATTTAAAACTTGTACTTAACTAGTTTCAGCATAAAATAATACCATTTTAAACTTCAGGGTTTAAAGTGTAAATTGTCTATAACTAATACACAACTTTAAAACTCAAATAATAACTCATAGAAACCTCAGGGACTGAAACTGTAATTTCATCAAATTACCCAAACCACCGCCCCTTAACCCCGTATCTCCGGCCACTTCGCCGGCGAGACTCCGGCCACTCCAAAACCCCAACGAAACGTTCAATTAAACGCAAATTAAAACGTCCCAACCGTTCACGACCATCACTCGAACCTGCTACCACATTCAATTTGGTTTTAATTGTTGTAATGAACCTCCAAACTCGAAACCGAAACCTTGAATGCAAATTTGAACTCGATGAACAAGAAACCGAACGAATTGAACACTTAAACTTGAGGGTAAACACTCCAAAAGATTCCTTTAAACCTTCTGTACCATCGATTTCATATACAGAACACATAAACCACTGATTCGATCTGTATCTTCGTCGCGAGCTTACATCAAAGTCGAACACCATCTTCCAGACATCGAAGCTTTCAATTAACCGAGGGTTATGGAACAGCATCAACGTTAGAAGCTTTTCAAGTCATTAATTCGGATTATAATCATCATCTTCATTCGAATCGATCTTATATTCAGTCGCGGTGTTCCTTGTTCTTATTTCTATCGAATCTAAACTAATTCAGGTAAATCTACACATATACCTACTCGTTTACATTCAATGAACAAAAGCCCTATGATGATTTCTATCAAAAACATCGAATTGGTGTTCGATTGGATCGAATTGATTTAGGGTTCTTATGGATTGGGGGTTTATTTGAAAGAGGATTCTTATCGATTTATTTGTAATCTTAAACAAGTTCTGGGCTTTAGCCCAATCGGTTACCACATGATCCTTGTATGCTGGAGGTCACGGGTTCGAACCCGGCCTCCTGCATTTATTTTTTAAAAGCAAATCTTGTATATTTTAATTTCAAAAATTATACTAATATGATGTTAAAACAAAGTAAAAGTTATTTTTATAACTAAAATACTTTAGAAATTATTAAATTAATTTTAAATGTAATAAAAACTTATGATTTTAAATTTAAGTTATGTGTTTTAGAATAACAAAGGTTATAAAATAGTATAAATTCTTTTATGAAATTTAAATGCTAAAATATAATATGGTTCATATTTTGATTATTTCAAAACATTATGTTAAATAACTAATTATTCAAATGGTTATTATTTAAATATTAATCTATTCTTTTAACCATGTTGTATATAACTAATTAATATAGTTAACCCTTAAAATTTTGTTTAAATTCTTGAAACTTATAATATAATGTGCTATTATATTTATTTTTCTTTTTAAGGTTTACGTATTATAAAACCTTTATAATAAATCATTTTATAAGCTCAAAACTTATAAAATGATTTTAAATAATTTTAACGTCATTTAAATATGTAATATCTTGATCAAGTTATAAATAGTAAATTATTAAATTAATTATTACTTTTCATACTTAATTTCTATTAAATCAATATCTTGAATTGTTGAGATATTTTTAATTGATTTATATTATCTTTATTAAACCAAAACATAAACAAGTTATTATTTTACTTGATTATATAAACCCTCAAATCCCAATTGAAACCCTAGTTCGCATTAAAACGTTAACCTTATTGTTAACCTTAAACTTGTAATATACATGTTAGGTGCCTTGTGATGGATACCTTGGATTATCTTTTGACTTTGTATAACATCTTATAATGCATATACCCATGTGAGTTTTCCTTGTCCCCTTTTTACATTTTTCACACTATTTTGGGGTGAAACATGATTGCTTATACATGATACACTTATACACGTTTGAGACTTATAAATCACATGCAATTCAACTTATTATTTGTCATGGTTATTTGTGTATTGTAAGTGTTTATATGAGATACATAGTTTGTTTACAATCATTAACTATTGCTAGCCTGGTGACGTCTTAGATCTTTGGGCCTGACAAGCCTATTTGGTGCTAAAGTCGAGGTATTGCCGACTCCTAGGGGCCGTACGCTTGTGCACTAGGGAACCAAATACACTTAGCCAATCTTTTATACTTGTAATCAAGTCGAGGTTTGGTTGTAACAATATGTGTTCTATAACCTTACTAGCTTATAACCTATGACATGAATTGCTACTTGTAACCATTTTCATATTATGTATGAAAACCTTGGAAACTCACCAACTATTTATAGTTGACCTTTTATTTTTATCATGTTTCAGGAAAACCCCCAAGTTTTGAAGTGAACTTATGTTGCTGGCATATTCTAGGACTTGGACCTAGTTAATAAACAAAATGATTATGTTTGTTATTTCATGTTGAAACTTATTTCATTATTGAGACTTATACTTGTAATGTAATTTTGAAAGCTTATGAATAATATATTTGGGATTTAATAATAGCGTTATGTGGCTGTGAACAATCTTAACCCTCACATCTCGACGTTTCCGCCGTCAAGGTTGGGGTGTGACAGATTGGTATCAGAGCCCATAACTATAGGGATTTAGGTTATTAGAAATGGTGACCTAGACTATAGTTGCATGAACCTCATAAAAAGATCATTATACTTTGTGATTACTTATTGTTTGCATGCTACATAATGCTATGCCTTTTGTGCAACTTGATGCCTTAGCATAGGATTGCCTTATGTATGCTTAAACTTAGTTACTTGTCTCCCTAAACTTAACCTTGACTCTTTGACTCTCCCCGACAAATGAACTTCTTAAACCTATTTTTGGCAACATATGGAATCTACACTTATCATCGTGGGTTCAATTCCTTAGACTCTATGTCTAATCTATGAAAATCTCATCAAGGTTTTGATTTCATAAACCAAAGAAATTTGTGTGACACATAGACACCTGTATTCTGGATTTCCTGGCAAAAGGCCTTCGGGCTAAGGCAAGCATATCGTATAAATCTCATTGTGAGACCAGTTATGCTTACCTGGGGATTTCTGGGATGAGTGATAAACTATGGTCAACATACACAAGTCTCTATGGCAAATGGGTCAATTTACCTTGACGTGTCAACGATTCCAAATGGTAATGCGTTACTAAATGGAACCATCCTCTACGTATCTTAAAAACCTTTGATTCCTTGAGCTGGTATCCCTTCATTCTTATCATACATAATGTTCTTATTGATATTGAACCTACCCTACATTTCAACTCGTACGTTTAAACACCGTTATACGTTGAGCGTTTCATATATCTATTTCTATATTTTGACCAACGCGAACATGGATCTTAATATACCCAAAGATATTGGGAATATAAACCAAATGGTCCTCAAAAACTTTAAACCGTTACTTATGGTTCTCAAGTCTTCTTAAGGATGCGTCCCATAACTAAGAACATGCAATGCTATAGGTGGAATTCCTACATCTCGAGATACTTTGTCTAGGCAAAGTGTGAATGGTGATTTGACTCGATCATTGAATCCATTCATTTGACACGAAACCCTTGAGAGATGTGATCACTTATAAGTACGTGTGTCTTCAATAAGGTTATGTTTGACCTCACATCTTGAGAAGTTCGTGTAATTCCTTCAATTGTGAATCGAATGTTCACATCTCGTCGTGGTGTTGAATCACTCTTGTCACTGATTTAGTCTTCCCGATTTAAACCATTCAAGATTTGAACACCATCATAACTAATCCTGTTACCTCGAACTTTGACCTTAAATTTTGTAAGCATGAATTTTTCTTTTTGTTACAATGATGTAACTTGAAATTTTTCGAATTTCCAATTGATATTATTTTCCTCTCGTCGTTAAGTCAAACTCCGTACCGTCTGCACCGTGAGAGATGCAAGTGTTTGCAAGTCAGCTTATGACTAAGAACACACGTATCTCCTAAATGATTCTAACTCATCAAAACAGGGGTGATTCCCTTACGTTGATGATTCTCTATTCGTTCCGATAAATGGTTTTCAATTATGATTTATAAAAATTTCATTCTCTGGATTAGGGTGATTTCCTTATCCCGAGGATTGACTTCAATTATTTTCTATGGAATGGCATTTCACAAATGACATGATCTCACCAAAATAGGATTGAAACCCGTACTTTGGTGACAAATGTCAATCTTCGATTGTTTTCTTGCTATTATGAAATTCAATCATCAAGATAGGCGTGAATTCCATACCTTGATGATAATATCATCTTTATGAATTGTATTTGTTCAAATGAGACGACTTCATCAAAGTAGGAGTGAATTCTGGATTTTGATGAAGAAGTTCATCTCGTTATATTTTGTTTTTGTAAAACTTCACCGTTAAGATAGGAGTGATTTCCCTTACCTTAATGGTGAGTTACCTCGTCTTATTTCTGTGGATCCTCAACAAGGAGTTGGGATCAAACTTTTCGATTGGTAAGCTAGCGGTCATACCTTGGGAATGCACCATCAAGTTAGGAGTGAAAACCGCACCTTGATGACTATTCTCATTTTCTTGATCTCCAACTTACCAAGGTTTTAATCAAGTGACAAGAAACATGTAGTAACTTGAAGGGTGAACCAATGTTAGTGTTTGAACCTATCAAGCCAAAGTATGATTTCTGAACTTGTAAGGAGACCCGATCGCTCTAGGTTGATTTTGATTCCGAGCTTGGAGCATTTAAATTCTTAAATTGATTTCTTTTCCTTTATCTTTATGTTTTGATTTGATTTAGCTATATCGAACCATTTATTCCCTACTTATCAACATTCATTTTGAGTTATTATCAACGCATGATTGTGTGATGATAGCCTTCTTAAACGATCTTTCTACTAAATAAAGACATTATCAACTTGTGGATATGTCTTTCTAGCCATACGAATGTTCTCGACTGTACTTATGGGTTTGATGAACTACGTATGCAATCTATACTTGGAAACTTGATATCTTGCAAAACATGTTTACAAATACTTTTCTTAATGTTTGCGTCATTTCTTGAATCGCTTTTGAACCCTTAACCTTGAAAATCATTGAAACTTTATCTTGGTTTTGAACAACGAGACTCGTTATTACTTACATTGTGACGCGGATATAAAGGTTCGTAAACCTTCGTAACTTGTAGTCATGGGTTTGGCATAAAGAAAAAGACGTAACTTGGTATGTATCCAAGTGTCTTACCTTCACATATGACAAGACCTAACATTCGTGATCCTATGGATCTTCTGTTTAACTTTTCTTTCACTCAGTGTCTCCTATCTGAGCCGTCATGATGACAATTGGTGCATTATGGACCGATTGGTTAATTGCATATCAACTCTTGTGAGATAATGGGTCGAGAAATTGGCTTGTATCTATCTCAAATAGTTGTATACCGTGGTATGTCGTTAAACATCGAACATTAAGTTGGATGATCAATTCATTATCTGTTTTTAATAATGTTCCTAACCATAGTCGTGAACTTATTCCAAAATCTTCGCATATCGTATAATTCTTAGACCAATGATTGGTCAAAAGAGAGATACATATTCACAAGATATGCGTTAAGACCGTTTCATATAGTGACGTTTGGGATTCTTAAATCCTGACGGTTAATCTTTTCTATCATTGTTGGCCTTTTATTGATTTCAACACATTGCTTTACTACGAGATTATATTCTAGAAGTTGAAGCTTATAAGTCTAACATACCACGGTAATTCGTCATCGTCTTTCAACGTTTCATATGCCAAATTTCAAAGCGTCTCGTATTTCACTGGAAGAATTCAAATTGACATGCATTATAGCAAGAGACTTGTAAGATTCCATGAAGTGAAACATCTCATCTGTAATCAAACGTCTATCAATGGTCGTTGAACACTCACCTTTCATTACAACTCCTTTGTTTCATCTAAGTTCATTTTTAATTTCGGGACGAAATTCTTTTAAGTTGGGGAGACTGTGACATCTCGTAATTTTGTTAACTTGGAAGTTAATTTTGTTAAATTCTAAAAGGGGCTTTAATGTCAAATTTGAAACTTTGAGGGCTTAATATGCTTAATAATTAATTTGGTGATTAATAAATTAATATAATAATAATAACATTATAAGTGATATAATGTTTGCTTATTATTATAAAAATTTAAAGTGGTGATAATCTTGAATAAAATAATCATTATTAATATTATTATAATAATGTAATAATAATATTAGTGATACTAATATTAATAACAATAATAATAATAACAACAAGATTAATAATAAAGATCATAATAAGCGTTACCCTTTAAAATAAATAAAAATAATATAAGTCCTATTAATTTAAAACTTGTACTTAACTAGTTTCAGCATAAAATAATACCATTTTAAACTTCAGGGTTTAAAGTGTAAATTGTCTATAACTAATACACAACTTTAAAACTCAAATAATAACTCATAGAAACCTCAGGGACTGAAACTGTAATTTCATCAAATTACCCAAACCACCGCCCCTTAACCCCGTATCTCCGGCCACTTCGCCGGCGAGACTCCGGCCACTCCAAAACCCCAACGAAACGTTCAATTAAACGCAAATTAAAACGTCCCAACCGTTCACGACCATCACTCGAACCTGCTACCACATTCAATTTGGTTTTAATTGTTGTAATGAACCTCCAAACTCGAAACCGAAACCTTGAATGCAAATTTGAACTCGATGAACAAGAAACCGAACGAATTGAACACTTAAACTTGAGGGTAAACACTCCAAAAGATTCCTTTAAACCTTCTGTACCATCGATTTCATATACAGAACACATAAACCACTGATTCGATCTGTATCTTCGTCGCGAGCTTACATCATAGTCGAACACCATCTTCCAGACATCGAAGCTTTCAATTAACCGAGGGTTATGGAACAGCATCAACGTTAGAAGCTTTTCAAGTCATTAATTCGGATTATAATCATCATCTTCATTCGAATCGATCTTATATTCAGTCGCGGTGTTCCTTGTTCTTATTTCTATCGAATCTAAACCAATTCAGGTAAATCTACACATATACCTACTCGTTTACATTCAATGAACAAAAGCCCTATGATGATTTCTATCAAAAACATCGAATTGGTGTTCGATTGGATCGAATTGATTTAGGGTTCTTATGGATTGGGGGTTTATTTGAAAGATGATTCTTATCTATTTATTTGTAATCTTAAACAAGTTCTGGGCTTTAGCCCAATCGGTTACCACATGATCCTTGTATGCTGGAGGTCACGGGTTCGAACCCGGCCTCCTGCATTTATTTTTTTAAAAGCAAATCTTGTATATTTTAATTTCAAAAATTATACTAATATGATGTTAAAACAAAGTAAAAGTTATTTTTATAACTAAAATACTTTAGAAATTATTAAATTAATTTTAAATGTAATAAAAACTTATGATTTTAAATTTAAGTTATTTGTTTTAGAATAACAAAGGTTATAAAACAGTATAAATTCTTTTATGAAATTTAAATGCTAAAATATAATATGGTTCATATTTTGATTATTTCAAAACATTATGTTAAATAACTAATTATTCAAATGGTTATTATTTAAATATTAATCTATTCTTTTAACCATGTTGTATATAACTAATTAATATAGTTAACCCTTAAAATTTTGTTTAAATTCTTGAAACTTATAATATAATGTGCTATTATATTTATTTTTCTTTTTAAGGTTTACGTATTATAAAACCTTTATAATAAATCATTTTATAAGCTCAAAACTTATAAAATGATTTTAAATAATTTTAACGTCATTTAAATATGTAATATCTTGATCAAGTTATAAATAGTAAATTATTAAATTAATTATTACTTTTCATACTTAATTTCTATTAAATCAATATCTTGAATTGTTGAGATATTTTTAATTGATTTATATTATCTTTATTAGACCAAAACATAAACAAGTTATTATTTTACTTGATTATATAAACCCCCAAATCCCAATTGAAACCCTAGTTCGCATTAAAACGTTAACCTTATTGTTAACCTTAAACTTGTAATATACATGTTAGGTGCCTTGTGATGGATACCTTGGATTATCTTTTGACTTTGTATAACATCTTATAATGCATATACCCATGTGAGTTTTCCTTGTCCCCTTTTTACATTTTTCACACTATTTTGGGGTGAAACATGATTGCTTATACATGATACACTTATACACGTTTGAGACTTATAAATCACATGCAATTCAACTTATTATTTGTCATGGTTATTTGTGTATTGTAAGTGTTTATATGAGATACATAGTTTGTTTACAATCATTAACTATTGCTAGCCTGGCGACGTCTTAGATCTTTGGGCCTGACAAGCCTATTTGGTGCTAAAGTCGAGGTATTGCCGACTCCTAGGGGCCGTACGCTTGTGCACTAGGGAACCAAATACACTTAGCCAATCTTTTATACTTGTAATCAAGTCGAGGTTTGGTTGTAACAATATGTGTTCTATAACCTTACTAGCTTATAACCTATGACATGAATTGCTACTTGTAACCATTTTCATATTATGTATGAAAACCTTGGAAACTCACCAACTATTTATAGTTGACCTTTTATTTTTATCATGTTTCAGGAAAACCCCCAAGTTTTGAAGTGAACTTATGTTGCTGGCATATTCTAGGACTTGGACCTAGTTAATAAACAAAATGATTATGTTTGTTATTTCATGTTGAAACTTATTTCATTATTGAGACTTATACTTGTAATGTAATTTTGAAAGCTTATGAATAATATATTTGGGATTTAATAATAGCGTTATGTGGCTGTGAACAATCTTAACCCTCACATCTCGACGTTTCCGCCGTCAAGGTTGGGGTGTGACACATACATACTTACCATCTAACAAGTGAGTTTCGTGGCCCCTTTTTACGCTTATACAATATTTCAATCATTTACAAATTGGGGGAAAAGTATGCTTACTCATTTTCAATGCTGTACACTTACATACATTTTACATACAAGGAATCAACGTGATACTGTGTTGCAAGTACTATTTGATACATGCTTGGGTCTGCTGTGTGGTTCTATCTTTGCAACTATTTAATTCCAGTGTGGGAACCGACGGTTAGGTATTGGTAGTACTACTGGGTTGACACCCCCACCCTCGTTCGATGGTATACTAGTTGGTACCATCAGTGGCCAGGAACGGGCCCTTGGGTGAATATATGCCGACAATTTCTTTGTGTACGTCGCTAGGTTTGGTTGCAAAGCTCATGTCATGTGATATTTACTTGTGTAATAACTGTATTCACGGTATTCCGACGCGCTTATTTATTACAGCATCAATTACATTTTTATTACATAAACCTGCGAGCTCACCAACAATTTTGTTGACCGTTTTAAGCATATCTTTTCAGGTGATCACGCAAGTCCAGGAATCTAGGTGTGCTGCCTTAGTGGAGACCCTAGGATGCATTTTGGGACTTAAAATGTTTTGTTAAACAACCTTTTTGAACAATGTTAACGCATGTAAACAGTTATCAACTTTTGAAACTTGTTCCCGGGTTGTGGGAATTAACATTTACATTTTCATCTTATGTGATTATGTGTTATCATTATCATGTTGCTTATGGCTATGTTGTCGTGAACATTGACTAAACACGACACAAGTCCCCTTGTTGTCGGGTGTCGTCATGACACGCAAGTCATCATTTATTTATATTGCTCTCTATCGCTTACCATGTGTTATGACGATCCCGGTCTCGTTACATCCCCGTGTTTCCGCTTTTAGCGGGGGTGTGACAGATTGGTATCAGAGCCATTGGTTATAGAGAATTAGGCAATACGCTTGACCTAGACTATAACCTAGGAACCTTCATGTAGATTTGCATGCTAGGACTCTGTATGCATATTATATCTCGTGTATGTGTTCCTCGCTGCTTGATTGTTCATCTAATTGTTATGTGATCTTTCTACCCTATGAGAGAGCCCTTGTGCTCACTCTTTTATGGGGATGCTTCTATTGAATCTTCCGTTCCCTCTGCGCACCGAGTTAGTTTATCAGATCCGGGTATTAAACCCGAAGAGACTTTCACAGATCATGTTATTGCGCTTGACCTTGGACATTGAGATTAACTCTGAGGAGGAATATGTCTGAAACCTCGAAAGATGAGGAAATAGACAACCTCCGCTAGACTAAACGTGATTGTATACATGGACTTACAACTGTTGTGATGTGTGATGACAATAAGCATGATATTGACATGAAATACATGGACTTGATGGATTATTATGGATATGATGTAAAGGAAAGTCGGATGTCATGTAACCGGATCGGGCATCATTCTCGGTACATCGTGGGTGTGGTGGGAACGCTGCGGGGAACCCTATATATAAACATCACCGGTATACCGAGAATATGCTTGAAATGGGCTGCATGGTGGTCTTGACTGACCGGAACATGAAGATTGGAATTTGATAAGTGGAATACTTTTGTATCTTATGGTGACTAAAGTTTACATGTTACCTCTTTTATGATTAGAACATGCCGCCTCGAAGAGTCACCCGTAGCAGTAGTGGCGGGAGTGAAGCCCCAAGAGGCAGAGGCCGAGGCAGAGCACCAAGAGCAAATGATGCTCCTGCCAGTAACAGTCAAGGAACAGGGAACGCCGACATGGCAGCCCTGATCGCTCAGCAATTGGCCGCGCTGATTCCTACTATCGTGGCCCAAGTGAGCGACGCACTTCAACAACACCACCCTCACGGGGATGGTGGCAACGATGAAGGAGCCCAAGGTGGGATAGAAACTGAGACGGGAAACGGAAACCCGACTGGAAACGAGAGCAACCAGGAAACCGGAAATGGTGGTACTGCCGGTATCGAAACTAGAGTGGTTAATGCTCGTCGGGGATGTTCGTACAAGGAGTTCGTGGCTTGTAAGCCAAGGGAATTCGATGGGAAAGGTGGGGCGATAGCCCTAACCAAGTGGTTGGAAAAGATGGAGGCGGTGATCGACATCAGTGAGTGCCTCGACAGCCAGAGGATCAAGTATGCTACTTGTTCTCTACAGGGTAAAGCCCTAAACCTGGTGGAACACCCAGATTCAAGCACGAGGAAGAGAGTCTGTGATGCAGATGTCATGGGATGAATTCAAAGCCTTGATTACCGAGGAATACTTCCCTCTCAACGAGATGCAGAAGTTGGAGCATGAATTCTGGAATCATGCCATGGTGGGGGCAGGGCATGCAGCTTATACTGATCGCTTTCATGAGCTGGCAAGGTTGGTTCCGCATCTGGTTACGCCGGAATCAAAGAGGATCGAGAGGTACATTTGGGGACTCGCGCCTCAAATTAGAGCTATGGTCACAACAGCCGCTCCTCCTACTATTCAGAGCGCAATTCTGAAAGCTGGCGCTTTGACTGATGAGATGGTTAGGACAGGGGTTTTGGGCCGAGGGGCCGAGAAGAGGAAGGATGTTGGGGAATCGAGCCGGTCGAGTGCCGGGAAATTTGAGAAGAGGTCTAAGCCGACCAGGAATTTTGTGGCCGTGTCTCAGGCCAGAAGAGAGTATGTGGGGCCGCATCCCAAATGTGAAAGGTGCAATTATAATCATCCCCCAGGGACACAGTGCCGGGTGTGCGCTAACTGTAAGCGCCCGGGTCATTTGGCAAGAGATTGCGGAACGGCACCGAATCTTGTAGCACCCGTCAACGCGGTTAACCCCGCCGGGAATGCAAGGGCTTGCTTTGAGTGTGGGAGCCCCGATCACTACAGGAATATGTGCCCCAGGCTGAATCGGGCACCGGGTCAACAGGGGAACAACCGGGTCAACAGGGGAACAACCAGCAGCAGGTGTTGGCTATCGCTGGGAATCAAGGCCCGGCTACTCAGGGAAACGCAGCTTGGGGACGCGCATTCTTCATTGGAGCCAATGATGCTCGTCAGGACCCGAATGTTGTCACGGGTACGCACTTACTCAATCATCACTTCGCATCTATATTATTTGATACTGGAGCAGACAATAGTTTCATATCTTCTGAGTTTGTGCAATTACTTGATTTGAGTCCTAGTAGGCTAGAAACTAGCTACTCTGTAGAAATGGCCAATGGTAGGGTTGCTCAGGCCGATGAGATCATTAGGAAGTGTTCGTTGACATTGGAGGATCATACCTTTGAGATAGATTTGATACCCTTCGAGTTAGGAAGCTTCGACGTGATTGTGGGTATGGATTGGTTGTCGCAGAATGGAGCAGAGATTGTCTGTCGAGACAAGGTAGTACGTATCCCTATGCCAAACAGGGAAGTACTCAAGGTTCAGGGAGAACGACCGGGTAAGAACTTGAAGCTTATTTCCTGCATGAAAGCACGCCAGAGTTTACGAAAGCAGTGCTACGCTTTTCTGGCTCATGTGGTTGAAAAGAAAGACGAAGTGAGGAAACTGGTGGATATTCCAGTGGTACGGGATTACCCAGAAGTATTTCCAGATGACTTGTCTGGTTTGCCTCCTCCACGACAGGTGGAATTCCGTATTGAGTTAGTTCCTGGAGCTACACCGGTAGCAAAAACGCCATATCGACTAGCGCCATCCGAGATGCAAGAGCTGTCTAGTCAGTTACAGGAACTACTGGAGAAGGGTTTTATTCGACCAAGTCATTCACCGTGGGGAGCGTCGGTACTATTTGTCAAGAAGAAGGATGGATCGTTCCGTATGTGCATCGATTACCGTGAACTGAACAAGTTAACAGTGAAGAACCGATATCCTCTCCCCAGGATCGACGATTTATTTGACCAGTTGCAAGGAGCTTCGTATTTTTCAAAGATCGATCTTCGTTCTGGTTATCATCAGCTAAGGGTTTTCGAGGACGACATACCGAAGACTGCGTTCAGAACTCGTTATGGGCACTATGAGTTCTTGGTCATGCCGTTCGGGTTGACTAACGCACCAGCTGTGTTCATGGATCTAATGAATCGGGTGTGCAAACCTTACTTGGATAATTTCGTGATCGTGTTCATAGACGATATACTTATCTACTCCCGATCAAAAGAGGATCATGAAGAACATCTTCGGGCTATTCTGGAGCTGCTACGCGAAGAGAAACTTTTCGCCAAGTTCTCGAAGTGTGAGTTTTGGCTGCGGGAAGTGAAGTTTTTGGGTCATGTGGTTAATGAGAACGGGATTCATGTAGATCCCGGCAAGATTGAAGCGGTGAAGAAGTGGGATACGCCCCAGACACCATCAGAGATACGGCAATTCTTGGGATTGGCCGATTATTATCGTCGCTTCATCGCGAATTTCTCAAAATTGCGCAACCGTTGACCCTGCTTACTCAGAAAGACAAGAAGTTTGACTGGGGATTTGCACAAGAGCAAGCGTTCCAAACGTTGAAAGAGAAGTTGTGCAACGCGCCGATACTGTCTCTCCCAGACGGAACAGATGATTTTGTGGTTTACTGCGACGCGTCACATCAAGGATTGGGATGTGTACTGATGCAGAAGGACAAGGTGATTGCCTACGCTTCGCGACAACTTAAAGTGCACGAAAAGAACTACACCACTCACGATCTTGAGTTGGGCGCTGTAGTATTTGCACTCAAAATTTGGAGGCATTACTTGTATGGCACCAAATGCATCATCTTCACTGATCATAAAAGCCTTCAACATATTCTGGATCAGAAGGAACTTAATATGCGCCAACGACGTTGGGTAGAGCTTCTTAGTGACTACGATTGTGAGATCCGGTATCATCCGGGGAAAGCTAACGTGGTGGCTGATGCCTTAAGCCGTAAAGAACGTGTGAAACCACTACGTGCACGAGCGTTGGGATTGACCATTCAAACCAACTTGAAAGCTCAGATCCAAATTGCACAAAGTGAGGCATTGAAAGAAGAAAACCTTGCGGGAGAAGAATTCCGGGGGTTAGATAAACAGATGATTCGCAAGGATGACGGTATTCAGTACTTCCTGGATCGCATATGGGTACCCAAATGGGGAGGTGTTAGAATCTTAGTCATGGATGAAGCCCACAAGACGCGATATTCTATTCATCCTGGTGCAGACAAGATGTATCATGATCTTAAGGATCTATACTGGTGGCCATGCATGAAGAAAGACATTGCCTTATACGTCAGCCAATGCTTGACGTGTTCGAAAGTCAAAGTTGAACATCAGAAGCCATCGGGATTATTACAGCAACCTGAAATTCCCGAGTGGAAATGGGAGAACATAGCAATGGATTTCATTACCAAACTCCCTAGAACAAGCAGCTGCCATGACTCGATATGGGTCATTGTTGATCGAATGACAAAGTCAGCACATTTCTTGCCTATCCGAGAAGACTACAAGATGGATAAGTTGGCGAGATTGTACATCAAAGAGGTCGTGACACGGCACGGGGTGCCGGTGTCAATCATATCCGACCGTGATAGCAGATTCACTTCACGTTTTTGGCAGACACTACAGAAAGCGATGGGCACTCGGTTAGACATGAGTACAGCCTATCACCCTCAGACAGATGGCCAAAGTGAACGCACTATACAGACGCTAGAAGACATGTTGAGAGCGTGTGTAATCGATTTTGGTGGTAGTTGGGATGCTCATCTGCCGTTGATTGAGTTCTCTTACAACAACAGCTATCATACAAGCATTGGATGTGCTCCATTTGAAGCGTTGTATGGAAGAAAATGCAGATCTCCCGTTTGTTGGGCCGAAATTGGTGAAAGTCAACTGACAGGCCCAGAGATCATCCAGGAAACAACAGACAAGATTTTCCAAATCAAAGATCGACTTAAAGCCGCGCGAGATCGCCAAAAGAGCTATGCCGACAATCGTCGGAAACCTCTAGAATTCAATGTTGGGGATCGTGTGTTACTCAAAGTTTCCCCTTGGAAAGGAGTCGTTCGATTCGGAAAGAAAGGGAAGCTAGCCCCAAGATACGTTGGACCATTTGAGATCACTGAAAGGATCGGTCCAGTGGCTTACCGGTTAAGGTTGCCACAAGAGCTTAGCGGTGTGCATGATACTTTTCACGTGTCAAACCTCAAGAAATGTTTGGCCGATGAATCCCTTCACGTGCCAATCGAGGAAATCAAGATTGACGACAAGCTTCATTTTGTTGAAGAACCCATTGAGATCATGGATCGAAAGGTCAAGCAACTGAAGCGCAGTAGGATACCTATTGTTCGCGTAAGGTGGAATTCAAAACGAGGGCCAGAGTTTACATGGGAACGTGAAGATCAGATGAAACTCAAATATCCACATCTTTTCGAGGATGACACTCTTGGACCTAACTCCAGCTGAATTTCGGGACGAAATTCTCTCAACTGGGGGATACTTGACATCCGTCACTTTAAGGTCCGTCAATTAACGTGTTTGTCCGTCATCTACTCTATGTTTGGTCATTCCTCATCTTCATTTGACTCTTTATGTGGATATCATGTGTGCTATATTATCGTTGTGTGTGCATTCGTTATAACCATGTGATGACCTTAAAAAGACCTTTAAAACTTTCATTTTTGAAAACGTCAAATATACCATTTTATAAATATAATAAATGTTTTAATATAACCATTTCTTAAGTCATAATAACATTAAATGAATTTTTACAATTAATATGAAACACCTAACAAAGTCGTTTTTCAACCGAACAAAATTTGGGAAAACTCGGGGGTTAAGTGCAGGGACTAAACTTGTAATTTTGTAAACTTGGGCTGGGTATAAATACCCTCATACCAGCCCTAATCCCCATTTCACCATCTTCTTCATCCTCATCTCCTCTTCACACACAAAATCTCCATTTTAGCACCAAATCCAACCCGAGAGGTCTTGTTTTCTTCGTCTTGACACCGTCTACACCCTAGACTACTTCTTTCTAGCAGGTAGTTGTCTTTGGTTGTCTGTTTTCTAGCCTTTTCACGGCTGTCCAAACTAGGGTTTCGGGTGTTCGGGTTCAACCCGAACACACAAGGTCGTATGGGTGCGTGTGAGGTCTCCTTGCTTGTGTTTTATGCTTGTGTATGTTTGTTGGGTGTTTCTGGAGGTCCTAGTGGTGTAAAACCCGTGTTTAGAGCAGCTCGGGGGCTGCTCATCCCGACCACAGTCGCGATTCTGCAGATCAGGCGACTGGGTCATCCATGCGATTGAGCCGTGCGACTGAGTGGGTCGTGCGACTGGATCATGTGTCTGAGTCAATCGCGCGACTGAGTTGTGCGACTAGGCATGTCGTGCGACTGAATTGTGCGACTGAGTGTCTGTGTGCGATTGAGTCAAGCGTGCGATTGAGTATATGCGAATGAGTCATGCGATTGAGTGATTGTGTGCGATTGAGTCAGGTGGCCGACTGAATGTGTGCGAATGAATGTGATTCGCACGACTGGAGTCCAATCGCACGAATGAAGGTTCAGTCGTACGAAAGTAGCTAATTCGCACGATTGAAGGTTGATTCGTGCGCATGGAAGTTGAGTCGTGCGATTGAGTGTTGTGTGGTACGGCTGAAGGCCAATCATACGAATGAAGGCTCAATCGTACGAATGAAGCTGATTCGCACGATTGAGGGTTGATTCGCACGAATGGAGGTTGAGTCGTGCGTCTGACCTGGTTATGCGACTAAAATTGTTGTGTTTGACCCCTTGTGCGTGGTGTGAGTATGTCGTGTGGTGTCGAGGTAACACTAACACAATAATGCCATTGTTCGGCCACAAATATTAAAGTCAACGCGAGAAAGGGCACAGAAACTATTTTGAACAAATTGAACTAACGCTTTACAAAGATCGAATTGACTTATAACTATTGACGCTTATTCAATGTTTCTTCAATAATAACGATACTTTTACTTAAATATCATCATTAATGGCGACAATGTCTTGTATTTGGATCTACATAGGATCTAGTACGTGTGTCAGTCTGTGTGTGTTGTACGCGACCCAGCCGATACGACCCGAACCGACCCATCATTATTGCGCGCTTATACATATATCATATCATTAATGCTATACAATAACTGTTAATAGGTGTTTGACTGTTTATTTGCATTCAACATTTGGGATACATCGCTCATACATACTTACCACCTAACAAGTGAGTTTCGTGGCCCCTTTTTACGCTTATACAATATTTCAATCATTTACAAATTGGGGGAAAAGTATGCTTACTCATTTTCAATGCTGTACACTTACATACATTTTACATACAAGGAATCAACGTGATACTGTGTTGCAAGTACTATTTGATACATGCTTGGGTCTGCTGTGTGGTTCTATCTTTGCAACTATTTAATTCCAGTGTGGGAACCGACGGTTAGGTATTGGTAGTACTACTGGGTTGACACCCCCACCCTCGTTCGATGGTATACTAGTTGGTACCATCAGTGGCCAGGAACGGGCCCTTGGGTGAATATATGCCGACAATTTCTTTGTGTACGTCGCTAGGTTTGGTTGCAAAGCTCATGTCATGTGATATTTACTTGTGTAATAACTGTATTCACGGTATTCCGACGCGCTTATTTATTACAGCATCAATTACATTTTTATTACATAAACCTGTGAGCTCACCAACAATTTTGTTGACCGTTTTAAGCATATCTTTTCAGGTGATCACGCAAGTCCAGGAATCTAGGTGTGCTGCCTTAGTGGAGACCCTAGGATGCATTTTGGGACTTAACATGTTTTGTTAAACAACCTTTTTGAACAATGTTAACGCATGTAAACAGTTATCAACTTTTGAAACTTGTTCCCGGGTTGTGGGAATTAACATTTACATTTTCATCTTATGTGATTATGTGTTATCATTATCATGTTGCTTATGGCTATGTTGTCGTGAACATTGACTAAACACGACACAAGTCCCCTTGTTGTCGGGTGTCGTCATGACACGCAAGTCATCACTTATTTATATTGCTCTCTATCGCTTACCATGTGTTATGACGATCCCGGTCTCGTTACATCCCCGTGTTTCCGCTTTTAGCGGGGGTGTGACACAACAACTGAGGCGGAGCATATTGCTCTTACTAAATCAATGAAAGAAGAACTTTGGTTAAAAGGTCTGAATCTGGAGTTGGGTGTGAAGTTATCACATTGTGTGTTTATTATGATAATCAAGAAGTTGTACAGTTGTCAAAGAATAGTGTATTTCATGAAAGAACAAAGCATATCAATGTAAGGTTATATTTTGTAAGAGATGTGACATGTGCTAAGCAGCTGAAAGGAGAACAAATTAGTAAGATGATAACCTTGCGGATATGTTGACCAAGAGTTTGCCTAGTGAGAAGTTTATTACTGCATTAGTAAGCTTGGGATTGGTTGATGATTTGGTGCCTTTAAAGGTGGAGATCGATGAGAGTTAAAGTCAAAAATCATAATATAGTTTTTGTACTGTTTACGGTTCTTGTGCTTTTTTCACTTCTTAGGAAGTGCAGGGACTGTTTGTGTTGTTTTTTGTATAGGGGTTAAATGTGTAAAATGTTTGTTACGTGTTTGTTAGGTCATTTGGGGATAAATAGAGGTTAGATAGAGTTGTAGAAGAGGAGGAATAAGTTCAATTCATTTCTTTTTGTAAATTCTCTTTATACTTTGAATACAAGAGTTCTTCTTCTTTGATTATAATTCCTCGTTGGTGTATTGCTTACAGTATTATATATAAACACACACACTTGCGCCCGCTTGGTTCGATTTACACGGTCGGTTCCACATTCCAAACCACAAACCGGCCAAATGCTTACAGTTTGAACGGTTCTGTTTATACCGTTTAAACTATATATTTGAACCAGCCAACAAAGCTTTGGTTCAACTGGTTTAGACGGTTTATGAACACCCCTAGCCATTACTTTCTCATCAACATTACAATCCTATCACTATACCTTATCACCTCAATCATATAATATGATATTCACTAAGAATCTTACTCCGTTTTTGGCCCCATTAGACCCCGAATAGGTCTAATACAAAAACTTGTATCCGTTAAGCTCTCCTTTATGCCCCTTCAATCAAATCTCATGAAGGCATGCTACCTCTACCCTCCATTTTTTCAATACATCTGTTAGCTCTAGCAATATATCACTTAATGAATCTACATTTCAAAGAATCCACATGTAAAGTATTCTCCTTTCCTCACTTCCTTGCAACCCAGTTCCCGAACACAATCTCAAGGAACTGTCATGCTTCGTGCCATCAATGGGATTCGAGTAAGTCACTTGACAATTCAATATACATCAAAAGCATCCAATAAGTAGAACGCATAATGATCAATAGGCTATCAACATACAACAAACCATAATAAGCGCACCAAGAGCAACAATATACAATAATCAAAAAAGCATATACATGTATACAATAAGTCAGTCACACATGAACAGAATACATGTACAACAGGAAGATGAAGCCCACAAACAATAAACATCAATTGGTGAAATAAATAGTAATATTTTGATATATCCGTAATTTATATATTTACACAAAACATAATATATTATTTTGTTCTTTTTATGAAGATTATGTAAAATGAAAAAAAAACTAAAATATAAAGTGGCGTTTGCATACAAAGTATACAAAGTGAAAGTGAAATTTACGCAAAAATATGTAATAATCACGCTAAAAGGATTATATTATCATACATAGATGGAATTATCAGCAAAACTACTTCTTGCATTATGATCTATTTTTGTATAATAATTTCATCTTTACATGATTAATTCCATGCATAGCATTTCTTTTTACATAATTACTTTGTACACTTTGGACAAACAAAAGTAACTTTGTACACTAACATTTCCCTATGTATAATAATATTTATTATATTAAATAAAAGTTATGATAAAAAGATTCGTTTAGACACACGTACCTTGCAAAAACTTGTAAAACCCAATATACGAAGATACATAAGCTCAAACCCAAACATGATTATAACATTTACAACCAAGTGAGGGTTAAAGCTTGAACTCAACCTTGTTAAGCTTGACTAAATTTAAATTTTTAACAAACCGATCTTGTGTAGTGTATGATCATTCAGTTTTCAAAGGAATGCGTCTATAAAGAACTCTGCTACAAAACTTGATATAATTACACCTATTTAAAACCAACTGCACTCATAAGAAGACAAGTGCTGGCAGCCCAACAACCTCTCTTCCTCATCAAGAATTTACAAAGTCAAAAGATGAATTAAGAGACCCCCACACAAACTGTCACTACCTTCCTACATTAGAGAATCTGTTACTACTCTACACCCGCCCTCCATCTCCTCCAATGTCGTATACTACAACTCGAACAAAAACTTTAACTTCAAAATTACCAGGCGGATAATACCATGAAATTGTCATCATAATCGATTTATGAGTCAACCATCTCATCTTGTATCTCATTGGGTGCGATTAGCCCAGGAATGCTAAGCATCCGTTGCCGCTCTTTCTCTTTCTGAGCAGCTGCTTCTTCTGCATACAGATCCTTGTTATCCTGCACGAAACAAATGATTTTTTTTTACAATTATTCAATTTATAAATTTTTCTTAAAAATTCTATAACATGCTTAAGATAGTGAGAGTTTCTTACTTGTGTTGAAAATTCTTTAGACTGCACAAGGAAGTCCCTTATGTGGTTCTTAAATGTCGAAAGATCAGCTCTGGACTCGACCAGTCCATTAACAAACCTAGTCACCTGTAAGTAACACCTCAAATCATGAATGCTTGACAAAATAAAGGCATTTTCATATATACCCGTAAAGACTTGCAATAATATCATAAGTAACCAACTAAAAAATTAAAATCAAACATTTCCTATTTAAAGAACCTGAAAAACGTATCTATATTTGACATTGTTTATTCAATTGCTTAAGCGTCTAGGGCAATGGTCTAGAGAGCTTCATGGTTTTGGTTTTATTGACTCTTGATTAGGAATTGTCATAAGAAGGAGGTCTTTGATTGTTTGCAACACATTCAAATACTCATTATTATCTTGTAATAACATTTTCCAGGTAGTCTCATTACCCGAAAAGAAAAAATATAGATAAATACACACCCTTCTCCTCCTTACACTTCAAACTCCCTAAGTCCTTGTATCAGATAAGTGTATACATGTCAAAAATATGATAATGGGTATGTTTTATATTATGATTTTCTGTTGGGTAAATATGATATTACTCTGGAGGAAACTTATCTCAAACATAAAAAATATAAAAAAAAAAACAAAACCCGGTTTATTACCTCTGATGCTGGAATATTGGGAAAAGAACCACACAGAAGCTTAATAGTATACTCTCGAACAAATGTTCCATTATTAGTGTAAGAATATGAAACAGTGGAAGCATCCCACAAAGGTTCAGTCAGTGCACCAGATTCCACCTGAAATTATCATTGTTAAGTGTTCTAAATCCTTATATTTTCTGAAAAAATAAATAAAATAACATAAGAATTTCTAGCAATGAATTACCAGGCAGAATAAGTGCTGCAGCACTAAAACATGCAGCTTGAAACCAGGTTTATGAAATGTGTCAGTTAAGACAGCAAATATTTCTTGCACAATCAGCACAAAGTAAGACCGGTAGAATTGATTACGGAATTCAGAAGTCTGCCGCATCAGAAAAAAAATATGAGGATCTTAAAACAAACAAAATAAAATAAAACATGTAACATGATTTTAGGGGCTTAAAGATCAATCAACCTGAAAGTTTTTAAGCATCTCCAACAATAAATTAAGCCCTGTTTCAGCAATGTTTCTTTCAGTATGTCGAAAAGCCCACATGACGGAATCCATAACAAGCTTTAATTGCTGAAACGTAAAATGGAGTTAGAATATAAACGCTAACTACAACATAATTGATACAATAACAAGCTTTAATACTGATACATAAAAGATACAAATTTAGGTAGAGGTGCAATTTTGAAGGATTGTAGGGGTCAAATGCATCCAAAATGTACTTGGCTAGATTTAGGCACACATAAGGATGCAAGTGTAGAACACCCAAAATCATGTTCCAAACAAGCAGTTATGATTTCATAACCAATGAGCAATTTATGAGTAAATTTGAAGTAAGAAAACAGTGTTTAATTTCCATCACAAATTTCCAAAGACAAACCTCAGGTGACAAAAGTATTAAAGATCCAAAACAATGAGTAGCAATGGCCCGAAGTAGTGAGAAAAACTTGAGCCGATGTTCAGGGTAGTCTTCAAAATTCTTTGTAATCATCTGTATACAACATATACAACTAATGTAAACATGAGAAAAAGATAATAGCCCAAGTAACAAGGATATTAAGATCAATGAACCGCAATGTTCTGACCTCCAGAGTGCACTGAAAAACAGCCTCAAATATACGTGGAACATCATCTATCATTGCACCCTTGTACCTATATTTAAAGCAGAATATAAGTAAAAGAAAATAAAGCACTAAAAGAGGAAAGCACACTTGCAGACAACTGCTAAGCATTTCCTTGAGAAATATCCCTATCCTAATAGGCGGGTCAGAATGTAAAGTGACAGACTGACAGGTCAAAAGGGGTCATATATTACGGGTCAAAGGGGCAAGATTGGGTTGGCCCATGAACACTAACTTGTCTTCTATTTATATTTAATTAGTTGTCCATAGCTCAAAAACAATACCATTACCATACTAATTTAGATCTATGAATATGACCATTTAGAAGATGGTACACATTAAAAAAATCCTTTTGGAAGACTTCTGACCTGTTTGACACCTTTGACTGTGATGAGAAAAATAATGAATGTTGTGAACCAAGAACATACTTGTTAATAATTGTGGCAAAGAGAGACAAAACTTCAGACTCTCGAGCATCAGGCAAATTCCTAGCATAATCACCAAGCACTGGATCCATCATCGGGGGCACAAATTGCTTTCCTATTTGTGGTTGATCTTCAGCCTTATCCAGAAATGTCTCAATCAGCTTCAGTGTTTCCCTCTTCACAGATCTGTTTTGTGACAAATGGATACGTAAGAAGAATAATCCAACATGTTATTAATTTAATAAAATAACATTGCACCTCAGAAGTTTTACGTATGAAGTCCTAGATGCATAGGGCCCCCCTTCAGCAATTGATGATGATACCAGTTCACTGTACATTCTGATTAAAGCATGATAAACTAGAGAGATAAGTATAAGCCACTTGAAAACATTAAATCATGTGGTAGAAAAGGTGATTGAACTTTTTAAACATACTTGTAGACATTAAGCATGTCCAAAAAGATGAGGGTTATTTGTGACAAAAAATGTGTCCCAAGTGCACTGGCAGCACTTGTATTTGTCTGCAGAAAACAGAACCATACTAAAATAACAAACAATAAACTAAAAACATACATAAAATTATACATAAATAAAAGGTCTAACACATATGGCTAGGATTGCTAACGAGTACAAAAGAAATTCAAATGTTTAGTACAGATGCAAACCTGCAATATATTAAGCACGGTCCTAATCACATCTGGATCCTTTAAGAAATCAACACTACCGCGTGCATGTCCTATAATCTCAGTCCATTTCTGCATAAAAAGTCATCATATAGCATAATGTTCAGGTTTTTTTATATAAAAAAGATCCTACAAAAATCCTACCTGATTGGGAAGACTCATCAACCTCTGCAAATATTCCTCCCGTTTTGCAGCCTCGGTTTCTGCCTGAATCATATAACCAACCTACCAAAAAGAATAATGCAACAAATGTTGTAAACCTAGAATAATATGTTTATACTGGAGTGAAATGGTATCAAGTTATCAGGACACTTCAACTTACAGACTCATAGAATGTATGTATCTGATGTGGCTCAAGGTCTGCAATGGTTGTTGGGAGAGTGGTAAGCAGTTCCGAGACAAAAGGCTCACTTTCCCCAACCTAAAACAACATAAATGCACAACATTATTAAATAATTTACATGAATTTGTATACATCTAATTCTAAGCAGGTATAATGATATCAAACAACTGTGAAATCTAGATATATATATATATATATATATATATATATATATATATATATATATATATATATATATATATATATATATATATATATATATATATCAAATCACACATTACATTATTACCTGCAATATGACGAACTTGCGCTTGCATTTCTGAACAATTTTCAAGAATGTATCACATGCCATGTCCTGATGGGATGAGAAATTAAACAATATTATAGTACGGTCAGAACAAATGGTATTTAGAAAAACTGCGATGAATTCTGTTTATGGAATACTAAGTACTCATGTCTGATAAGAAGATTCTAGTTTATAAGTTCAACAAAGTTCCATGTAAACTAAAGGCCTAAACTAAACAATAAAGAAAGAGGATCCAAACATATCAATAGCACCAGGTGCAGATATAAAAAAAAGTATTAATCAATAGAGAAAGTGGATCTGGAGACATCAGTAGCACCAGGTGCAGATCTAAACAAAATATAGAGCGTTAGTCATACAACCTGAACCCCAGGGTGTGTTTCATGCATGAATTCAAACAACTTGTTTATGACAGTTTTCAAAAACTTCCAATGGGCTCTTAGAAATCTTGGATATTGTCCAACAACATACCTGGCAATGCCCAAAAAAGTAGAACATTAAAGTAAACAAACTACTGCCAGAGGGATGCTTAAACTATTAGTAAACATACTATAACAACTGACAAACATACATGATATTACTTGCAATAACAGCTTTATTGTCCTTTCCTTTTGTGATTTCACAGAGATTTAATAGATCACGAATAACCATCACAAGAAATCTATTCTCCTGCCAAGAAAAAATCAAATATGATAACATAAATATTATCTGAAACATGGAGCTATATGCTGTCCATGGGACAAAAAAATATGCATACTTGATCTTCCATCATGGACCCAGATATTGATCCTATTGCCCAGCATAATGTGTTCAAGTTGTTCCATGTCCAATCCTCACCATTTAGTTGTTTACTTAGTTTCTTCAACATCTGTTTACTCTCAGAGATTGGTGCAAACAAAAAAATTACAATATTGCATTTAGAAAATAAGAATGGACTGAAAACAAAAGATGTGAATTCAACTGTTGAGGTTTCATGAAATTTAATAAATAAGTGGGATATTAAAAACAATATAAGTTCTCAAAAACTGTACCTGCTTTTCAGTGTCATTATGATCAAGATGGGACAAGTAGATAAGCGTTTCTCTCATTATCTGCAACAATATACTTAGTTTAGCCCTAGGAAAATCACTGCTATGTTTCAAATACTAATCTTCCCATATATGTTTGAATATTACCTTGTATTGAACAAGGACATCATTGTCTTTCAAAGTTTCACGAACTATATTCCCATTTTCATCTTCAACAATTAAAACTTCTTCCGGTTTCGCCATACGAGATATCATAAGGAGTCTTAACTTTGACATTGGTCCAGAGTAGAGTTGACGTCTTTGCATCAATTGTGTACCATGACCCTCAATCATACCAGGAATCATTGAAATCTAGGTTTTTTAAAAAGATATTAAAAAACAATATTCACAAGATCCAAGATCAAGAGCATAATTATATAAAACATGTCATGCAAAAAAATAATCTACCTGCAGTCCCATCATGCTTGCAGTTGCTGCAGGATTATCAAGATTGTGGTTTGCTTCGAAAAGCTCTAACACCAAAGAATTCCAATAGTCCAAGCAAACCTGTTCATATAGATTAATGAAAATGATAGACAAAACAGAATGCAAACCATCATGTTACCTAACAAAAGAACAGAGCCTATGGTTGACATCAAAAGATTTCCTTTTTTACATAATGCTTGGACTAAATGACCCGCCAAACAGCACCATGAACAAAAGATTTACTATCCTGTTTGGAAAGAAAATGAAACAAAAACAATATATCATACCTTAAAAACTTCTGTATCATCCACATAAGAAATGTTCAAGAGATACTCAAGGCCCATCATAAGTGCAGCAATGTTCTCTTGTGTGGATTCGAGTATGCGGATATGAAACTGCATCCAGTGTGTTTATTTCAGATTAAACATAGTAATTATCTGATACTTATTACATTATGTAACTATTTTCTTCAATCCGAGAAGCAAAATGAAAATTTTAGATTTTTTATTGTCTAAAAAGAGGCAACATTTCCTTTCTTGGCAACTGTTGATCCAAACCTGCTTTTTACCGATGAATAATCCTTGTTTGATATTTTTAAATTAATTTTGGTCAACGAGTTCTCTTTGTTTCTTGTTAGGTTTATTCAATAATCACGCCAATAAGACTACATGCCATGTCAAAGTAATGCACAGCCAGCAGAGGCTCATTTAGTCATACAAGGCTTCTATTTAACTTAAGAAGAACGTAGCAGAGACATACTTAGGTACTAGTTACGCATACAGAGAAAGAATAGCCATGAAACACGAACTTACCTTGTAAAATGAAGTGAAAAACAATGCCAGATTCTGAATAAATGCCTGAGAGCAGAGAAAAGAAAACTTAAAAGAGTCAAAGTTTGTTTAAAAGCAAATTGCTCAAACATAACATGCCCTTCCTGTTGAACCCTACAATCACCTGCTCCTCACTTGACCCATTTCCATAAGCATCTGGTATATTTGTACTAGTTGGAAGAACCGTCTAAATAGACAACACATAATAGAGAGAATTAATGGGGAAAAAAAGTAAAGACATAAAGCAGAACATAGAATATAGATGTGTAATGCATCCATTCAATAATGTATCCACATACATACCTGCAACTGGACCATGAAGATGGTATACATTTTAACATATTGCAGGTTGTAAAAATCTCCAAAATTCAGGGCTGCAACCTGTCCCAATGAATGCAACACATGAGTGTTAGTTGCCTTTTTAAATACACAAGCCATGAATACAGTTTTTTAACTGTGTAAATAAGTGTTACCTCTGTCAAGCACTGAAGAGTCAGATTACGGTATGATGGCACAGGAAAAAATTTAAGGAGTGTCTCCAGCTGTAACACACGGCAACATTGGTGGCAATTTCATGAAATTTGCATGAAAAAAATTGTTACGTAATTTGTATTTCCACGAGGAAAAAAATACACACCAGTGGGGATTCAAAAATATAGCCCAAAGGAATCCATGAAAGAAAAGCATGTAATGTGGCCAGTGTAGCCCTGATTAGCTCTGTTCTTTGAGATGCCGACAGAACATACAAGCATAACTCATGTATGAGTTGAAACTCACTGTCAACAACAAAATGAGCACATTTTAGTTAGGATTTGACCTAAGCATCAATGGTTGAATTAATACTATACACCCAATTAATATATGGCAACAGAGCAACAAAATACTAAAAATGAAATTCGGTCAATCACATTCCATGTCAAGCCTAAAATAAAGCAACCACAAAAGGCACAAATCCAAGCAACAAATCATATGAAAATTGGAAATATGTTCTTGAACTTATCACAGTTACTATTACCTGTTCAAAGATTGCTTAAGCTCCTTGATCTTCTGTTGAGTCATTTCACCCCTTGAGAAATCAAATACCTCCTCACTTAGAAGCTGCAACGAAATCGACATTTTAACCACATATACAAGAACAAAGCAATAACACACTAGGAGTGAAAATTTAGACTTACTTTAAGTATTGTCATACAATTCTCACATAATGTTTCGCTAGTTTTTGCTGCTGTAACCAGGTCAGGGATGAAGCTTTGCCACCTGGCGGGCCACTCATGTTTCAATATCTGCATATCCATTCGCATGCCGTTTATTAAAGTTGCCATATCAAAACTTGAACTGGCAGCCAAAGACAAGGGAAGCAAAAAAACAGCTCACCTGAACTAGTATAATGTTAAGTTTGTTGACATACAACCTTTCTTGCCGAAAAGAAACCTCGTTACTTGAAAGCTAAATACATAAAAAAACCAATATTATTTCAAACGTCTAAAATATATAATAATGTAAAAAAGAATAATCTTAAAAACAAGACCCACGGCAGTCATACCTTTACAATGACATCAGATATGTAATTCTTCATTCCATCCCGTTGTTCAACAGGCAATACATTCCATCTATATTTGATAACACCCTCAAGAACCTGTAAGACAGAAAACTAGTAATTTTTGGCAGCCAATACAACTACAAAATTACCGAATAAAAATGGCATAACAACACCAGAATTCATCATCAAACAACACCCTTTGGAACATACATGATTTTATAACAATTAATTAACTAAAGAAATAGTTCAATTTGCAGAGCCATGAATTCTTTAAGGATTCTAAAAACTTATAGTGCAAACGTATATTTCTGACTAACAGATCAAGAAGAGAAAATAGTGACCTGTAAAGCAAAAAATTTGGTGTTCAAGCTCTGTGTATTGGACAAAATGTGGACCACTTGTAGCCACATATCTGGATTGTTTTGCAACTCCCGCAATATATGATCAGCAGCAGTCCTCTGTATTATTAGCATATATGTATTAGAAAAACCAAGCAAAATAAGAACATGACAACATGATCAAGTAGGAGAACGATACATCAAAAGAGCAAGATTATATAGACCCATTATTGTTAATTTGTTATACACACTCAGAAATTTCTTTTGGTATCTTCACTTTGTAGAAGAGCCTCCCAACCATTCCTTAAGACCAGCAATGGTACAGCATATCCAATTATTATTCCCTATCTACCACATGTTATACAAGGCTTTTCAAATCAGGGTAAATTTCTCTTTCATGACACCAGAAATAGCTGACAATTTTTGTAACATTTTCTGTATCTACATTGGCGTATTTGATTTTTTCTGAGTTGCAATAAACTATTCTGCACATTCATTCTATACATAAACCGTCTTTAGTATACAATTTTTATACAGAACCACATGCCACTCAGGGAATGTATACCCTTCCTCAAGAGTCAAGACCAGCACATACTTACCAACCAAACCAGCTAAATATGTGACTCTCAACCATTTAGATTTTAGCAAACAGCTGATCTAACACAGCTTTTTTTCTCTATGTTCAGCTTCCTATGTCAGAGACTATAAGCTGTCTCATCATAAACTAAGAAAACAATATATTTCATGTTCAAGAGACCTACCCACATAACATGGCCAAACCTAGATATTAGCAACTCAAATAATCAAAAGCTTGCAATCAATGATCACCGCAAGCATTTTAAATTAGCCGTACAACCAGATGTCATCAGTAATTCCAATTGCTACTAACTAGCAGATTTCAAAACAATCTGATCCTAAACTGGGCCATTTGCAACAAACACAACCACAATCAAGTCATAGGTTTGTTCTTCACCACTTCCTACTACCTAACCTTCATGCAACACGTAAGAGTAATAAGCAACCTAACGAAACGAATAATGTACGAACATGGTCAAAAGGTCCGTCCATTAACACCTACTACGAATGCATATTGGTTATAAAACTCGATTTCACCGCATCACATTACTCATCAATGGTGTAAATGAAGGGGAAGAGTGTAGGAAAGTGCAGGAAACCTCGTCTTTAGATCCGGTGCCGTAGAAGGCAGCAACGGTGGCATCAAGCAGAGCAACATCAATGGGTTGACTTAAATCCCTGAGCTTCTCTGCCGCCATCGCAGAGAGAATATGAAGTGGAAACCCTAGATTGATTAGCAGGAGAAAAGCTTCGTTGAATTTGAATGAAGGAAGGAAGAAGTGTACGGAAGAAACCCTAAAAGGGAGGAGAGGGTATATACAGATTCTAGAAGGAAGATAAGTGAGGGAGTGAGTATGAGTATATATAATAATAAAATAAAAAGACAGCTTCAAAATGAAGCAGAAGAAATGGTAAGAGAGAGACTTTGAAAGCAAGGTCTTCCCTCCTCTTTTTTTTTATTTTCTTTTTACTTTTATATATCTTCATTTTCTTTTTATTTTCATTAGCTCATTTTCTTGTTTAGTTCATTAGCTCATAACTATTATTAGTTTAGCAAAACTAGTAATTGTTATCAGCTAATAATTATAAAAAAAATACAGAATGTGACGTTAGGGTTTTACGGTCCATTAAGAAGGTTTGAGAATTTCTTTGGTCTTGACACGTGTTAAGGACTATACCAACAATATAGGTTGTAGACCGTAACCATGGGGTCTTATGGTCCGTAACAACACACATGCAAGAGGTTATAAATAGAAGCCATGGCTTCTCATTTTGAGACATGAATTCATAACTCTAAACATATTAAAATGTTCCATTGAGTGTTAAAACTGATCTTAGTTAGTTTTGTTGGGAGGCGCGTAAGAGTAGGGCTACATATAAGAAGACTGGTAGCTTGAGGGGTAATCCTTCTCTTAGGATTTGAGGTCGGTGAGAAACCCGCAAGAATGAGTTTTATACCAAGGTACGTGGTATACGAGTTGATAACCCAAGATATACGCGGGTAAGATACTCACATGTTATGGGTGAGATACCCTTGGGGATAATGTTTAGTCACCCAAAGATGGAATGGATGAAAACCCTGTAGAATGGTTTTTAGACCCAATACTATCGAACGTTATGACCCAACTAATATAGGGTATGGTAATCATAATAAGATACGTGATCCGACAAGAAAATAAAACGAAATAGTAGTTTAAGTGTAAAAACATTTTCAGGTGACTGTTACATACCCTCTCAAAGTATATATGAATGTGTGTATATGATATGAAGATGAGAAATTTGTGAATACATGCGATCATGATAAGGATGTATTACAAGTATTTGAATGATCGCATGTGTGAAAAGTATTGAATGTAAATGTGAGTTTTCCGGTTTAATACAAAATCATATGTGACATTCACAGTATGTTTAGTGTTTAATTCAGATGTGAGTTTCTTGATCCAACATGAGACCACATGTGAGTTCTCGTATCACTATAAGCATTGAGCTCATATAAGAGTTTCTTGCTACTCTAATTATTTTCTAAATTCATTATAGTTACCATGCTTTTCATTGTTTTAATTGGTTTTAGATTATCGAACAAGTTTTTTTTTTTTTTTTTGGTAAATTATGCCGAATTAAAAGTTTCTATCCTACATAGTAGCCCATTTAACATTCAACATCAAATGTTCAATATAAATTAATCAAGAACCGCATATGAAACTTGTTAATAGATTTGAACCCTTTACAATGTATAAAGTTTGGTTTCACTTACTAATTTATCCAAATTCGTTCACTCTTTTGGCTCCACGGTTGTTACTCGTATACTTAGATTATGATCTACACTTACAGGATCCACTTAAAACTAAAGTAACTAAAAAAAGAAAAAAGAAAGAAAAAGCTTTTAATATTCTCTTTACACAAGTTAAGCCTTAAATTCAGACCTGTCATGTATCAAATCACCTTAATAGACTAATGTTTCAAATTCAAATTATTGCTTGTACAGAGTTACTTGAACATCTTATGATCAACCCATTTCCATAGGTATAATAATGTTTGTACCACTTATCATTACAAATAAGTTTATACATGAAAATTCCATTCTTGCTAACCAAAACTAAGAGGTTAAAAAAGCAAATGAGTGGAAACATATAATAAATTATCTTGTGCCAACTCATATCTTTTATATTGATTAGGGTCATTTTACGATCGAGCCGTTGATCGATCATGGTTGTTTAAACTACAACGCACTTTCATCGGGCACACTCATTCTATGGTTTAGTGGTTAGTCGATCGACAATATTTATTGACTTAGCATAATGCTTTCACTTAGTTAGTCAACAATATTTATGTGACAATGTATTGGCCACAAGGCTTTTTTTCATAGTTTTCATCCTTGTTTTAAGTCACTTGAATGTGTTTGTTTTTCTTTAGACACACATTGAAGTAGATTATCGAACAAATGATCATTTATGGTTAACGTTTTAAAGTCGCATAATTATAATCATTAAAAAACAAGGGGTAAACTTTAAAGCAACAATAAAGATGTTGTCATGCGACTTGGAGATCATGGCCGGAAAGATCCTCTTGTATTTTTCTTGCATAAATAAAGGGTAAGGCTCTATATATCATGTCAAAGTTGGTTCGACATCCCCCGGACATCGCATGTACATGTGGAAGTTTTGAAGCATGGAGTTTGTACTTTCTATAATAATTAAAGTAGACGTATTTTGATGTATATTACATTCTGAACTTATGATTTATCTAAAACATAGACGATTGAAAAACCAATATATTCAAACAAAAATGGCAATTACATAATAAATAACTATATATTTGATATACAGTACAGTTCGTAAATGTGAATTAGTTTTAATAAATGTTTAGGAAGAGAAATGAGTAAATATAAAAACACTCATATGAGTTACATACTTGCATAATGTTATTATAATACATATTAGAATATGTGAAATCACCTTTAGCAATATCGTCTTTGTTAATCAAATTACCAATAACTTATATTTCTTTTGTGAGCATGTCTTGACTCTTGAGTGCCTATTATTAACCTTGAGTGCGTATTATTGTACAAGAATTTCATAAGTGGTAAGTGATCATTTCAACTTTTCATAAGTGGTAAGTGATCATTCCAATTTTTACGTAAGTCTATTACACAGACTCTTACCATATCTCCAAGATTTTGGATTGTCCTTTCATTTTGTTCGTCTTTTTTCTGATGATAAGTAGTATTAAGATTCAACCGCGTGCCCATGGCTTTCTAAAAACTTTGCTAAAATCACGATGTAAAGCAACTATTCCTAGTAAAGACAATAGATAGTGGTACATAATTTCGTTTACATATAATTGGGCTAACGTATCCATATTAAAGGTTTCTTTCATTGGTAAGAAATGGATTGACTTAACCAATCTATCGATGATAACCAAATTGTATCATTCTCTTTTCTTGTCTTGGGATGTTTAGTAATGAAATCCATGGTTACCATTTCTTATTTTGAGATAGGTAATTCGAGTTGTTGCAATAAACCAGATGGAGTCTAATGTTCTCGTATAGCTATATCTTTCATTCTTTTTTCATACCTATTCACCAATAATTATCCTTTAGGTTTGTGTACATTCTGTCATTTTCCGGATGCATTATATATTTAGATTTATAGGCTTCTTCCAGAATTCTCTCTCTTAGGTCAACATATACTAGTACCTACATTCTCTTTCCCATTTTACAAATTTTGTTTTCACTTCTAATGAATTGGTCAATCGTACCTTTCACACATTCCTCTCAAGGTTTTTATTATCTTGTCTCTTTTCTTGAATGATCTTTAAGATTATCAAATCAATTTAAAGTTTGAGTCATAATGCACGAACTTGTTTAGGCTTTTTTATAACCCTCAGGATGTTCTGATTCATCCTGAGGTGAAGAGAATGATGCCTTAGACTTCTTCTTCTTCTTCTTTGACTTCAAATTTCTTCTAATGGCCATCATTTTTTTCTTTCTATACTTCAATTGAGAAGGTTGGTTTTTATCACCTAATCCTTTTTTTTCTTCTTAGTTTGGTCCTTCCTTTTCACATGTTTAGAAAAAGGTTTAGGAACCTGTTGTGGGTCAGAAGATGAAACTGATTGTGGATCAGCACTAGGTCTTAGTTGTGTTGTCTGTTGGGGTTCAACCTTCACCTCAACTTTAGGTGCAACTTGACTTGGTGGATATTGCAAGTCTTGAAGCTCACCCCTCTTGATCTTCTACTTGATCACCCAGATGTGCTCATCAATTGTGGATAGAGACATGAGACTAAGCCTCCTACCGGAGAACCTATACAGCTTCAAGAAGCTCAGCATCCTTTGTTTTTTTTAGATTTGTTCTTGTTGGCTTTGATGGTGGCCCTTGATTTTATAGCTTCCTCCCTCATCTTTCTCTTAGCAGCTTTTATTTTATTAATAGCTTCTTGTTTCAGCTGGTTAAGATACTCAAACTCTTTGTACTCGTAAGATAAACAGAGTAAAGCTTTTGCTTGGTAGAGACCTGTGGAACTCAAGTAATTGATTATCATTTGTCTGTCTTGTTTTTGTCTGGCAGAGACCTGTGACACTCTAGTAATTGATTATCATTTGTCTGTCTTGTTCTTTTCCTACATGAAAGTGTTCATAAAAACCTTATATCTCAAATAGTTAGCATTTTTTTAAGGTTTGGTGTCGTTTTGAAAAATGGTATGGTTTTTTTGTGTGTTTTTAGAGTTATTATGGTTTTTGTTTTTTTTATAGAGTTATTATAGCTTTTGGGTGTTCTGCTAGTTAACCTAGCAGAACTTACATACACGGCAACCAGGTTCAGTAGATGGCATAAGTGTGTGACATGGCACTTGTTCCATGTGCCACATATGCAAGTTCCGGTAGCAGAACACTCGAAAATTATAATATACATAAAAACACAACAAAAACCATCTTTTTTTATCATAATAACACTAAATATAAAAAAATCATCATTATTCTTAAGTAGGTTAAGATATTTGATGACGTTAGCGGTATCATGCGTTGTATCTTTTTTATCATTAGTAGCTTCTCTTCAACAATATCAACTTGCAGTAGTCACAAGTTACTCTCTTCAGTAGTAGTTTACATCTAACATCAACACTACTTGGTTCATGAGTGTATTACATTAGTAGAGGATCAAGTTATAATCAATCTTAATCTGATAAGCGTAAGGTAAAAATAACACTCTGGATCACAATATCATGCCTCAATAAATTTCTATCTACAAGTTTCGTCGTAAACCTAGCTCAATCAAATAGATCGAGTGGGTATCTTATTCTTCTTACTCTTGTAGCTGCTATCTTGTATTAAAGACGAGAGATACCACAAACATACTATTCCTTCACTTCCTTTGTATATTTTATAAATATACAGAAGAATGCACCTCAGGGCCACCCTTTTACTCAACATAGAACACTTGTACAGTTTCCTGTCATTTTTTTACCCCACAAAAACATCCAACTCACCCCCACTTCGGGTGTATCGATCGATTAAGTCCTACGATTGTTAGAAATAGTGTTACAAAAGGCATATGCAGAAATTGTAGCACATTAAGAAATGTGAGCCTTCATCGTATATGAATCATAGCATAACATCACATCTCTAACTCGAGTTATACTTGTTGATTATACAAAATATCATAGAAATATTTAAGGGCTTAGTGACATGGATATTATCGAAGACAATTTGATTTTCACAACTTTAGAAGTTTCTTGAAGCTGAAACACCACCTCTGTGCTCGATCTCACTGTTACTTCATTCCACTCTGAACCGGAAGCCCCTTCACTCCTGTAATCTCTTGGAGCATATAGAACTTGAAGTTTTGAATGAGCTGCATTCAGTCACAACAATTATTTATATAATTCAAAGTATTTGTGGGTCAGACCCACTCGACCTGATCCACACTAAATTAGTACTTGTTTTGATCAGACTGTATTGACCTGTTACCCAAAATGTTCATTTACCCACCTTTAATAGAAACTTCACATCTGTTTTAGGTGTCTGATGTGTTTTAACAAATCCAAGACTGTAAACATAAATTCAAATAGATAAAACAAATATGTGGTAGTAGAAAGTACCTAAACCAAACATGCTTGTTTTTTGGATGATCATCTGGCCAACTTTTGATCTCTTTATATTTCTTAAAGACGTGAGATCATCATTCTTTCCTTTAAATTCTAAAAATTCTCCTAATAAATGCTTGTTATTGCTTAGCTCTAACCTGCATGAGAAAAAAAATAAGTACAAGATGAGAAAAACTTCATCCACTACAGATGGTAATTGATTCATTTACTTGCATATGAGTCGATTTGGGTTATGTCAAATCTCCTAACTCGTTAAGCAGGTGACCAAAAAAAGGGGCCAGGTTGACCAGCATGTACTTAAGGCATAAGCTTCCCAAATTATTTTATTTAAAATTAACTTTTAAATTAAATAATATAATCTAGTTAATCATATTTGGAAGGACAGTTATTTATAAAATAAATAAACTAGGAAAAAAAGTGTTTTGGATCAACCCAACCTGTTTCATTGCGGCTGAAAACATAAACACCAGTTTGACCCGTCACCCATGACCAACAAGCCCAAACCTGCTCATTGCCCCCCTATAGATATTACAAAGCATATCTCTAACTTCTAGGAAAAAAAATTAAATATGGGTCAACATACCTATCCCACATAGGAGCAGTGCTGAGGATGTAAGCAAGCTTCTGTTGTTCGGATTCCTGCTTTTCATTCTTATCATTACTACGTAAAGGTAAAGCACCTTTAAACCAGCCAGATATGCTCTTTTTCTCTGGTTTTAGTTGTGCCCATTGCTCATATGTTACAACCTCAGGTGGAAAGTAATCTGGATGAATGGTGCTGAAATTAAATCATTAAAAATCAACTAACAAGTACAAAAAGAATTTATAAACCACTAAAATATCCAAAGGGAATGTTTATAGTTCATACCGAAAGTTAGGGTTGGGGCATAGAATTTTGAAGGACAAATAACCATCTGGGAGAGTAACTCCCCTCTGCTCAAGATATGACTCAAGAACTGCAACCTGTCTTTTGGCCTCCACCATCTATTGCAGATAAATAATCATGATATCTGAGAGATCTTACATATGTATATTTTAATAATGAAACAGAAAATCATGTAGAAAATAGAAGTCACAGATGGAAATGTGAATTGTCATCATCATTAGTTGATGAAATTTGAAGGTGAATTAACATTAAAGAATATAACAGAAGAATTTTCACCGGATCATGTATACGCTCTGTTCTGTGCTTAGAACCACCCTTGCAAACCCAAGTTCCATCAGCATCAATTGACACAGTGCCAGAAGCATTTATAACAGAAACAACCGTTGCTTCCCTGAAACAAGATCGCATTTTACAGGGCTATAATGATTATTGTTATTTTATGTCTTAACATTCATTCATGTAACAAAGAATTGCAACAACATGGAATGATAATATTACCCTTTCGTGACGTGGACCAAATCAATATTCTGTCGAGAAGCAGTGTCAGGGTCAGGAATTCGAAGCCCAACATAAGCTTTCCCACCATACAGAGTTTGAAGCCTGCAAGTGCAGTTTGTAGATAAGAAAAACTGATGATTACTACTTAGTATTATCAATTTCTCTTCATTTCTTTCTTTTACTATCTAATTTCTCTCTGTATGTTTGTGTGTGGGCTCAAGCAATGAATCATCATTCATTTATCGTGATGATTCATTCTTAGTGAGTCATCTTCAAGACCTTTTGCTTGCTCTGATCAGTGATTACAATCTATGTAGTTAAAGGTGCGGCACGCGCCTAGATGCTACACGAGACAACGCTCATCCAAACCGCCTCAAGTGCAGCAAGGCGCACTGAACCAGAAAAAAAAAAGCCTGCAACAACTAGTCTGAACCAACTAAAAATGATCTCACACAACAAAAATATGTCTCGAACCTGTCTAAAACAGCCTAAACAAGTCTAAAACAGCTAATAAGGAATAGACGTGTGCTTTTTAAGCATCATGGCCTAGGCAACAAGTCCACTCTTTGCTCTGTGAGCATTTTTCTACGCCTTTCTATTCTTTCAATTTTTCTCTCTATTATAGGGGGGTTGTGTCAATTGTCAAAATAGAAGTAAACATATGTGGCGAATATGCTAGTATTGAGCTTTACTTAAGAATGTAAACACCTACGAAAAAAATACTGCTATTCTGCTAACATTCAATGACTTTTCCCTCTCTCAACTCACCTCCACTTTCTCCTTCTCTTCATTACAATTCTTAGCATAAAAAATATCTGCATTCTTAATTGCCAGGGACATACAGACCCCCCGAAATCAGTTGATATTTAAAAGGAACAATATCCATTAAATATCATCTGTTATGAAACTAACAGATTAAACAGATATGAATCATTCAAAGCTACTGTTTGTTCGTATGCGCAATTTCAAAGCGATCCTGTCATGATAAACAATTAACATTATCAGCTCCAATAAAGCTTACAAGAGGTCGTGTTTAACTGTTCTTCAACTTCTTGAAGTTCTAGCTTTCATTTCATGAGGTTTAAACGGTTAAACACAGAAAGAAACTCAAAAATGTTAAATAAAGCTGTATTAAGGTTTAGGGTTTAATGGTGGAACTTCGACCTTCAATTTCAAGATTTAGACATTCAATCTGTTATCACAAGATGATGAAACTGAAGGTGAGTGATGAAAAAAGGGAAAGGTATACCTATCGGCGACGGCGAAGAGAGCATTTGAACCGGTGAAACCAACATCAACTTGTTGTTCGTCATCGTAGAAGAAACGGCGTACCAATCGATAGATCACCAGACCGAAGATAATTTCCATCCACATCTTCGATCACTCTGGTTCTACAGGAAACTTGGTGAAAGAGATATTATTTTAGTAGATTACTTGGGGGTGAAGAAATGATGAACAGAAGAATTTAGAGGTCGCAAGGTGACTTCTTGGATGACCGGTGGTTTGAATCAATTACAAGTTTTAAATGATATTGTTTAAACAAAACACTAGGATGATACACCTTCTATAATCTATATCCTACAGACGAAAAAAGAATATATATATATATATATATATATATATATATATATATATATATATATATATATATATATATATATATATATATATATACATTGATTTTGTTGATCAATGGTTGTAATTAAATAAGGTAGAAATTGTAAAACTAAATTACATTTAATATGCTTAATTAATGTAAAAGGGTAGTATTGGAAATGTAAAATTATGTAAAATAATTAATTGCTAAAAGTTTCAATTTTGGTTTTGGAAACCCGTTTTTTCTTTTGAATTCTTGCAAAATAGTCAAAGTGCAAAATACTTTCCAGAATTAAGATTTAAAACATGGAAAGTTATCCTTCTTTGATTACTTTAAATAAAGATCTAGTATCCATAACAAAAATAAATAAAAAGAGCGCATGCTATGAAATCCGTATAATCATTTTAGTTGCAAAAATAAAAATATATGTAACAAAAAAAAGAGATCGAATTTGCATATGTTATGTATCAGTGTTACATGATAGCAAAGTTATTATTATAGTTTGATTATTGATCCAATATCTCTAGGTATGTATGATTATGTTGGTCTACGTATATATATATAAAAAAAAGACATTAGTTTGTTATTGAACATATATGTATGATTATGTTGGTTTATATGTATGTAAATGAAGATAGATTATTTTGTTAGTTTATGTATATGATACATACTGTTACTATTTAACATTAAGTTGGTTTGCATATGTGTAAAACTTCACATATGATTAAAACTTCACATATGATTCTTTTGGTTTATATACACGTATATTAGATTATTTTTCCACTGGTTTACATATATGTAAAAATATACTTATCATGTTGTTGGTTTTTCTTAATAATATTTTATTGATTTGAAGCACCCACCAATCGAATTAGTCGATAACATTGATGAATGTGTGACTTTTGTTGGTAAACAAATAAAATGATCATCTATTAACGTTTACATAAATATTATACATATGCGTAAATCTACCATTTACATATATGTAAATCTTTAACATAAACTTAAACCAAAGTACTAACTCAAACACATCAAATTATTTAACTAAACCCTATCTTATCCACGTGAACTCGTTAAACTAACCAATCGCTCACGTTACTTCAACACATTCAAATAAAAAATATGTAAAATTGATAACATTAAGCAAGCTTTACATCAAAAAGTTGGAACATTAAAACTATTTCTAAACAAACAAAATTAAATAATATAAAAGAGAAGAAAGTAAACAATCAAAGAAAAAGAAATAAAAAATGAATACTAAGAAACTCACATCTTTTTTATCCTTCCCTTCTATCTCTTCTAACGCGCTACCTAGCCCACAAACCAAGCCTATTATAAATTTGTTTTTTTGAAATATTATGGCTCCCGTTGTATTTGATGGTCTAAAGCTTCTACGAAGATTATAGAACAATAAGGAAAGGACAAAAAACATTTGACATCATTCTTCCAGCAACAACAACGAGTATATTGTTTAATAGCCGACGGTTGCATGCGACGAAAGGAATCCAACAAAAAGAGATTGTAACTTGTAATCGTATATTTTGGGTACGATTTATGTCTTTTGACTTTTAAAGTGTATAATGAAGATTATTAGAGAGATTGAGGAGAGATTTTAGGAGAGGTTACTCACTCATATAAAAGATTAAATGACACAATTACCCTTTATTTTAGAATAAATAGAAAGAAAATTTATATAAATCAATGGATGATATTAGTTCTGCGGTTCTCACGATCTTTTTGAGTTCTGAAAAGATCTTATCCCTATATATATATATATATATATATATATATATATATATATATATATATATATATATATATATATATATATATATATATGTATATGTTTTGCTTTTATTTGAGTCGATCAAAAAATAAGAAGTGGTTTGGAAAGATAGGGAAGTATAAGAGAGTGTTCTCACTAGAACATGATAAAATATGATATCGATGACGTGACGCTAACGTAGGGGTGTGTAAGAAATCATAATAACCGAACCGTAACCGAAATAACTGATGAAACCAAACCGAAAAAACCGAAACCGATAAGAAACCGACGGTTTGGTTTGATGGTTTTTAAAAACCGATTTTTTCGATTTGGTTTTGGTTTTGTCTGTAACAAAAACCGAAAAAACCGAACCGAAACCATACAAACCGAATTTGTAAATTTGGAGGTATATTCATATACTTATAAACATAACTAGCCCTTATTAGTTACTTATTTAACTTATGTTACCTATTTTTTTTAAATATTTAGGTTTGAAGAATAATCCTTAAATTTCTTTGTTTGAATTAGTAGATTAAAAAAAATTATTGGAATTTTTTGTTATTGTATTTTATGAATTGTAATTATTTTAATATGAAGTGGCTTTTAAGAATATGTAGATTATATTTAAATATTAACAAATAATGTAAGCCTAAAGTTTTTAGTTTAAATTCATTACTTTGGATCATTTTTTTTCTTTAAAAACTTGAAACACAAATGATAAAACCGAAAAAAAACCAAAACCGAAGTGAAAACCGAAAACCAAAAACCGAAAAAACCGAAACCGAACGGTTTCAAAAACCTAGAAACCGACATATCGGTTTTGGTTTCAGTTTTAGGCTAAAACCGAACCAAACCGACCCATGCTCACCCCTACGCTAACGTGACATTTGAAAAAGTTATAAAAGTGGAAAAATGGAATCCACTCAGTGTGTCCTTATACATTTTTTTTCATGTTTAACAAATATCTTTGTATCCCTGTATTGTAAGGGAAGGTTTTTAGAAAACTCCAACAAATTAAAATAATTAGAAAACCCTTTTTGACCCATTGGTCATATTTGATTGTCACACCCTCGCTGATGTGAAAACATAATGAGGAAACAAAGAGGTGTACATGACAAGATCGCATATCTAGAGCATATCGATAGAATAACTGTAAGGATTCCTTAAGTCTGATGAAACCCAAAACATCCAATATGTCTCTGCAACATGCACTAAGTACTGAAGTAAAGAATACTTTGAAAGTTTTACACAACACACTAGAAAATACTCTAAGTGTAAAATCTTCCGAAGCCAAGACCAATATCTTCCGAAGCCAAACATGAAGTCTTCCGAAGCCTCAGAGACAAAGTCTTCCGAAGCTTCAACCTATGAAGACAGATTTCTTCCGAAGACTTTTAGTACACATGCTTTATCTGATGTACTGTTCCATAAAGCACTTTTCCGCTGCATCTCTGTAAAGTCACCAACTTACATGAGTTGGTGAAAAGGTCCATGCTTTTGGTAATTGTACATTGAGGTCTTGAGTCTGTAACTTTCTACTTTATGTACTTTATCCTTTTTGTAATAGATAAGGATGTGAGCTATGGCATGTCATAGTCACAAGGTCAAAAGGCAGATATGCCTTTTGATCCTACAATTGATTTTGTTAGTGTCTAGTCAATTGTATCCAGCTGGCTTTCAAAGTATAGCCGGCTGTAGGTTGCAGTATAAGTATTCCAAGTTCTTGTATCTTTCTTTATGCTTTGTACCACTTGTAAAAGAACTTGAGAAAGCAATATACTGCCTCCTTGAAACCCAACTCTCTTGTTCTGTCTCTTTACTTTACTTGTGTTCTTAGTATCATACTTAGTTAATCCAGTTCACTGTTTGATCAAAGTTTAGTTACTCTCCTCATTGTGTTGTTGTGTTGTAATTTGTTTAAGCCCTTAACCGGTCCTGCAATTGGTATCAGAGCATTCCAGGCTCTTGATATAAGATCTCACCATCTTAAGATCCCTCACACACACAAAAACTAAACTCTCCAAATGGCATCCATCTCAAAGACTGATATGGAGAATGGAACCATGAACAAATCCCCACTGATCACCCTTGATGATTTTGACACCTGGTGTATGACAATGGAAGGTTTCATCAGGTCTCTTGATTCAAGAATGTGGGAATCTGTTGAGAATGGACCTTTCATACCCAGCACTCCTTCTGCTACTGGTGCTGGTATGATTCCAAAAGATGTGGCCAACTACTCTGATGAAGATAGAAAAAGAGTAGAGATCGATAGGAAGGCCATGACTGCTCTTCAGACTGCTCTCCCAAACTCTGTATACAGAGGCTTTAAGAAGTGCAAAACAGCTAAACAGCTATGGGATGCACTGAAGCTGATGTATGAAGGCTCCTATGAAGCCAAGGAGAACAAGAAGGATCTCCTGAAGCAGCAGTTTGAAAACTTCACCTTTAAAGCATGTGAAACCATGACTCAACAATACTTCAGGTATGTTGAGATTGTGGATACCCTAGTGGATGGAGGAGTTCCTCTTGAGAACAGGGACATTGTAAGGAAGTTTATGTCCTCACTTCCTAGGCAATGGACACACTATTGTGTGGTGATCAAGAGGACTGAGAACCTCAAAACTCTTACTCTGACAGAGTTATATGGGATTCTCAGTGGATACCAGATGGAGATGAACATGCAAGGTTCATCTGGCAACTCCAACAATCAAATGGGTTCAGCCCTTCATGTGGTTGAAAGGGATAGCATAGAACCCCAACATCATCTCATATGCTACCCTGATAACTCACCAAAGGGTCCTTTCATCACCTTCCCGGAGACACCCAGGGAGAACTTTACTCAAGGAAGCCCATTCCAAGAGACAAGTTCTTCTCAAGCCTTTGTGTCTTCTGATGAAAGCTGTGGGAACTCTCTCTTCACTCTTGAAGACCTGGACTGTATCCATCCAGATGATCTGGAATACATGGAGATAGTTCAGCAGATGGCTCTCCTCACTCACAGAGCCAAGAAGTTCTACAAGAGAACAGGAAGAAGGTTTCCAAGCAATGCTACCAGTGGAAAGTTTGGGCTGGATAAAAGCAAAGTTAAGTGTTACAACTGTAACCTTATGGACCACTTTGCTAGGGAGTGTAAGGCACCTAAAACAAATGGGGGCCAAACACAAGCCAGACCAAACTACACTGACAAAGCCCCTCAGAATGAGAAGCCAAAGCAACATGCTGCTGTTGCTGTTGAAGAGGGTGGCTTTGACTGGAGCTTTCAGGTGGAAGATGCTTCTCCAAATCAAGCACTGATGGCTGACCATGATGAAGCCAAGGTATTGGAACATCTCTGTACTCCTGAATGCATTGCTAAAGTAAATAGATACAGGTCCTACAACTTAGAGATGAGATCTGATCTTGAGTCATTAAACATATTAAAATATGATTTTAGAAAGTCTAAAAATGATTATGTTGGATCTAAAGAGGCTGTTGCAACCAAAACTATGTCACTTAGAAGATTTTGAGTACAACATACAAAGGACTTCCGAAGCCAAGTGTGGAACTTCCGAAGGAATAAGGAGCTCTTCCGAAGTCTAAGTGTAAAATACACTTCCGAAGGAAAACTCCAAACTTCCGAAGACAAAGAAGCTACTTCCGAAGATCAAGACTTAAAGACAAAGTTCTGAAGTCAACTTCCGAAGTATAAAGAAGTCCTCAAAGCCTCGGAAGCATAGAAGCATCTTCCGAAGTATAAGTGGCTTCGGAAGAACTTGTTCTTCCGAAGCCAGTTAACCTTCGGAAGACACTTCTATTATCCAGTAGACATAAGTATGGCCTGTCTGACACTCCGCTGCAAATCTCTGAGATACTGCATGGCGTTTTCTCAAAATCCATGTAGTTGACCATACTTTAATCTACTGTTTACCTTTTTATGTTAAGTACAGTTGCCATCTTTAGTTGGTGACAAAAGGTAAGTCATGGACATGTCATGACTACCATATCTTAGATAATACTTTATCTAAGATACCTTAACTTTAGCATTGTAGTATATGCTTTAGTCCTAGGTTTCCAGCTGGTATCAAGTATAACCGGCTGTAGGATCTAGTATATATAGTTTCTCATTGTAACTCTTATTTTAAGCTTGTAAGTGTCTTGTAATCTTGAGTTGAGAAGTAATATATACAAGTACCTTGAAAATACTTCTGCTTGTTCCTTTGATTACTTATTATATTATTATCAACTCTTGTTAAAGGCATTGCTTCATCTTGTTTGAGTGACATTATAAGTGAGTTTGAGAGAATCACAAGTGTTAAGTGACAAAACCCGATCCTGCAATTGGTATCAGAGCTTTTTAGGCTCTTGATTGTGAGATCTTACCATCCTAATCAACCAGTTTTTCACTCCTCCTTATACCTCACTCAAAAATGGCCCTCATCAAATCTGAAGTTGAAATGGGGACAATGACAAAAGCTCCCATCATCGACCCTGAAAACTTCAGGTCTTGGAGCAGAAGAATGGAAGGCTTCATCAGATACCAGGATAGCAAGATGTGGCAATCCATCGTTAATGGCCCGTATAAGCCAAAAGTTGCTGGTGGAAACGGTGCCATGATCGAGAAGGCCGTTGAAGACTATTCCGATGAAGACAGGAAGAAGCTTGACATAGACAGCAATGCTATGACTGTTCTTATGACTGCAATCCCAAACTCCATCATGGTGGGGTTTGAGCATTGTAAGTCAGCCAAAGAACTCTTTTATGCTCTTGCTCAAATGTACTTAAGCTCTAATGATTCAAAGAAGGACTCACTGAAGCAGCAGTTTGAGAACTTCACCTATGTTGCTGGAGAAACTTTTAGCCAGCAATATTTCAGGTATATGGATCTTATCTCTTCCCTTCAATCTGTGGGAATCACTCAAGAACTTAGAGATCTTACTAGAAAGTTTATGAGTGCTCTACCCAATGAGTGGACATTCTACTGTGTCTCCATCAAGAGAACAGAGAATTTGAATACACTCACCATGACCGAACTTTATGGGATCCTTGATGGATACCGTTTGGAAATGGAAAGCAAGAAGGGTCACCAAGCAAGCAGACCCTTGAGCCTTCCTGCTAGCAACGCTTTAATGGTTGCTGAAGGCTCAGGTATCTCCCAGTCTCAGCAGTACCTGTCATACACCCAGCAGCCATCTTGTTCATCTGGGCCTTACATCACATTCCCTGAGACTCCAAGGTCTCATCAAGCTCAGCAAAGCTCCTTTCAGGAGGGCTGTGCGTTTGTCTCAGGGAGTGGACACTCCAATGATCATCAATTCTGTTTTGATGATCTTGAGTGCTTCAGTCCAGATGACATAGAGTATGTGGACATTGTCCAACAAATGGCTCTTCTAACCTACAGAGCGAAGAAGTTCTTTAAGAGAACTGGAAGGCAATTCCCTCAAAATCCAATCACTAGCAAGTTTGGGTTTGACAAAAGCAAGGCTAAATGTTACAACTGTAACCAGCTTGGCCATTTTGCAAGGGAATGCAAGGCTCCCAAGTCCAACCCGGGAACCTCACAGGCCTCCACACATCCTTCCACACCAAAGCCCAACGGAAAGTCAACTGAAACAGCAGCAATGGCTCAAGAAGTTGACTGGAGCTTTATGGTTCAAGATGTGACTCCTGCTCAAGCACTCATGGCAGGAACAAATGAAAATAAGGTATATGAACATCTCTGTACCCCTGCTTGTATTGCTAAGGTTAAATTATACCAGGACTACAATATGGAAATTAAATCTGATATTGAGTCTTTAAATGTGTTAAAATCTGACTTTAAAAGGGCTTAATCTGACTACCAAAAGAAAATTGAGGAGTTAGAGAAAACCGTGTCCCTTTTAAAACATGAACACACCAACTACAAGACTCAAATCAAGGATTTAATATCCAAATTTACTGAGGCTCAAGCCCAGCTTGTCACTGCTGAGGCTCAAGCCAGGAAGTATGCTATTTCCGAGCAGAACTTCCAAGCCATACTTGCATCATCCTCTCACTCCAAACTTTGTTATCAAAACAAAAGTGGGTTGGGAACCAATGAAATTGCTCCACCACACTCTTATGAGTCTGTAATACAACCAAGGTGTGGTACTGAAGAGCAAGAGGTTCCATCTGTTGACCCACCTTCTAAAGAGTCAAAGAGTGATGCAACTATGGAGACCATGACCATCACAGGGAAGGAACATGTAATTGTGCCCTCCCCAGCCAATGATGATCAAACCCTAACCACCAAAGCCAGAAGAAGCAGGGCTAAAGCAGCCAGAAAAAATCCAAACTGAAGATAGACCCAAAGCAAAAGGGTGTATTCATATCAGCAGGATTTCAGGTGGTTGGACCTTCTGATTCAGGAAAAGAGTACAGTACCAGTACTCCTATCCTACCAAAGGATCAGAAGTTAAAGGGAAAGGTTGCTGATGAGGAGAAAAAGAATAAGAAACAGCAACCCTCTCATTCCCAGAAAATTAACATTGCATGCATAATGTGTGGTCTGCAAAACCACATGGCTAAAGATTGTTACTACAATCCTGCTAGCACACATTATGCAAATAATGTTAAAAGAGAAGGAGTCAGGGAAGGTTTCACATTTGTATCATATCAAATGGTTCAAGTGATGAAAAAGGGAAAGCTTGTTTCCGAAGCAAGGCTTCTCTCGGAAGAAAACTCTTCTTCCGAAAGGAAAAAGGTTTCGGAAGTTAAAGCTGCCAAGACTCACAAAAGAGTCCCTTTGAAACCATCCCAGAAGAAGACTACTTCGGAAGAAAAGGTGGTGAAGGTCTCTTCCGAAAAGAAAGAAGCTTCGGAAGAATGCCAAGCTACAAAAGCCTCAACAAGCTCATCTTCTATGATCAACCAAGGGATGGAATGGAAGATCAAGGAAGATGCTGTAGCCCAAACCTCTTCTTCAAAGACACCAATTGAACCCCCATGCATAAACTTTGGTTCAATTATGTCACTCTCATTGGAAGAACCCAAGACCAATAAGGCTTGGGTTTCCAATCAAAACTAATTATCTCACTTTATGTGTAGGGACATCCATATGACAAGAATAACAACCTTTGGATTGTAGATAGTGGATGCTCTAGGCACATGACAGGGAACAGATCTCTCCTTCAACAATTTCAACATTATGATGGAGGTCCTGTCTAGTTTGGAGGTGAGGCCGGAGGATATATTTCTGGCAGAGGAAGTATATCCAATGGAAAATTAAAGGTTGACAAAGTTAATTTTGTCAAACAGTTTGAACACAACCTGTTAAGTGTTTCTCAATTCTGTGATCAAAAGCATCAAATGCTTTTCACAAAACATGAGTGCATCATCCTCAAACCTGGGATGACAATTCCTCCGGAATTGGTGCTTCTTAGATCTCCCAGGAGAGGGGATATGTACAAGCTTGATATGAACAATGCTTCCCCAATGGGAGAAGTATCATGCTTTATTTCCAAAGCTGATAGTGATGAGTCAACACTATGGCATAAACGAATGTGTCATGTCAATTTTAAGACAATGAATAAATTGGCTAAAAATAACTTGGTACATGGCTTGCCTAAAAAGGAATTTTTCTGCAAAGATAACTGTGTTGCTTGCCTGAAAGGGAAACAACACAGGTCTTCTCATAAATCCAAGGTTGTTAACTCTATCACTACTCCATTACACTTATTGCACATGGATCTATTTGGTCCCACAAGTATAATGAGCATTGGAAGGAAATCATATTGCCTTGTGGTAGTTGATGATTTTACTAGATTTACATGGGTATTTTTTTTAAGAACTAAAGATGAAACTGCTGAAACTTTAAAATCTTTTATTCTTAAAATAGAAAATCAAGTTGATCACAAGGTTAAAATAATTAGAAGTGATCAAGGGACTGATTTTAAGAACTTTGTTCTTGACTCATTTTGTAACTCAAAAGGGATTGCCAGACAATACAGTGCTCCTAGAACTTCTCAACAAAATGGTGTTCCTGAGAGGAGAAATAGGACACTTATTGAGGCTGCTCGGACTATGTTAGCTGATTCAAAGCTGCCTCTAACATTCTGGGCAGAGGCAGTCAGCATTGCATGCTATGTGCAGAACAGAGTTTTTGTAGTAAAGCCACATGGAAAGACCCCTTATGAGTTATGGAACAAGAGGCAACCGTTCATTGGCTTTCTAAGGTCCTTTGGCAGCAGGTGTACCATACTTAACATAATAGACAATTTGGCAAAATTTGCTGAAAAGTCAGATGATGCTATCTTGGTTGGATATTCCTCATATTCTAAAGCATACCGGGTTTATAATATTAAAAACCAACAATTTGAGGAATCCTCCAACATTGTAGTTAATGAGCACACTCCTTGTGTTAGGGGGAATGGCCTTGATCATATCTTTAATTTAGAATTGTTTCCAAACTATTCTAAACCATCTTGTGAGAATGTTTCAGCTGGAACAGGTGCTCAAAGCAATTCTGATGAAGATCAACTGTTTGAGCTTCCCAGACCTACTCCAAGTTCTCCAAGAGCTACAACAAATCAAGTTCCCACTATTGAAAGATCAGACAGCATAACCATTTCAAGAGATAGTGGAACTTCAACAAGGGATTCATCTGATGATTTTCAAATCTCCTCAGGTGATCCTGTACAACACCAAGCTGATGGAAGCAACATTTTGAAGGAACAGGCAACTGTTAATGATGCTTCACAGCAAAGAAATGATGATGTTTCTCTTTCATTCAATCAGTCCTCATTGAATGAGATTGAAACAACAGCTGGACCAAGTATTCAAGCCCCTGAGCAAAATATGTCTAACTTGGACTTATCTTTGCAACTGGAGGTGATTCCAAGACTTAGAATTCACAATACTCATCCAGCTGAAAACATCATAGGGGAAGTCTCTGAGGGTGTGAGAACAAGGGGACAAACTCATAATGGGAATCTCAGGTGACTACCTTACAAAACAGGGTCAATGATCAGCAACTTCAGATTTCATATCTAAAGGAAAAACTAGCTGGGAGACCTTTAAGGAGAGCTCAACCAGGAACACAAGAACCTGTGGAAGTGATTGACTTATCCTCCAGCTCACCTATGCAAGTGGGTGATGCTACCAAAAAGGGGGAGAAAGTTATTGCAACCACAGAACCTAGGAGTTCTTCACAGAGAATGGACATAGAGGACTCACCATCCTCACTTGTTGTTGTGCATTCTCAACAACTTCCTCAAGTTCACATTAATGTGGACTCTATAAACTCTATCATCAGGAGTCTCTTTGAGGAAGGTATACCAAGGGCTATGTCATCTCCACCACAAGGAACTTCCAACTACATCATAAGGTGGAGGTATGATGCTGACAGAAGAGCCCTTATCCTTCACAGAGTTCAAGGGCAACAAGAAGTGTTTGATTTTCAAAGCCTGAACTTCTATGAAAGATTGGATCTAGTCAACATGCCACTTGCCAATCCAAGCAATTCAAGACAAGCTGACAGATTGGCTCAAAGAATCCAAGATAGGATCCTTACAGAGTTCACTCTAAGAAGGAGACTTAGGCAATCAGGCAATGTCATCGGTCAACTGGATGTTGAGGTGGACCCTCAGATTAGTTTCATAGGGGAAACCTTGACTGAAGGCCCAGTGGCAGAACCTAAGACCCCTGTCTCATCATCAACAACTGCTGCAGAGGTTCAAACTCCTTCTGAGACACCTGCTGGTGAAGGTGTTTCTCAGCCTCTCTCTGGCCAGAGCATGGAAGCTACACCAAGCAATGAAGGCCAAGCCTCTATCCACCCTAAGTCACAAAGGTCTGTTGGTGACAAAGGGAAAAGGATAATGACTCCTGAGGAAATTGAGGAGGAAGAGAGAGAGAGAGAGAGGAAAAGGAAGCTAAGGGGAGAAAGTTCCTCTGGGTCATCTAGCTTTATGCAAGCTGCAATCAGGGCTGCCCCCAGACCAAATACTCAAGATGATGAGTTGAGAGCAGTCAGGATTACTTATTTACAGACCAGGAACTATGATATTGATGAAATCATCTCCCTCCCCTTAGAAGAACTGAATGAACTGGCTGACATGGAAGTGTCAAGAGAGATGAAAGAGAAAGAGGATGCAAGGCTACTTCTCCAATTCAAAGAGGAGAGGAGACAGAAAAGACTCTACAGGCATGCTCCCACACTCTCTCCAATTCAAGAAAGTCCTGTACAGGAAGATGTGGCTCCACAAGAACCTCAGGTAGATAAAGAAGAAGATAGGATCAAGATGATCAACTACCTGAGTGCCACAGGCTTCTATCAGGCAGATGCACTTCTTCCCCTGTCCTATGACTTCATTGAGTTTGAGTACCTAAAGCAACTTGAACTTGAGCTAGTCAAAGAAAGAAAGACAACCAAAAGGAAGCTAAGGGAAGAAGCTGCAAAGTCAAGAGCCATCATCCAAAAGAGTGTAAAGAAGTCTGCTGACAGACAAAGAATGATGAGCTTCTTGAAGCTATATGGATTCTCCGGAAGGAGACTTGGCCCTATGTCTCTATCCACAATGGATGAGCATATAAGGGTGATCAAGCAGAAGATTAAGAGTGGTGAACTGATTGACTTGCACTCTCTTCCAAGTCAAGTCCCACCTGAAATGGAGGTTAAGTTTGAACAACCTGAGACACCTCAACCCGGACCTCCAGCTGAGCCTCAGCAAGCTTCATCTTCTGATCCAAGGCAGGGTCAAACTCCCTCTCCTTCTGAACCTGTGCGGGAGGAACACCCAACTGAGAAAGACAAGGATGATCAACAAGGTGCTGCAGACCAGTCTTCTCAGTTAAAGTCATCTAAGAGGAAGAAGAGAATGGCTTCTAAACCAAAGTCAAAGAAGAAGAAGCCTAAGTCATCTACCTCTACACCTCAGGCTGAGTCAGATCAACCTGAGGAAGTGCATGATGAGGCAGCACAATCAACTCCAATGCAAGTGGCTCCTCTAACAACTGAGACACCCATCTTGTCCTGGACTTACTCTACCAATCCAGAAAGATGGCATGTAATCAGAGATCAAGGTGTTGAGAACGTCTACACTTGGCAAGACATAATCAACTTACCTCTGCATGATCTCTTTGAGATGAGAAGATATTATGAAGGTCTTGATGATCCTGACCATCTAATGAAGAAAGGAATGGTCATGATTGTACTGAAGACCACCAACATCTGAAGATCTTCTAAGTGTTTTGGTAGCATTAGCCTAGGGGGAGTTTGTAAGGATTCCTTAAGTCTGATGCAACCCAAAACATCCAATATGTCTCTGCAACATGCACTAAGTACTGAAGTAAAGAATGCTTCGGAAGTTTTACACAACACACTAGAAAATACTCTAAGTGTAAAATCTTCCGAAGCCAAACATGAAGTCTTCCGAAGCCTCAGAGTCAAAGTCTTCCGAAGCTTTAACCTATGAAGACAGATTTCCTCCGAAGACTTTTAGTACACATGCTTTATCTGATGTAGTGTTCCATAAAGCACTTTTCCGCTGCATCTCTGTAAAGTCACCAACTTACATGAGTTGGTGAAAAGGTCCATGCTTTTGGTAACTGTACATTATGGTCTTGAGTCTGTAACTTTCTACTTTATGTACTTTATCCTTTTTGTAATAGATAAGGATGTGAGCTATGGCATGTCATAGTCACAAGGTCAAAAGGCAGATATGCCTTTTGATCCTACAATTGATTTTGTTAGTGTCTAGTCAATTGTATCCAGCTGGCTTTCAAAGTATAGCCGGCTGTAGGTTGTAGTATAAGTATTCCAAGTTCTTGTATCTTTCTTTATGCTTTGTAACACTTGTAAAAGAACTTGAGAAAGCAATATACTGCCTCCTTGAAACCCAACTCTCTTGTTCTGTCTCTTTACTTTACTTGTGTTCTTAGTATCATACTTGGTTAATCCAGTTCACTGTTTGATCAAAGTTTAGTTACTCTCCTCATTGTGTTGTTGTGTTGTAATTTGTTCAAGCCCTTAACCGGTCCTGCAATAACTACAAGCCATCACATATTTAAGTACATATTCAAGAAAATTTCAAAATATTGCCCTATTACAAAAGATTATATATAGCAAATCTCTTCAGCAATCCTTGCTGGTATATCTTCATAACTGCTTAGATGTTCTCTCAAATATAAAGCTTAAAAGGTCAACCAAATGGGTTTGAGGGTTTGCAGGTTCACGACTCAATAAAACAATTGTCATGAAAACATTTACTAAGCAAGTGCAATAAATAAAATAGATGCATTAAACGTACCAAGCCTACGAACATGAAATTGCCTTAATGCCAAAGCCTTGTTATAGAGCAATGGTACATGACTAGAAATAAGTATTCATTTAACAATTTAGTTAATGGTAAGACATGATCTAGCCATGAATATGAGTTTGTCAGACTCTATCTATTTAGTTTATCAATTATCAGCTCCATGATCCATGAGTTAAATGGTTGTGTGAATGAAAAACCAGGGTCTTATGTGATAATAACATGCCATGTTTAATCTAGAGTGCGTAAAAAGTGCATTGCATAAAGTAAAAAAGAAATTGAACATGTAATTTGTAAAACAAAGTAGAGCAAAACATGTATCTCCCTCAAAGATTCTAAAATAAGAAATGGGCTGAAAATCACTTTCAAGTTATCTGTATGTGATAACATATCCTTGAATATGATGACAAACATAATCCTACTTGCGTACTACAACTCAAGTAAATACTATTTGAGTCAAGGGACCTCTTAATGATTCCATGTTAGTCACCTACTTAGTGTTTATATACGTGAAACTATGGTGATGAATGCTAGTGTTAGCATATAGGTGGTTAAACAGTATGATAACCTATTATAATACATAAACCTTAACCATTTACTTAGTATAAAACTAAAGGTTTAGCAATACGATGCGTATGAAAGTTATATTTTGAATAGTCTTAAGTAACACTTATTTATTAGACATTGTCAACCCATGAAAGATAGTTGATGATACATCCTTAATTTGATGAATATTTATATAAAAAAATCAAATTTATGAGTATTATCATGATAACGGTACAAGAATTGTACTTACTAAGGTAATACGAAAGTTACTATTTGTTAGTTAACCCAAAAGTATGATTTTTAAGTTATAAGACATAATTTCGGTATTAAAGTGGTCGTATTTGGATAATTTTCAAAATAACTTGTATCCATAATACAACTCTTAAACCATAACTCATCATAATGATAAAAGTTTATGCTTTGTTTAGGGTGAGAGTGGTCATATGTATGCATTTCTAACTATATAAAGCCATAACTTGTCATCTGGTCTATTGGTATCTTACCTTTAGACTTCTTTGATCAATGATCAGGGGAGTAATTAGTTGAAAATCTTTTAGTTGGGCTAACTCCGGAGGAGTTTGCCTTGAACCTAAAGCAACTAATGAAGATTTAGTAATAAATTTTGATTGAGAATGTATAGTGCTTGGTTGAATAGGTTGTTGTTTGCTATACAACTATTATGGTGGTTAAGCCAAATATGTTGGGACGTCATGTTCCAGTATGAATTTCACGTTATGCGCATATCATGCACAATACAAACTAAGTTGAATATTATTTTATAAATAGTCCATAAAACCCATGTACTCGGTTTAAATAAGGTTCAATTTAATCATGGTACTCATATCAATACTCAGTTATGAAGCGAAGTTGAATGTCAAGATATTAATAAGTCACAATGTGTACTCGGTCAACATGGAATACATGACGAGGAACATACTTGTTGAATAAATTTCAAGCATACAACGGTGCTAATGTTATTTTTGCCAGTGACAAAAGAGGAAGAATTACAAAAAGGGGATGGTGACTAATGATATCTTAAGTTTTGAAGATGTTAGCTACGTAAAGGAGTTAAACCACAACTTATTGAGTGTTTCAAAGATTTGTAACGTAACTTCTTCAACTCACTTTACAGCAAAAGAGTGCATTATTTAGAAACTAGGATTCATGATACACACTGAGTGGATTTCGTTGAGGACATCCAAAGACAACAACACATATCTTTTAGATATAAATACTTCGTCTACTTTGGTAACAACATCATGCTTGTTGTCAAAGGCATCAGTAATTTTGTGGCATCGTCGGTTAGGACGTGTCAACTTCAAAACAATAAACAAACTTGTTAAAGGTAATCACATTGTGGACTTACCTCAGAAAAAAAATCATCTTATGGAGCACTTTCTATCATGTTTCAAGGGTAAGCAACACAAATTTCATCACAAACCCATTATGCATAACTCAATTGACTCTCTCTCCTACAACTATTACACATAGATCTTTTTGGTCCTCTGAATGTGTTAAGCTTTGGGTCATCAATCTTATTTTTTAGTTGTTAATGATGACTTTTCTAGATTCACTTGGGTTTTATTTTTAGCAATGAAGGATGAAACTTCTCTTTTGATAATCAAGTTTTTTATCAACATGTAATATTAAACTATTTGAAGATAAATTGCATCCAAAGTGACAATAGAACCGAATTTTGCAGCAAAGTGTTGATAAATATTGGTGTATCAAGAAGGATTGTGAGACAGTACCATACTACTAAGAAACCAAAACAAAACGAAGTTGTGGAAATACGCAATTGAAGTCTAATTGAAGCTATTAGAACGATGCTCTCTACAACCAATCGACCTTTATTTTGTTGGGCAAAAACATTATATATAATACTAATTATCAACTTTTGTATGCTATTAGGGTTGTACCATGTGCTTTAGTGGGTTGTACCCACCTTTCTTCTTCTTCTTTTATCCTTAACTCTTTATTTTAACCCTAAACTTCTACATATTTTACAATTTACCCCCAATAATTTTTTACTTTTAACTTTGGTTCCCTGTACTTTTCATATTACGTTTCAATTTGAATTTTGCGAGTTAACACGCCGCAACGTGCGCGTGTGTGTGGTTTAACGTTTTTACGCTTATTTTTTCCCCGTTTAATGGCTCCATCGCAACGCATTGGTCCTACATCGACTTATTGTTTTATATGTTTTAAGTTTTGCATGCGTGGTTCAACGCTTTTATGTTTACTTTTCAATCAGTTTTATTTTTTTGTTTTTTATTTTTTTTAATACGAATTTTTCCGATGTTGGTGGTCGCTAACGGTAGTGTGTCATTAATGCTACTTGACACGATGGTATGCCCCCGCCGCAACACAGGGGTCTTAATACTAGTTTAATACTATTTGTTATGTTTAGAATCATGTGTTAATCAATAATGACTAAAAATGACTCCTTATGAAGTTTTTATTAAACATAAACCTAAAGTTAGATATTTCAAAGCATTCGGATGTTGTTGTACATTATTACAAACAACTTAAACAAAATCAAAATTTGATTAAAAGGCAGATGAATGTTACTTTGTTAACTATTCAACAAACAATATTGCGTATCGAATTTATAACAAAAGATCAAAACAAATAATTGAGTTATTTAATATTAATTGACATGAATCTAATAAAACAAATGTAAAATTTGTTCATTCATGGGTGTATGACTATAAATCATTGTTTAGCACTTTTAATCGTTCTGATTGTGTTGATGCAACCTCTAAATGAAGATTTGGATAATATTGTCTACAAGTTAGATAACATTATTCCTTTTTCTTCTACTTCAGATTCCTCTATCAAGATTTCTTCAAGTATTTCTATTTTCATGTTCCTGTTCAAGAAACAATATTTTATCCAAAATCGGTTCCTATACAAGCAAAGTAATCAAGTTCATGATTCTGATTATGCTCAAGTTTCTGATCAACAACAAAATATTATGGCTGATATTTCTAAAGAATCTGAATCTTCTACACAAGGTTTTCCAAATGAGACTATACATGTTCCATATTAATAGTCTCAATCCGATACAACATCACTTAAAGCACATGTTTCTAATGAACATATAGAAGAAACTATTATGTATCAACCAGAAGGTCATGACGGTGTTCCAGAAGTTGTTGGTCACATTTCAAATCTTGAAGAAGTTATTCAAGAAGAAGATATCTTTTTACATAGAGTTCACAGGAATCATCCGATTTGAAAATTATCAAAAATATTTTGAGTTTATTTGTAAAAATCAAAATGAAAAATCCTGGTTAATCTTTCATCATTGCTTGAACATGATCTATTTTAACTAGATAATAATAGAAAAACATGAAATTTTAAAGAAATTAAAAAGGGTTGAAAACATTTTCGCAAACTCTAAGCGAAAATTTGTTGCAAAAACTCATTTGTGAAAACTTGTTGTGGCTTGCTGTTAAGAAAACTTGTGAAGCTATCTAAAGGACTATTATGCGAAAATAGTTCAACATTGAACTTTTCACATACTGATTTTCACTCGCACAGATTTTGGTTGTTGCTGATTGTTGTTATTAAATTGATCATTCTTGATCGCCTTGTTATACTGATTGTAAAAAAATGTTTTGAACCAAGACACACCATCTGATCATCTGCATTTTTAATAGGTTTTAGGGTTTTAAAATTGGTTCATATTAAACTAGGATATTAATATGATTAAGTGGTTAAAGCTGGCTTAGAACTAAGTAATAATGACTGACAACTACAATGAATGATTATCATGAGTTAAAACTTGTAAAATGAACCAATTGAATCGAATCGTTTTAGGGTTTCCACAACAGTAGATATTGGAATGGTTCCCTATGTCTTACAACCGAGAACTATGATCCTTCTCCATAAGTTGCTCCAATAAAAAAGTTGTGGAAACAGATAAAAACTATGTTCCTGAAGATTTCCCAACTTTAAAGAAATTAAAGAAAGCAAGGAAGACTATTCGTAGATGAAGATGAAGAGGGAGGGGAAGTGTGATCAAGAAGCCCGGGACTCCAACTATTATTGAGGCTCAAAGTCAAGTGGATCACGCGGCAGACGTTCAAGTTAAAGCAAGTTCTGAGACTAAGACTGTGATTGGTGAAACAAGTGTACAAGAGACTGTTGGTCACATGGATAAGTAGTTTATTCTATAGATGGTAGAGAAAGAGATTGAGACAAAAATTGAGATTGTTGTAGGTGAAGGTTTTAGTTCTGAGAATGTTGATTTTGGTGAAGCAAACTTGTCTAAGATTAAATGGGTTTGTTCTTGGAATAATTTCATGTATATTATGTGCTTGGTTTTCAACTTTTAGTTATTGTTTACTTTGTATTTTGTTCAATGTTCTTCTCCCATTAACATACTTTCTTGAGAATCACCAACTTTTTACTCCTAAAAACTGAAAGTAGGCTAAATTTTCTACTTCTCATTGGGTTGTATGCGAGTTGTTGTCAAACTTGATGGTTTCTCATCTCTAGCACTCTGATGTTCTTTGAATAAATTTTGCTGTTACAAAATAAAAAAAAGGGAAAATGTTAGAACCCGAAAATTGAATGCTTAGATATAGAACAAACAGCCTGATTCGAGATAGGCTAAATCTCCAATTACAAAGGTAAAAACCTAAGTTGATAAACAAAAACATCCACACCTTAAAAATACAAGAACACTAATATTTAAACTAAACATTGGTGGGAACGGTTAACCCCACTCCCTCTACTCTTGAATTTTCAATTGTTTTCCCTCCTTTCAATTTCCCTCCACTTGAATTCCCTCCATCCAACAACAACTGGATCAGATCTGACCCAGATTGACCCGGACCCAACAATGGGTTCGTATCAGAAAAGAAAAAAGCCAACAACCTACTTTCATGTTTTTTGGGTGAAGTCATATAAATCTTTATTGCACAGTTTAAGGAAGTTCATAACCATAGATATAGGTTTTAGGTATCACAATCAGAGTATGTTCCAGCGGAAGCAATTAAACACACAAAATCACACAATTGAAAAACTAGACACGAGAGAATTATAGTGGTTTGGTCTAGGTGACGTACGTCCACATTGCAACTTGGGTTTATATGATTATTGTGCTCAAGAATACAATTACATCAATGGGTGTATTTATAATGCTAGATTAGGGTTGTAATTAAGACATTAACTTAGGCTCCAAGAATAAACTAAATAACCCTAATTGCCTTAGAGTCGGTTGGCCCATACTTTTGTCGACCAACAGCCTAGCAAAATAGGCCCGAGCCCGATCCAGCTTGGCCCAAAGCCTTCACAACCCAATAGTAGGTGTATATATTTGACTACTACAGTTTATGATTGTTCCTCGTAGTCTAGAAATTCATTTTTGGTTTAATTTTAGTCGAGTGTTATGTTGTTCGTGCTTTTCTAGGGTTGCAGACTTGTCTTTAAAAGTTCTTGATTGTTCAAATTTAGTTAATCTTCTTGCACATACCCAAATTATTCTGATTATTAAGTTAGGGTTTGAGAAAACTCTAGTTAGCCTTTGAAATACAGTATTAGGATGCTGAAATTTTGATTATGCATTTTGCATTAAATGAGTGCTCAGCATTTTTTTTGAAGTGGTATGAAGGATTCCTAGATTTATTACTTAAAGTAGTTGACAGACCTTTAATTCTTCCGGAAAACATTTAGTTATAATCCTATTAGTTAGTGCACTAGAGATTGTAGGGTCAAGGAGTGAACAAATGATAACTTTTGGTTTGTGAACTTTAGTGTGAGAAGGAACCCAATAGTAGCACATAATGTGTTCTTAGATGTTCAGTTATGTATATATAAAACAACATATCATCAAAATAGGATTTTACTGATTTGTTGAGTAAATCATTTAATAAAGCTAGAAAATTATCATGTTGAGCATTTCACGCAAGTGTGTTACACTCTTATATGATTGAACTCTTGATATCCAGACCCAGTACTTATTTATATGTGACAAAGGAATATCATCTATAACAAGAAACCCCCATCACGAAATTCAATTTGTATAATAATCCACATATAAGTTATAAATCAAGGGCACGTCTAGTTTTTCTAAGGAAAACTCCATCCATCAACACAAGGAAAGTAAGCTTTAACTGCTCAAACAAACAGAAAGTGTTAAGTATCATGTCAAAAGGTTTATAACTTGACAGTATGTTGTGGGTTCAAAATTTAACAGGTGGTGCAGTCGGATTAACATACACAATTTGGTTCTATATATTTCGTTTTTCTAAAATGTCACATACAGAGTTTAGGCATCATCATCATAAGAGATATGAAAGCTGGTGGTGCAACCAGATGCTTCAGGTTCCTCTGCCCCACAACAATCATAAAATTTGGCAGCATAGGGTGGATCATCAGGTCCAAGTTCATAGTACCTTCAAATATAACATTAAAAGTGCAACAGCCTTAAATGGTGTCAAAAGAGACCCAGAGCTTTCATTTGGTCTAATTGTAACTTTACCTTTATAACCTAACTTGATTAAACAATATTTCTAGTGTGTCTAGAGGTAGAAAGAAGGGTGGGTTAGGTAAAGGATCAAACCAGGTAAGCTTTTGGCGTTGGTAATTGGTAAAAACAGTTTGGAAGAAGTTGGGTGAACCAAGAGAAAGTATGGACTTTTTATTGTAAAAAAGGTTAATGTGTTAAATAAGATTACAAAACAATGTATTATATGTTTTTATAATGAAGAAATTTAGAAGGTGTTTAAAGAATTGACTGCACATATGATGACTTTCAACTTTCAGCATTCAACCGGCTCGACCCATTTGACCAGCTATTTACTTTAATCATTTAGCCCAACCCATTTCACACTATTGGAGATAAAGTAAGAGTTCATAAGCAGAATTGACCAATTTACAGATAAATGGGTAAAAATTGTCAGCAGCTACCTATACCCAATTGTGGGAGGCATCGAGGAGGAACTCAAGTTGCATTCAGAACAGATATTGAGCATTCATTACTATAAATCAATAACATTATGACACGTAGACCATGTGTTGTTTACTAGAAGGCAATCAGAACACCTTGGCACATTGTGTTAAATAAGATGGTTGTTGGTAATCAATGGAAGGATAGGGATAGACTATACCTAGAACTCAAACTGACCCAAGCAATTAGGTTCGTTCGTATCAAGACAAACATGCAAAAAGGAATGATTCATATAAACCAAGGTGGTCAAAGGGCATAATTGTTAGATATGAAAAGGGACTAAATCCAATTGATTTCCCACTGACAAGGAACACAGATTGCATTTACAATCAAAACAATCACGGTATATTGCTTCCACTTTGAAATAAGTTGGTGGTTGTTATCTATGAAAGAGGAATAAGCCCAATTATTAGGGATTAGCATCATAATTTGATTTCCCACTAACTGATTTCTTAGAATTGATGATATGAAAAGGGAAGGGGTTGGAAGATAGATAAGATACCTTTTCTGATCGTCGTGACGACGACATACGAAGAAAGAAGGATGGAATCTGCAAGCAGAGGAGTTGTTAGAGGAAGGAGTGAAGGTGTTTTTACACCTCCTGCATACCATCTGCTCTTCTTCTCGAATCGCCACCGGATGACCATTCTCCATCTTCTCCATCGTTACCGCCGACCTCTTTTTGCAAAATTTAACACAGATTCAGTCAAAACACACGGAACACTTTCCATTTTCCCATTCATAACCCAACCCAACCAAACAATAAAAAACAAATTTCTCTTTCCTTCATTTATCCAACCAACTAAAACTAATTTTTCACATCCATCTACAACCCAACCCAACCCAACACAACTCAAATCCTTTTTTCACTATTTTATTTAATTAAAATGATCAGAAATATTAATATGAATTAAAAATATATATATTTTATATTTATACAATAATAACAATAATATATCATCAACTTAAATATGTACACGTAACTTGAAAAAATAGAATACATCATTAACTTAAAAACATATTTGAAATCTCAAAAGTAATAGAATTTTGCACGGTTATTATGTTGCATTTTCATTTAGTGAATAAATTAACATTACAGTTTAGTAAAACTATCCACGTGTCCTAATATTATATCAACAAGAATTGACGACCAATGGTTGGTCTACCGAACGGGTCATGGATTTTAATCGCTTATTTATTTATTTTGTAATTTTTCTCCCAACCGACCTTTGGCAATGGTTGCCAATGGGAATAGTCTTAGATACCCGGTTACCTTAGTTTTTTTTTTCTTTTTCCGAGTGAATTATAGTTTTTCTCTTTGTATTTTGTTTATGTTTGTATTTTTTCCGACCTCGTTTAGTAAAAGAGTCATAACGTGAGCGTGATATTCCACTCGACCTCGTTTAATCTCGCATTGATTTGAGTTTTTTTCGAGCCAATTTTAAGTAGCTTGCGAATTGGTTTGTCCGGTTTACACCTCTAAGTTTCTTATAGTTTTCTTGAGTGTTGTTGCAATTTTTTCATTTTTCAAAATTTAATTTATTTTAAATTTATAATTATATTTTATAATGTTTAAAGCAGAAGCCTCTTGTTCTTACCCCTATGTCAACATTTCCAATGATATTTGTGGTCGGGTGAGACTTGTGGATCCTTAGTTGAGGGATCACAACAAGTTGCATGGAGAGATCTAGATTAGAGAAATTTAGATCAGGCATTGATGTTTCTCCCACCACATCAGCACATTTATTAAGAGAGAATTGATCCAATGATTGTGTGATATTATTTATGTTGTCTTTAGTGGAGTGGTTGTCAGCATCAAGAAACTCTTGATCACTGTCACCACCATCATTTCCTTCCATATTTGAAGCTCCATTATTTGAGTGTTGTGTCTCTGAGATGGAATTTGGTGGCATCTCAGATGTATCAGCTGAATTTGACATGGTTGTGCTGATAGCAACTCCATCTGCATGGATTGTTAACACAGGAGCTGAAGTAATATGATTTGATCATCTTCTCAGCTCAAATCTTGGATCAAGATCACCTGCTGATAAGATGTCTGTGGACCTTGAAACATTCTCACAATATTTGTTAAAACAGTTGGTTACTAAATCAAGAACAAATAGCCAATCAAAACCAGAACCTTTCACACTGGAAATGTGCTCATTGAAAGTCACATTGCTGACTCTTCAACTACTCTAGTTCTAAGATTGTATACTCTATAAGTCTTGGCTTGAGAAGAGTATCCAATAAAGTGTCCATCATCTGATTTCTCATCAAATTTGGCTATTTGGTCTTTGGTATTCAAGATGGTGCAAGGACATCCAAATGACCTGAGAAAACCAATGAAAGGTTTTCTCTTGTGCCAAAGTTCATAAGGAGTCTTACTATGAGTCTTGACTACTAAAACCCTGTTTTGCACAAAGCAAGTAGTGTTTATTGCTTCTGCCCAGAAGGTGATGGGCAGTTTAGAATCAGACAACATGGTTCTTGCAGCTTCAATTAGTGTCCTGTTTCTCCTCTTAGCAACACCATTTTGCTGAGGAGTCCTGGGAGCACTATATGGTCTTGTAATACCTTTTTCATCACAAAATGTATCAAGGATTTGATTCTTAAATTCAGTTCCGTGATCACATCTTATGGTCTTGACCTTGTGATCACATTGATTCTCAATCTTTAAGATAATAATCTTCAAGATTTCAGGAGTCTCATCCTTAATTCTAAGAAAAAAGACCCAAGTGAATCTTGTAAAGTCATTTATGATCACTAAACAATATGAGGTCCTTCCTAGACTCATACACTGGTGGGGCCAAAGAGATCTATATGTAATAAGTGTAGGGGAGTAGTGATAGAGTTTCATTCCTTTGGCTTGTGAGATACCTTGTGTTGCTTCCCTTTGAGGCATGCAACACACTGATCATCACTTGTAAACTCTTTCTTTGGCATTCCAGTAACCAAATTGTTAGGACCGTGTTGGTATAGAGTACTAACTGATTCTGCGTTTAAACCAGATCAAATAGTGCGGAATCCTATTAGATTGACGATCCAATCAGTGAGAACGATAACCTGATCGATATAAGATGAACTAAACGTTAAGAACGAGTAGGAATCGATCAAGAACGAACTATGAACTTGGACATGCTGTTTGAGACGCTCTGGACGGCTAGGGTTTATGTGTATTCGAAATATCTCTTCAAGTGTTTTTTTTCATGAATTAGGTGGTATTTATAGGTTAGTGGTTTTCATTTGTACGACTGAACCATTAGCATGGTTCAGTCGTGCGACTGAATCATGCGATTGAGTCATACGCACGACTGAAGGTTCAGTCGTGCGACTGAGTCAATCTTATGTCTCAATCATACGACTGATCCAGTCTCCTGGTTCAGTCGTGCGACTGGTCCATAAGCATGATGTATTCATGCGTATGGTCCATTAGCATGAATAATCACCCGACTAGGTTGAACATAATACTCAATCATTATTAACTTAGAATTGTGTACAACAACCTCAAACCTATATAAGAAGTTCATACATATGAATCAAAGGTAAATAAACATCAAATCATATATCATATTTCTTTACTTTGTCAAATTACACATATGTAAGACATGAAAGACTTTTACATTTAAGCACATAAACTAGGAACACATGTATCTACAAACTCCCCCTTGGACCTAGTTTACCCTATTGTCTAACATTCTTCACATGTTCTTGAAACTTCTTGTGCTTCTCTTCTCTTATGACTCCTGCATGTATCTCAAATGCAAAACAAAGCCGTATAACGTGTTAGAATTGAAGAGCTTGTACAATGTCTTGCGTGTCACAGAACAGTGACCACTTGTATAAAGTATGGACATCTTCAGCAGACAAGTTAGTGAGCCACATTGGGTCAAATACCCTGATAGTCTCTATCTTCCCATCTCTGTTCAAAACTATGACCGCTTCCCCTGTCCTCCAGTCATAATACCACCATTTGAAGTGTGGAGTGAAGTCCTGAGGCATTTCCCGTAAGGGAATCTTAGACATTGTGTGTGGGGGACTCCACTTCAACACAACTTTAGGCTTTCCAGATATAGGATCAACTTCAGACTTATGAATGAACCTCTTAGGTTGTTGAGGTCTGAAGTTTACCCACCTGGTGTGGTATTCTTTCTTTAATGCAGCCTCAAACCATCCTGACATCTTTCTTGGATTAGCATATAACAGATCTAAGCATGCCAGTCGGTTGAGCTCAAAACCAGGAAGAGTCTTCAGATCATGTGGATATCTGAAGTACTCAATTCCTTTCTCCCTTTTAACAGCACAGACTTCCAAGTCTTCAAAATATGCCTATGCTATAATCTTGCCTGACACTTTCTGATGTCTTTTGACTTTATAAAGCTTGGTGTAGGCATTTTGCTTTGGAGGTGCGTGCTGGGCTTTCATTTCACCAAAACAAGCTGCCCATTCAGCTTTCTTTAAATCAACGTTAGCATCAAAAGCTTGGGCTTGACTTTCATCTTTCTACTTTTCTTTCTCCATCTCGTCCAGCTTATCAAAGGTATCACCGCCAAAAGTTTCACCCAAGTTAGGGATAACATGTCCTTCCGGGTCAGTGTACTCTTGATAATAATCTGCAGTAACATCCTCTATCTCTATCTCATCCACATCTTTCAGCTCATCATCACTCACAACATCAACTTCTGGAGCATCTTTGACAAGCTCGTCAGGATTCAGTCTAAACATTTCAGCGAGCTACTCGTCTGTTAGATCATGGATGATCTCTCCTTCCTCCGGAGTGTAGCTCACAGATCTTTTGACGATCCCTTGCAAGTCAAGAATCATAGTAAGTGGAGTCTTAACTTGCTGAAGGGGAGCGACATCATATTCATCTGTCTGTTGAGCTTCATTTTTGTCTTGATTAGTAGTCTCTTCAGCTTGAGGAGCTGAGGATGAGGCTCCTTGATCTTGATTTCTCTTCGTACGCCTCTCTTTTGGTGATGGATTTGAGGCTGACGCAGATGCATCACCTTCTTGATCATCCTCGTTATTATCATCACCTTCTTTTCCTTTTCCACTTCTCCCGCTACCTCGTCATCATCATCATCTTCCTCAGATTCATCTTCACCCTCATCATCATCATCATCCTTAATCTTTAACGGCTCACTCTTTGATCCCTTTAGCTTTAGCAAGATCTTCTTATTTTTCTTCTCCAGATCCTCAATCCTCTTTACCGATGCCATCACCAGCTCGTTTTGACCGTTAAGCGCATGGTGAGCTCGGCCTAAAGCCCTCTCATACTAAGCGTTCTTCTCACTCAGCTGAGCGATTTGCTTTGCTTGAGTTGCATTCACCGCCATCAGCTGATTGATCTGAGTAGCCCTCAGATCATCAGTAGCGATCATCTTCAGCATGATGCGGTTAAGGCTGGCAAGCTGTTCCTCTAACCTGATATTGGGTAGAGTGGAGCCATGGTCATTGGGGCTTGGGGGGATGTACCGGCTTGTTGAGTGGTGGTTGTGGTGGTGGATGTGGTGAAGATGGGAGGTGGAATGGGAGTGGATTGTGGTGGAGTGGCTGTGGTAGTGGTGGTGGGAGGCGTGGTAGTGGTGGTAGTAGCTGTGTTGATGGTGGTAGGAGGTGTGGTAGTGGTGGTAGTAGCTGTGGTGATTAGGGTTATCCTCTGCCTCTTGCTCTTCTTGCCATACGGTTGGGCCATTCTTTTCTTCCTCGAGCCCTTGGAGACAGAGGCTCCCCCTGAGCTGAGTGGCTGGTCTGGGGTGTAAGTAGGATCAGTGACGTCTGTAGCAACACCCTTCGACCCAGCCTGGCGTCCGCCAACCGCCTCTTTCCCTTTGTCGGTGGCCACAACCCGGCTACCAACTGTCCTAACCAGTGGCTCATCATCAGACTCTTCCTCTTCATCGAGCAGGAAGTCTTAATGGGAAGGCAACCTTCTCTTTTCCACCAGGTGCATCACCACCTTGACTATCATCATGGTCGTCATCATCATCGTCGTCTTCTTCATCGGTGGGTGCCACGATAGTCACAACATCGGATTCACTGTCATCGTGACGCCACTTCTTGCGAGAGGGCGCCATATAATCTTCTCTGTCCAGGTGCCCAAACAGTCTCCTTACCGGGGGCTTCACCTGCTTCCCCCGGTAGACCTTCATCCGACCTAAAGTCGTGTCATCCATCACCTCGAGTATAACATCATCGTCTCTCTCTTTTGGCAGCGAAGGAAGCTTCTGATCAATGATCATCTGTAGAAAACATGGGTACATACAGAAGCCTTCCTTGCCTTTAGCTTCCAGGTTCTCGACCATATAAGAGAAGAGCATGCGCGAGAAACTGAACGGGTGGTTCAGTACCAGAGCAACGAATGCATTCTGAATTTGGTCCGATAACTCATCAAATCCTCCTCTCCTAGAGGCTATGCACTTCAGGATAACATGAGCCAAGTACTTGAACTGGGGGCACATGTTGCTCTTGTTGAGCACACCTGCGTTGATGTCCCCAACGTACTTTATCCATAGAAAGCATCCCCGAACAGTCAGGGGATGCAACTTGGTTGGGCAACCACCATCATCACCCAGGTCCAAGATTCTCCTGAGATCATCTTCTGTGATCTCTATCTCCTGCCCGAAGATAGAGCTCCTAATGCAGTGAGGCTCAACAGATCTGTCAACTGAAGCACCTTCCCAGAAGGCCTGCAGTATAGACCTGTAGGGTGTGCAAGGAGCAGAGATAGCCTTGTAGATCCTCGACCTACGTAGAAAGGCTATAATTCCAGCAAACTCAGTGGCATTCCTGGAAGTTTGTTGATGCATGTATGTCCCTAGATCAGGATATGAAATGTAATAGATCTTGTTTATCTGATTCTGATGTAATTTGAAATGATTAATGAAATGATATTGATTGTTTGTGATTTGTAATGTCTAATATTTCATTAATGAGTCGATATTAAATTGGTTAATTAGGTTTGTGATTATTTGAATGGTTACACATCATGTTATATTAATTAATACATTCAAACTTAACATAATGAAGTTCTCATGCGAATGGCCCATGCGAATGGACCACACGCATGAATAACTTCATACGATTGACTCAGTCGCACGACTGAACCAGGAGACTGGATCATTCGTATGATTGACACATAAGATTGGCTCAGTCGCACGACTGAACACTCAGTCGTGCGGATGAATCAACCGCATGGTTCAATCGCACGACTGAACCATACTTATGGTCCAGTCGCCCGAATGAACAATACTAACCTATAAATACAACCCAATTCGTGGAAAAACGTAAGCATTCATTCTATTTCGACTCCAGACGTACCCTAGCCGTCCAGAAGCCTCCCAATTCGTTCTCCAAGTTCATAGAACACATTAGATCGATTCCCAATCGATTTCTAACGTTAGTTTCAATTCGTTATTGATCCTTCGTGTGTTCTCGCTGATTGGATCGCCAATCAAATAGGATTCTGCACTATTTGATCTGGTTTACACGCTAATCACTCGGTATTTCGTTCAAATACCAGGTCCTAACAAGTGGTATCAGAGCCAGGTTCTTGATTACGTGTGATTCAATCAAGATTGATAAAAAGTTTGTGTTTTTGCACTAAAAACGCAATCTTTTGTGTCAAAAGTGATCTTGGACGTTCCCTGCTCATCAAAGTTTGGTTTCTACGGACTAAGGCGATTAGACCTTGCGAAATTTCGAATTTTTATGGCTAAAACACGTTTAACCTAGAAATTTTCGCAAAACAGCAGCTTCAATCGCACGAGTGAGCCATTCGCACGACTGGACTTCATTCGCATAGCCCAGACGCACGATTGGACCTAGTCGCATCTCCATTCGTACGATTGAACCGTTCGTTCGCAGTGTTCATACGCATCAGCTTCATTCGCACGACTGAACCAATCGCTTAGTTCAGCCGCACGATTGAACCAGTCGCATAGTTAGTAAGCACGGATAGACCAATCGCATCCTTCAGTCGCACCAGTTGACAGTTTGTTTTAGTAGACTTAAAGTTATTCGACATGGAAGATCAAATGTCAGCCTTTACTGCTGGGAAGGACTCTAGGATCCAGAACCTGCTGTTACTTGAGATTGAGGTGGGTAATCATAATAAACCACCAAAGCTCTTAACGTTAGATGAGTTTCCCCACTCGAAACAACGTTTTGAGATCTACCTCAATGGAGTGGATCCAAATCTGTGGGAAGCTATCGAGATTGGATATAGTACGCCAGTGGGAGCAGATGGAGTAAAGCTTACCTTAGGAGGGATGACCGACGCGCAGAAAGTTAAGTATAATGCAGAGAAGAGAGTCTATGCATTGATTACACAGTCGATCCCTAAAGACATTTTCCACTAGTACTCAGAGAATAAGCAGTCCAAGAAACTATGGGATGAGCTGGAAAAGAGGTACGACGGGAATGCTTCGCTAAAGGCAATCAAGGCTAAGGAGTTAAAGAAGGAATTCGATAACTTCTCATCGATGGGAAACGAGAGTTTGGACGATGTTATAGATAGATTTTACCATCTGATGAGTGAACTGCATACACATGGGGTGGCTACTACCATGGAAGAAAAAGTTACTAACTTTGCAGACGGATTGCCTGAAAAGAGGGCTTCATTCGTGTCTAACCTGAGACAAAATGGAATGCTAGCAACGCTGGATATAAATGACTTCATTCTAAAGTTGTGAGAAGAAGCACTTAGGATGAAGTACAGAGCTCAGAAGTCTTCGTACACTCAAAATCCAGCTTTGTACAATGCCACGCCTCAAGCTAAGACATCTGGAGCACCTCTCCAGACTGCATTTGTGTCTAGCTCATCGGGTCCTTCACATGCTTCTCCTTCAGGATCAGACACGTCGGGGTCTTCTAGTACCCACTATATTGGATCTGAAGCGAATGCTACTAAACTGAAGACCGAGAACCTCGGTAATGTGACTGTGGAAGTAGCTCGAGAGCACATGGATCTTTTGGCTGCAGTGGTTCATTCATATGATGGACTTGTAGCTGGGAAGATTGGAAACTGCCATCTGGCAGATGAGGACTACGAGCAGGTGGACTAAATGGAGCTTGAGAGGATGGACATAATGTGGGCCTTAGCTAGTGCTGTCCGGAGTGCGAAGAAGTTTGTGAAAAAGACCGGACAGAACTTGGTAGCTACTAAGGATACCACATTTGGCTTTGACAAGAGCAAAGTGACCTGCTTCAACTGTGGAGAGAAGGGGCACTTCAAGAGAGAATGTGTCAAGCCAAAGAAGACGGGTAACGGGAACCCATTCTCGTACTTCACTCGCCAAGACAAGCAAGCTACTAGTTCTACTTCATCAAGCAAGGATCCAAAAGCCTTGACTGCTCATGATGATGAAGGACAGATTGGAGCTTTAGGTTTGTCTCTCCAGGGGAATCAAACATTGCAAGTGTAGAAGACATTGACGATGATTCCGCGAGTGAAGGAGATCTAGCAGTTGAGATAGCGATGTCAAATATTGAAGAAGCAACTGCAACTGAGGTCAGCTACAAGCCTAAAGAGGAGACTACCACAGCAAGGACAGAAAAGACAGAATCACCAGAACCAGAGACATCTGATGCTGCGTTGATGGCTAACTCTTCTGAACCAACTCAGGTAAGTACCACTGACCAAATGTTTAATAATCATGCTTGTTCTGATTGTGATACTTTTAGAAATAGCATAGATGAGAAATTTGCTAGGTTATTAGATCATAATGATAACTTAGTAAAAGATTTGCAACTGTGCACTGAGGCTAATAGAGTATTAAAACAAAATGAGCATAGTTACAAAGAAAAGATAGACCTTTTGACTAAACAGCTTAGGGAAACTGAAGTAGTTGCATTTAACCAAGCTAATGACATTAGGTACTATCTAAACTCCCTAGAAGACACTAAGAAGCAAAAGGCAGTTCTAGAAGTAGAAGTAAACTCATTAAAACAGAAACTGCACAGTTGGACTAGTTCTTCACACATAGTCCAACACTTAGTGAGAGAAAGAAACAACGGGGAGGGTTTGGGTTACAAAGTGGTTCCACCACCACCTGAGACCTTGATGAACACTAAGAGTAGACCAGTAAATAATAATCCCATCAAGGATCATGTGGTGTCTACTCCTCTTGTTAGTGATCCAGATTCCTCATGTTCATCTATTGAATCTGGAAACAAACAAAAGGAGGCCACTTCTAAGGCAAAGGGTAAATTGCCTTGTGTTAATCTGGAAAAAGAATTTGAAAAGGTTAACTTAAAGTCAGGGTCAAACAGAGTCAAATCAGAACCTAAAAAGACTTCAAATGTTAATCTTTCACATGTTTCAAGTCAAAAACCAGTTAACCAAAAGGAAAAAGATGTTAAACATGTTAAAACAATTAACTTTGTTAAACAAGAGAAAACATCAAAAGAACCAGAGTCAAAACCTAAATTGAGTGATGTTACTAGAGTGTCACACACGTCTCCACAAAGAAAGTTTAATCATAAAGTTGATAGCAGGTCGTGCTACAACTGTGGAGAATGTGGACACATTGCTTCCTATTGTCCTTATTATCAGACACCTAGGAAGAAGATTGAACTTCAGGACTCAAAACCTAGGTCTTCTAAGAGGAGTTCTTTAACTCCACCTAGAAGAACTAGTGAACCTAAAGTTCAACTTGTTAGCCAGTCGACTGTTTATCACAAACAGGCATTGCACAAATCTGGCTTATGGAAAGAGAAATCATCCTCTGTGTCTGATAATGATGACAAAAAGGAACCTGAGCTACCCACACCCTCTAAGGGTCAATGGGTTGAATTCATGATGTGTGATGCCTCTGGGAAACCCAAGCCAGTAAAGGCTTGGGTTCCTAACCTAAACTAATCCTTTACTTTGTATGTGCAGGGTGTTCGCTACAGTGCTGAAACTAACACGTGGATTGTAGACAGCGGAGCATCCAGGCACATGACAGGAAACAGGGCTCTTTTATCAAACGTCAAGCAAATAAAAGGAGGGCATGTTTCGTTTGCTGGAAACAAGGGAGGCTATATCACAGCTCAGGGAGAAGTGGGAAATCAGAAAGTTAAGTTTGATAAGGTGAACTACGTTCAACAACTTCAAAATAACTTACTTTCTGTTTCCCAAATCTGTGATAAGGGATTTAAGGTCATCTTCGACAACAAGAAGTGTTACGTGCTCAAGAAAGACTACGTGATCCCAGAGGACCAAGTTCTGATGACAACTTCAAGATATAAAGATCTTTATGTTTTGGATCTGTCAACAGCTTCTACAACGGATCATGAGGTTCAGTGCTTTCTATCTAAAGCTACTGAGAAGGATTCCATCTCCTGGCATAGGAGAATGGGACACATTAGTCAAAGGAAGATGAATCACTTGATTCAGAAGGATCTTGTGAGAGGAGTTAATGTCAAGAACTTCCAGCTTCCTGATTTTTGTGTAGCTTGCAAGAAAGGCAAACAGACAAAGAAGTCTCATAAGGAAAAGAAAGTTCATTCAATAGAACTTCCTCTTGAACTTCTTCACATGGATCTGTTTGGTCCAGTCAGTACAAAGAGCATTGCAGGCGACTTGTACTGTTTTGTGGTTACTGATGACTACTCAAGGTTCTCTTGGGTAATGTTTCTGAAGTCCAAATCAGAAACATTTGAGTCATTCAAGGAGTTAGTAACCACACTGGAATCTCTCTACAAGCTGAAGGTAAGACAAGTACGCTCAGACAACGGGACGAAATTCAAGAACCAGTGGATGGAGGCTTACTGCAAGGAAAAGGGAATTGTGCATCAATTCACTTCTGCCTACACGCCTCAGATGAATGGCGTTGCTGAGAGAAAGAACAGAAGCTTGATAGAGACAGCACGGACTATGCTGGCAGACTCGAAACTGCCTATCCAATTCTGGAATGAGGCAGTGGCGAATGCATGTTATACACTGAATCGAGTTTTGATAGTCAAGCGCCACGGAAAGACATGTTACGAGCTACTACAAAGACGCAAACCGAATTTGGAGTATCTCGAACCATTTGGCGCGCCGTGCACACTTCTGAAGAAAACACAAGAAGGTAAATTCAGCGAGAAGGCTGATGAAGGAATCTTTCTAGGATACAACATACCGAACAAGAGGGTTTACAACAACTCAACGGGTCTAGTAGAAGTGTGGTGTAATGTTGACGTTCAGAGATATACCACACCACCTACTGGCAAAGGACCTGCCTACTTTTTCGACTATGATGGATTCTTCAAGTCCTTCAACATCCCTCTCTCTCCCTCGGATGACGAGTTAGCTACACGGATGATGTATGATATCTTGAATACACCATCTAGCTCACATGGAGAATCATCTACTCAGTCAGGGGGAGTAGTCGACGACAGTGACTCCTCCTATAAAGATGAAGCTGAAGAAGATGACCAGAACAGTCAGGAGGAACAGGTTCCAGTTCCTGAAAGTCCACAAGCATCACACAGTGATGCACCTTCGACTTCGGAACCTCAAACTCCAACTACCTCAGATGCAGAACCAAATGTTCATAATCTTGGCTCTGAGGTAGCTGTTCCTACTACTCCAGGATCACGACTAAACGTCTATCATCCCCTAGACAATGTCATTGGGGATGTCAGATCAGGAGTACAAACCCGAAATCAGCTATACTCAGCTGATTACGCCTCGGTTATGGAGAAGGGTTACATTCATGATGGTGCTTATCGGTGTTTTGTCTCGCAGTTTGAGCCAAAATACGTCAGTGATGCACTAAATGATGAGGCGTGGGTGAGTGCCATGCAAGAAGAACTTCTTCAGTTCAAGAAGTTAGGTATGTGGACTCTGGTAGATAGACCTAAAGGTGCTAAGGTCATTGGCACCAAATGGGTCTTGAAATGCAAGAAGGATGACCAAGGGGTCATTATCAGGAACAAAGCTCGATTGGTGGTTCAGGGATTTCGCCAAGTCGAGGGGATTGACTACAATGAAGTGTTTGCACCCGTGGCAAGGATGGAAGCCATTCGTATCTTCCTTGCCTATGCATCGTACATGAAGATTAAAGTCTACCAATTAGATGTGAAGAGTGCATTCCTTCATGGAGAAATCAGAGAAACAGTCTATGTCAGTCAACCCGAGGGATTTGAAGATCCTTATCATCGGGATAGAGTTTACAAACTCGACAAGGCTTTATACGGGCTTCATCAAGCTCCAAGAGCCTGGTATGAGAAACTCTCGACTCATCTTGTGAAACACGGCTTTCGCAGGGGGTCATTGACTGCACGCTGTTCATTAAAGAAAAAGATGGAGACCTACTGCTCGTACAGATCTATGTCGATGACATAATCTTCGGTTCAAAGAACGAAGAGTTATGCAAAGAGTTTGAAGCAGTTATGAAGAAAGAGTTTGAGATGAGTGCTATGGGGGAGATGAAGTTCTTTCTCGGGTTACAGGTGGATCAGACACCAAATGGGATCTTTCTACATCAGACCAAGTATGTAGGAGACATTCTCAGTCGTTTTGACATGGAGAATGCTTCTGCTGCTGGGACTCCACTTGCTACGAATCATGATATAGCACCTGATGAAAATGGAGATCTAGTGGACGCCACAATGTATCGAGGAATGATTGGATCCCTCATGTATCTCACTGCCTCAAGACCTGATATCATGTATGCTACATGTTTATGTTCTAGATATCAGGCTAAGCCTAAGGTCAACCATCTGATCGGGTCAAGAGGATATTTCGTTATCTGAAGGGTACACCCACACTTGGGTTGTGGTATCCTCATGATGATGACTTTGAGCTCACAGCGTATAGTGACTCGGATTACGGGGGCTGCAAGATGAACTACAAGTCTACATCAGCAGGGTGTCAATTCTTTGGGAGAAGATTAGTTACCTGGCAGTGTAAGAAGCAGACATCGGTTGCATTGTCAACCTGTGAAGCCGAATACGTTGCTGCTGCAAGTTGCTGTTCACAAATCATCTGGATTCAACAGCAAATGCGGGATTACGGTTTAAAGTTCTCTTCTACTCCTATTTTTGTTGATAACTCTGCTGCAATTGCAGTAACTAAAAATCCGGTCCAACATCCAAAGACCAAACATATCGGTATTAAATACCATTTCATAAGAGACTGTTTTGAAAAGAACTTAATTGATGTGGTAAAAATTAATACTGATTTTCAACGCGCTGACCTCTATACTAAAGCCTTTGATAAACCACGTTTTCAATATTTGCTAGAGGTCAACGGCGTTAAAAAGAAAAGTGATGTTATTCCTGATGATGATCATGTGTAGTCCGATGTAGTTTAGTTAATTTTTCCTTTTTATTTTTTTTATTTGTTTATTTTAGTCTGTTTAAATTAAACTCATGTTATTTTGCTGTTTATTAAAATCCTAAAATAATTAAACCAGTTATGATTTTAGTATTTTAGGGGGAGAATAAGTCAGCAAGTAACATTAAAAAAAAAAACGAGGGAGAAGGAGTGGAAAGCTGATATAAGGTAGATCGTATCTGTGATACCGATTCAAACCCTTTGGAAAATGATAGTACACAGGAACAAATCAAGAGGGACTTTAAAATTTAATTTAGAAAAGATGCAAAAATTCAAAGTATAAGTCTGTGTAGTCTAAGCAATATAAAAGGGAAGATGATAGAAAAACTGGTAACTACTAAGGTAACACAAAGAAAGTAGACCTAGAGGTTGCTAGACCACAAATGATATGTCGGTAGATTCAACACAATAGATGATTAGACCTGACTGGTGATCTCAAGATCAAACTAAGTTGTTCAACTGACTGTGGGCTTCCATCTTATCACTGGTTAACACAATCAACAATATTCCAATAAGGGGTAATGAGCATGTAAACGCCACAAATGTGTGCGGATGACCATAAATAGAGCAAAGCAAGAAAAAATGAAAGACAAATGCTATCAAGCTAATGACTTATGTTGTTGGTGCATTTTGTGCAAAATAAAAATAAGCTGCTCTAACAAGGAGATAGGTTGTGTGCCTCTCTGCTGTGTGATGGCACTGACCTGAGGATAAGCATAACCTAGATATTCTAGAATTCATTGTTGTTTGCCGCCTCTCTGCTGTGCGATGGCACTGACCTGAGGACTGGCTTCTCTTTGAAAGCTCTAAGAATAGTCTCTTCTTGTAATAATACCCGTAGACCGCTCAAAAGCTCCTGAGGAATGTTGATTACCATATAAGTGTGGGATCCACAAATGTTAGTTGAAATAATTAAACCTAAAACTATCACCAGTTTGTGTCAAAAGTCTGTGTATGGATTTAAGAGGATAAACATATTGACAATCATTGTGGCTGCAATTCTTGAAAGTTCAAATCAATGTGGTAATCTAATAGTTCCAGTATGATTTCCTAAACTTGCTAAAGACTCTGGATGAAAACCAAGAATTGAGCATCAAAAGATTTTGATAACAAGTCCCAAATGATTTGACTTGCCTGTATGATTCCAAAATTGAATTGGTCCAGGTGTGGTCAATCTGAGTTGAAGCTGCCTATTCCGAAACCAAATCCCGTAGATTTCCATCTTAGGATTTATCTCTCACAAAAACCAAAAACAAGTCTTATTTTGATTCTTTAGTTTAATTTTCTAATTCAGTTAGTCATTTCAGTTTGTTTTGTTTGTCGGACTACATCAGGAAAATCAGTAAGGGATCAACTCAAATAAAAGGGTCATGTCTGAGATGACCATTTGTGTTTTAAAAGTTTAAAAGGGTCACGTCTGAGGTGACAAAGTGTTTAAAAGTGTCACGTCTGAGGTGACTAAATTGTTTAAAAGATCACGTCTGAGGTGATCAAAAGGTTTTCAAGTTAAAATGATCATGTCTGAGATGATCAAAAGCTCATAATGTTAATTTCAAAAGTTAAAAGGGTTATAAAAGTAAATTGTTCAAAATGGCAGAAAATTTACTAAGTGTGACCCATTCGCACGATTGGACCATGAGTATGGACCAACCATGCGAATGGCTCCCATTCGCACGACTGGACATGAGATTGAGCCATTCACCCGAATGGCTTATCAGAATGACTCATTCGACCGAATGGAAGGGGGCGAATGAATCAGTCGACCGACTGAGACTCAGTCGGTTAACTGAAGGTGCGAATGAAAGGGCACGATTGAGTCAGTCGACCGACTGAACCTCAGTCGGTCAACGGCATGCGACTGACTGGGCCAATCACACGATTGAGCCTCAGTCGCCCGAATGAACTGAGCGAATGAGCCCAGTCGGCCGATTGAACTCAGATTCAGTATTTAAAGGGCCACAGTCGATCGCATTTCACTCATCACCCCCAATCGCTCCCAAATCGCACTCTATACCGTTACTCTGCCAAAATCTCTGTAGATCCTGTTTTCATCTTGTTGTTGATTCTCTGACGTTCGTCTTTGATTATACAGGTAGATTGAAGTTCTATCTCACCGAAATCTGAAAGATGAAACCCTAATTTCGTGATGTTCGAATGAACGCAAGAAACGGACTGAAAATTGACCTAATAACCTACCTAAACTATGCAAAATGTTAAAATTAAGTTTAATAGGCTATTATTAACGAGATGGTGAGTCTATTGAACCGGCAACACATGTTAAATCACTTGTTTTGATAAAGATTCGAATCACAGGCGACTGAACAGTGAGACAGACGACTGGTCGTCCGGATGAACTCCAATCGCATGATTGAATCCTGCGATTGGTTCAATCGGCCGAATGAACCATACGAATGAGCTCAGTCGGCCGACTGAACCAATCGCAGACTCAGTCAGCAGATTGAACTCAGTTGCATGTCACATTCAACCGAATGAGCTCAGTCGCATGAAAGGACAACCGACTGACTTCAGTCACATGATTCATTCGCACGAATGAATCAGAATGAATTTAAACATTAGACTTAGAACTGAATTTTGATGTATTATGTACTAATGGTTCTGTGTCTTGTGTTTCAGGCAAATGGCGGATAGATGGTCCATTAATCCAAAGCACAACATATGTGCTCACTTGGATCATACTACTCGGAACGGGGCCGAGTTCACAGAGACTATAGCTTTCCTTAGACGTTCCCGGATACATAAGGCTATATCTACACCGTGCACGCCCTACAGGTCATTACACCAGGCATTCTGGGAGAATGCCTCAGTTGATCGCTCTTGTGAGCCGTACAGTATACGGAGCTCCATTCTGGGTCATGATATTGAGGTTACAGCTGCTGATATCCAGAGAGTTGTTGAGTTTGGAGATGATACGGATCACCCCACCAGATGACATCCACTGACTGTGAGAGGCTGCTTCCTCAGGATCAAGTACGCTGGGGACATAAACTCGGGTGTGCTCAACAAGAGCAACCTGTGCCCCGAGTACAAGTACTTGGCACATGTGATCCTAAAGTGCATTGCTTCGAGGAGGGGTGGGTTCGACGACCTATCAGACCAGATTCAGAATGCCTATGTGGCACTGGTGCTGAACCACCCTTTCAGCTTTTTGAGTATGATTTTTTCTTATTTGGTGGAGAACTTGGAGGCTAAGGGAAAGGAGGGGTTTTGTATGTACCCTAGGTTTCTACAGCTGATCTTCAACGAGAAGCTGCCACTACTTCCCAAAGAGAGTCATGATGCGGTGGCACTGGAAATTATGGATGACACGACCTTGGGTCGGATGAGGGTGTATAAGGGCAAGCAGGTGAAGCCCCAGTTGAAGAGGTTGATTGGCCACTTGGCCAACGAGAGATATGTGGCGCCGGGGAGACGCAAATGGCGTCATGATGATAGTGATTCTGATGACGAGAGGCTACTGCTCCCAGAGAATGATTCAGATGATGACGATAGTGGGGACGCTGGGGATGATATGCCTACTCCACCGAGAGGCACAGCTTCTGATGTTATACCTCCAGTGTCTGCCCCAGCTGGAGACGTAGCCGAGTCTGCCGGTTTCCATCAGGACTTTGTTCCTGGTGCGGAGGAAGAGGAATCGGACGAGAAGCCCTTGACACGAACTGTGGGAAGCAAGGTGGTTCCCACAGAATATGGGCTAAGGGCGGTTGGTGAACGCCCGAGAGACTCAGGAGAGACAGCTACTGATCCGAGTTATGCACCGGAGTCAGCTAGCAGAGTTGTAGGGGGAGCATCCACCTCGACGGGAACGAGAAGGAAAAGGATGGCTCAGCCCCACGGGCAAAAGAAGAAGAAGCGACGTTTGACCTTCGTTACCACCACAGCCACTACCGCTACCACCACCACTACCACTTCCACAGCCACAACATCCACTTCCACAGCCACACCATCCACCACCACAGCCACCACAGCTACCACAACCACCACCACAACTCCCACCACTGTACAGATTCCATCTACCACCATATCTTTCACTCCCACATCACCTCCACCATTTCACAGACCCATCTTCACTACAGCCACCACCATCACCACTACCCACCAAGCTGGACCCTCAACCCATCCTCTACATACATATGGATCACCTCTACCTCCAATTGGGGTAGAGTAATAGCTGTCTGCGCTTAACCGGATGGTGATGCGCCTATTAGCTGCGGATGAGGAGAAGGCGGCTTAGATCCGCCAGCTGGCTGATCTTACTGCTACACAGGCTCAGCAGATCTCAAAGCAGGCCCGAGTGATTGAGGAGCAGGCCCAACAGATGGCTGCTCAGAGCCATGAGATAGCCCAACTCCAGGAGCAAAGTGTCACATCCACCAAGAAGATAGAGGAGTTGGAGGAGGCGAAGAAGACGATCATGTTAAAGCTAAAGGGATCTAAGGAGGAGCCCTTGAAGATCAAAGAGGGAGACGGGGATGTGTGGTGATGATGATGATGAAGATGATGATGAGGATGATGAGGATGAGACGGAGGAAGATGAGGAAACTGAAGGAGAAAGGATAGAGGAGAAGGATGATGATGATGATGCAGAAGGAGGGGATGCAGCTGCATCGGCCTCTGCTTCAGGTCAAGAGAGGAGATCCAAGAACAGACAAGACCAACCAGCTTCTTCCTCTGCTCCACCAAGTGATGAGCCGATGATACAGGACAAAAGTAAAGATTAGATGTTTATGTATTTATTTACTTTTGTATTTGAATCATGTATTGAAAACTATGTATTCAATGTTTATATTAAGTTTAATGCATTTCTGTTTTGATTAATTACTAATGGTTGATATGTTGAATGTGTAAATCAAACAGATCCAAATTACCAAAGGGATGAGTTTGATGTTGCTCCCCTTCAGCAGGTCAAGACTCAGCTAACAATCATTCTTGATCTGCAAGGGATCGTAAGGAGGTCGGTGAGTTATACCCCTGAAGAAGGGGAAATAATTCACGACCTATCAAACGAGCAACTCGCAGAGATCTTCAAGCTCAATCCAGATGAGATAGTGAAGGATGCTCCGACATGCGACTCGACCAGTGACGAAGAGCTCAACGATGTTGATGAGATCGAGATTGAAGACGTCACTGCCGAGCACTACCCTCAGTATGCTGACAATGAGGGAAATGTGGTCCCCAATCTGGGTGAACCCCTCGTCAGCGATACTTTTGAGGTGTTAGACAAGATGGAGCAAGAGTCGGAGAAAGTAGAGGAAACAGCCCAAGCCTCAAATGATGATGTCGATATCCGAAAGGCTGAGTGGGCTGCGTGTTTTGAAGAAGTTAGAGCCCAACGCGCTGCACCGAAACAGGATGCCTACACCAAACTCTACAGAGTCAAGAAACATCATAAGGTGTCTGGCAGGATCATAGCGTGGGCGTATTTTGAGGATCTTAACGTATATGCAGTTAAGAGGGAAAATGGCATAGAGTACTTCAGATTCCCACATGATCTGAAGACTCTACCAGGTTTTGAGCTCAACCAGCTGGCCAGATTAAAGCTTTTGTATGCTGACACGAGAAAGATGTCAGGCTGGTTCGAGGCTGCCCTAAGGAAGGAGTACCACACCAGGTGGGTTAACTTCAGACCCCAACAGCCTACCAGGTATATTAGAAGGTCTGAGGTTGATGCCATTACTGGCAAGCCAAAGATAGTGTTGAAGTGGAGCCCTCCGCGCACAATATCAAGAATCCCACTCAGGGAAATGCCACAGGACTTCACTCCACACTTTAAGTGGTGGTACTACGATTGGAGAACAGCAGAAGCGGTCATAGTCCTAAACAAAGAGGGCCAAATGGATACGATCAGGGTATTCGACCCAATGTGGCTTACCAACTTGTCAGCAAATGATGTCTACACACTATACAAGTGGCCACTGTTCTATGATACGCAGGATATTGTACAAGCCCTCCAGTTCCAGAACGTCATACGACTCTGCTTCGCGTTTGAGATTCACGCGGGAGTCACAAAAGAGGAGAAGTACAAGAAATACAAGGAGGTGATGCAGATACCAAGACAATAAAGAGATCTAGGTCCAAAGGGGAGTTTGTTGATGCATGTATGTCCCTAGATCAGGATATGAAATGTAATAGATCTTGTTTATCTGATTCTGATGTAATTTGAAATGATTAATGAAATGATATTGATTGTTTGTGATTTGTAATGTCTAATATTTCATTAATGAGTCAATATTGAATTGGTTAATTAGGTTTGTGATTATTTGAATGGTTACACATCATGTTATATTAATTAATACATTCAAACTTAACATAATGAATTTCTCATGCGAATGGCCCATGCGAATGGACCACACGCATGAATAACTTCATACGATTGACTCAGTCGCACGACTGAACCAGGAGACTGGATCAGTCGTATGATTGACACATAAGATTGGCTCAGTCGCACGACTGAACACTCAGTCGTGCGGATGAATCAACCGCATGGTTCAATCGCACGACTGAACCATACTTATGGTCCAGTCGCCCGAATGAACAATACTAACCTATAAATACAACCCAATTCGTGGAAAACGTAAGCATTCATTCTATTTCGACTCCAGACGTACCCTAGCCGTCCAGAAGCCTCCCAATTCGTTCTCCAAGTTCATAGAACACATTAGATCGATTCCCAATCGATTTCTAATGTTAGTTTCAATTCGTTATTGATTCTTCGTGTGTTCTCACTGATTGGATCGCCAATCAAATAGGATTCCGCACTATTTGATCTGGTTTACACGCTAATCACTCGATATTTCGTTCAAATACCAGGTCCTAACAAAGTCGCATCAAGATGAGCACATATATTGTGCTTGGTGCTCATCGTCCATTTATCAGCCATGTTGCTGCAACACAAGAAACATATACATTAGTTGTGTATAAGAGATGACAGTTGGAACTTAACCTGTTTTGATCAAACATGTTCAATCGTGTGATTGAACCATTCGACTGAGTTCAGTCGTGCGATTGAGCCTGCGACTGAGTTCAGCCGTGCGATTGAGCCTGCGACTGAGTTCAGTCGTGCTAGTGAGCCTGCGATTGAACTTAGTCATATGCTATGCCATGCGGTTGAATCAGTCGTGCGACCGAACCCATACGCATGATTCATATGTGCGATTGAATCGTGCGTCTGGCTCAATCGTGCGACTGAAGTTCATTAGGATGTCTATTCGCATCCTACACTGTTGAACACCCTAGATTTAAATCTTTGTCAAAATTTTATATTAGACTTCGTGTTTAGACTCGTTTGGACCACATAGACTCTAAATAGCACTTAATGTCCTTTAAATCAACTTTAATGTCCATTTAAGTGGTCTATTTTTTAGGGTTTAGACTTGGTTCTAGGTTTTAGCATAATCGGTCCTTAAAGATGCGATTAAGATGTTCATTTGGATCGATTTCAGTCGCCCAGTACCTGTAGATGAGTAGAACACACGTAAGTATCACAAATCAGGCAGTAATCACAACAGTAGAAATTTGGGTAGGGTGTGTGTGTATGGGCGATTTCAGAGACTTTGAAGGGTGGTAAGGGTTACGACCGACTGACCCCCTTATTTATACTATTTTAATTTTCAGTCGTGCGACTGGACCCATACCCATGCTTCATTAATGCGACTGGGTTTCAGTCATGCGACTGGCTCATATCCCTTCATCCATTCGTACGATTGGTTCAGTCTTGTGGTCCAATTGTATGGTTGTCCCATACTCATGGTCCAATCGTGTGACTGGCTCATTCGTATGGTTCAAACGTGCGATTGGCTGATCCTTATGATTCAATCGTACGATTGGCTCATACTTATGAGCTTGAACTCATACACTTTCAAACACTTAAAATTATTAACTTTTGATATAAAAACATTCTACCCTTTGATCATCTCAGACATGACCCTTTTAATTTAAAACTGATTGGCCACCTCAGACGTGACCCCTTTTAGTGAGTGATTCACAGAATTCATCTAGTTGTATAGTCTGACGTCTAAACTACAAAAGACTAGAAAATAGAAAACACCTTTGAAATTTAAAGAAAAAACAAGACATATTTTTGTGGTTTTGGGTTTGAGCAGCACAACTTCAAGTTAATTTAATCATTTCTGGAGAGATTCATATGGTATCATACATGTATATCATAATCATTTGGGACCTTTTTAATATGCACTTTGATGCTAGATTCTTGTTTTGTCTGAGAGTCAATAGCACTTTCAAGAAATCATACTAGAGCTATAAGATGCACACAATGATTTTGACTGTCAAGAGTTGCAGTCAGGATGATTGTCAGTATATTTTTCCACGTAAATCTATACACAGATTTTTGACTCACATTGGTGATAAGTTAGGTTGATTATTTCAACAAGCATTTGTGGATCTCATACTTATATGGTAATCAACATTTCTCAGGAGATTTTTGAGCGGTCTACGGGAATTTGACAAGAAGAAACTATTCTAAGAGTTTTCAAAGAGATGCCAAGCCTCAGGTCAGTGCCATTACACAGTAGAGAGGTGCAAAGAACAATGAATTCTAGAATATTTAGGTTATGCTTATCCTCAGGTCAGTGCCATCGCACAACAGAGAGGCACACAACCTATCTTCTTGTTAGAGCATTTTTTTTCTTTTTTGCACATAACGCACCAACAACATTAGTCATTAGCTTGATTGCGCTTAACATTTTTTTCATGTGCTTTGCTCATTTTTATGGTCATTCGCACACATTTATGACGTTTATTTTGCTCGTCACCCCTTATTGGAAATGTGTTGATTGTGTTAACCAGGGAAAAGATGAGAACCCACAGCAAGTTGAACAACTTAGTTTGAATTTGATTCACCAATGAAGTCTACTCGTCTATTGTGTTGAATCTACCGACACATCATATAATGAACTAGCAACCTCTAGTTCTACTTTCTCTATGTTACCTCAGTAGCAGACTAGTTCAACTATAATTTTTCTTTAGTTGTGCTTAGACTTCTCATACTTATAATTTGAATTTCGCATTTTGAGCAAATTAGTTTTGAAGTCCCAACCAATTTGTTCCCTGTGTACTATCATTTTCCATAAACTGTGAAACATAATCACAGATTTGATTTCATTTCTTTCAGCTAACCTGCCCTCCCCCCACGTTTTTTATGTAAAGAAATACTAAAGCAAAACTATTCTCCCCCTAAAATTCTAAAACCGAAAATCTTTTTGTGTTTTTTGGATTTTAATAGACAAGAAAATAATATAAAATAAAAGCAAATAACTAATAAACTAAGAACCTACTTGTCGGACTTAGAACTGTCGTCTTCTTGAATCACATCACTTTTCTTTTTCACACCATTAACCTCTAAAAGATATGAAAACCGTGGTTTGTCAAATGCTTTTGTGTAGAGGTCGGCGTGTTGAAAATCAGTATTAATTTTAACCACATCGATTAATTGCTTTTCAAAACAGTCACGTATAAAGTGATATTTAATACCGATGTGTTTTGTTTCAGGGTGTTGGACTGGATTTTTGGTTACAACAATTGCAACAGAATTATCAACAAAAATAGGGGTTTTAGAAAATTGCAAACCGTAGTCGCGCATTTGCTGTTGAATCCAAATGATTTGTGAACAACAACTTGCAGCAGCAACGTATTCAGCTTCATATGTTGACCGAGCAACTGATGTCTGCTTCTTACACTGCCAGATGACTAACCGTCTACCAAATAACTGACATCCCGCTGATGTTGACTTGTAATTCATTTTGCAACCACCATAGTTCGAGTCACTATACGCTGTAAGCTCAAAGTCATCATCATGAGGATACCATAACCCGAGTGTTGGAGTACCCTTCACATAATGAAAGATCCTTTTAACTCCGATGAGATGATTTACTTTTGGTTTTGCCTGATATCTGGAACATAGACATGTGGCGTACATAATATCAGGACGCGAGGCTATGAAGTACATGAGAGATCCGATCATTCCTCTGTACATGGTGGCATCAACCAGATCACCATTTTCATTGGGTGCCACGTCATGGTTCGTGGCAAGTGGAGTTCCAACTGCTGAAGCATTCTCCATGTCGAATCGTTTGAGGATATCTCCTACATATTTGGTCTGATGCAGGAAGATTCCTTTCGTTGTCTGATCCACCTATAAGACAAAAAAGAACTTCATCTCCCCCCATGGCACTCATCTCAAACTCTGCTTTCATTACAGATTCCAATTCTTTACATAATTCTTCGTTTTTGCAATCGAAGATTATGTCATCCACATATATCTGTACTAGCAGTAAATCACCATCCTTTTCTTTGATGAATAATGTACAGTCAATAACTCATCTGCGAAAACCCTGTTTCACAAGATGAGTTGAGAGTTTCTCATACCAGGCTTTAGGGGCTTGATGGAGCCCATAAAGAGCCTTGTCCAGTTTGTAAACTCTATCCCGATGATACGGATCTTCAAATCCTTCGGGTTGACTGACATAGACTGTTTCATGGATTTCACCATGAAGGAATGCACTTTTTACATCTAGTTGATAAACTTTAATCTTCAGGTAGGATGCATAGGCTAGAAATATATGCATTGCTTCCATCCTTGCCACCGGTGCAAACACTTCATTGTAATCTATGCCTTCGACTTGTCGAAATCCTTGAACCATAAGCCGAGCCTTATTCCTAATTATGACCCCTTGGTCATCTTTCTTGCGCTTCAGCACCCATTTAGTGCCTATCACCTTAGCACCTTTTGGTCTGTCCACAAGGGTCCATACTCCTAACTTCTTGAACTGTAGGAGTTCTTCTTGCATTGCACTAACCCATGCATCATCGTTTAAGGCTTCACTCACATATGTTGGCTCAAATTGAGACATAAAACATCGATATGCACCATCGTGAAGATATCCCTTTTCCATGACTGAGGCATAATCAGCTGAGTATAACTGATTTCGTGTTTGTACTCCTAATCAAACATTTCCAATGACGTTGTCCAAGGGATGATAAACATTAATCCGAGATCTGGGAGTGGTGGGAACAACTACCTCATTATCCAGCTTGTGAAACCCAGGTTCAGTATCTGTAGCTGTTGGAGTATGAGGTTCAGAAGTGTCAGAGGCATCAAGATTTGATGCTTGTGTACTTTCATTGGTGGGAACCTGTTTCTCCTGGTCCACATTTTCAGTCTCAACTTCTTCATCATCAGAGGAAGAATCACTTACTTCAAGCTCTCCCCTTAAAGGGCTAGAAGTATCATCTAATGGAGGCGTCGATGTTGAGTCTGGTAGCGGAGTGTTCAGAACATTGTACATCATCCTAGCAGAAAGCTCATCATCAGTATGAGAAGGTGGTAGATTGAATGACTTAAAGAATCCATCATAGTCAAAGAAGAAGTAGGGTCATTTTCCAGCAAGGGGGGTGGTGTATCTTTGAACATCAACATTGCACCACACTTCTACCTGACCCGTTGAGTTGTTATAATCTCTCTTGTCTGGTATGCTGTATCCAAGAAAGATACCTTCTTCTGCATTCTCACTAAACTTCCCAGTCTGAGTTTTCTTTAACAACATGCACGGTGCGCCAAACGGTTCTAGATACTCCAAGTTGGGTTTATGTCGCTGGAGCAGTGCATTACATGTTTTCCCATGTCGTTTGACCACTAAGACTCGATTGAGCGTGTAACACGCATTAGCCACTGCCACATTCCAGAATTGAATAGGCAGTTTCGAGTCGGCTAGCATTGACCTGCCAGTCTCTATCAAGCTCCGATTTTTCCTTTTAGCAACGCCATTCATCTGTGGAGTGTAGGCAGAGGTAAATTGATGTACAATTCCTTTCTCTCTACAATATGCCTCCATCCACTGATTCTGGAATTCTGTGCCGTTGTCTGATCGAATCTGCCTTACTTTTAGCTTGTAGAGTGATTCCAATGTAGTTACTAGATGTTTGAATGATTCAAAAGTTTTTGATTTAGCTTTCAGAAACATCACCCAAGAGAATCTTGAGTAATCATCCGTTACTACAAAGCAGTATAGATCTCCAGCAATGCTATTTGTGCTTACAGGACCAAACAGATTCATGTGTAGAAACTCAAGAGGAATATCAATAGAATTCACTTTCTTTTCCTTGTGAGACTTCTTGGTATGTTTTCCTTTCTTACATGCTACATAGAAATCCGGAAGCTGGAAATTCTTGACAGTTTCTCCATTTACTAAACAATTCTGAACCAAATGATTCATCTTCCTTGGATTAATATGTCCCATTCTCCTATGCCATGAGACTGAATCCCTCTCAGTTGCCTTTGACAAGAAACATTGAACAGTGTGATCAGTTGTGGAGGCTTTTGATAGATCCAAGACATACAAGTCGTTATATCTTGAAGCTGACATAAGAACCTTATTGCAGGATTGGGTTTGTCACTTAAACACTTGGATTTCTCTCAAACTCACTTATAGAACATTCAAATCAGATGAAGTAAAGTCTTTTATAAGAGTTGGTAATAATATAATAAGTAGCAAAGAACACACAGAAATAATTTTCAAGGCACTTGTATATATTACTTCTCAACTCAAAGTATTACAAGTCTCTTACAAGCATGAAACATGAGTTATAATGAGAAACTATATATACTAGATCCTACAGCCAGATATACTTTGATACCAGCTGGAAACCTAATACTAAAGTATATACTACAATGCTAAAGTTAAGGTATCTTAGATAAAGTATTATCTAAGATATGGTAGTCATGACATGTCCATGACTTACCTTTTGTCACCAACTAAAGATGGCAACTGTACTAACTTATAAAGGTAAATAGTGGAATAAATTATGGTCAACTACATGGCTTTTGAGAAAACGCCATGCAGTATCTCAGAGGTTTGCAGCGGAGTGTCAGGGAGACCATACTTATGTCCACTGGATAATAGTAGTGTCTTCCGAAGGTAAGTTGGCTTCGGAAGAACAAGTTCTTCCGAAGCCACTTATACTTCAGAAGAGGCTTCTATACTTCCAAGGCTTGAGGACTTCTATACTTCGGAAGTTGACTTCTGATCTATCATTCTAATTCTTGATCTTCGGAAGTAAGTTCTTTGTCTTCGGAAGTTGGAGTTTTCCTTCGGAAGTTAGTTTTACACTTTGTCTTCGGAAGAGCTCCTTTTTCCTTCGGAAGTTCCACATTTAGCTTCGGAAGTCCTTTATTTGTTGTACCAAAATATTCTAAGTGATTTGGTTTTGGTTGCACCAGGCTTTCTAGATCCAACAAACTCCCCCTAGGCTGATGCTACCAAAACCTCACTTGTTTCTGCTTCTCAAAGCTTTCAACACCAGGGACAGAAGATATTTGTCTGTTTCTTTGTTCTTCCCTGAAGTGGTGCTGAGAAGCTTGTACAAGTCATTAGTGGATAGGAGATCTAGTCTATCACTCTGAATGACATGTACCCTTTGTTGCGTCCCCCTGAAAAGAGTTAGTTGACGGGAGTTATAGTCATACTCCCATCTAACTATGGATTCAAGTTCAGGACCTTCAACCATTTGTAGAAAGGCTTGGCCTTTGGTTGTTGATCCCTTCCTTTTCTCCCCCTCTCTCAGTTTCAACTCTTCTTCAACCTTGCTCCTAGTGGTTAGCTCGGCCATATGAAGATTGCCTAGATGATTTCTGATATGGGCGGCTACATCAGAGTTTGAAGGGTTGGAGAATGGCTTCTCTGCTAACTCAGTAATATCAAATCTACTCAAGTGTAGCAGAGATGAGGCACTTAGCCTGTTGAGCTCTCCATTCTCTCTTTCAACAACAAAGTTGTGAGAAGAGTCTTCAAACCTCCACTGGATGATCTTCTTCCTAGGTGTAAGAGCCAGTCACCTTTCTTGGTATCCAGCAGAGTCACCAGCCTTCTCCTTAACTTCTTTTCTTCCTCATTCAAAGTATCTGAATTGAGGCCAAGGATATTTGTAGCTTGGTCTAATATTCCTCTGGGCAGATCAAGAAATTGATCTCTAGTGAGGGAACATGAGGATCATCAACATAAGTCAAGTTAACTGAATCCTCCTCACAGGAGATATCGCTCAGGGTTGTGCAATTGATGAGCTTTGTCTTGATTGCCTTGAACTCCTCTAAGGAGAGATGTTTAGAAGGCTGAGGGGATGGTTTGAGGGGTTGTTGGGTAGGTTGAGGTATTTGGGTTCTGGCTAGTGTTTTAGGTTGGAGGATGGGTAGTTTAGGTGGTTGAGGTGAAGAGGTTGGTAGGGGTGATGGTGTAGGTTCAGGGGTGTATGGTTTAGTGGTTGGTTCGGTTTTGATGGGGAATGGAAAGGGTATTGGTTCAAGTTGTGGTTGGGTTTGAAGTTGGGGTTGAGTAGTTGATTTGAAGATCATCCCCTGTCCCCTTCTGTACATCTCCTTCCTCTTCCCCGAGCGAATGTCAGCCTTTATGTCACTGATATGTTGCTGAAGGGTCTTTTCAGACATAGGACCCACTTGCCTGTCAGAGAAGCCATGAGCCCTGAGATAGCTCTTCATCCAGGCCTTCTCACTTATTTTCTTGGCAACAGTTAGTCCTGCTTCCTCTTCCTTCTTCTTCTTCTGTATCAGCTTTTCCCTGGCGATTTTTCTTTCTCTCTTTCTCCATTTGATCTTGCTCTTTGTTGAAGAGCCATAAGATCGTATCATTGTTGTGTGGAGATAATTCTTCTTGAGAGAAACCTCTGGAGGTTAGGAAAGTTACCCTTTCCCTCTGAACTGTTGATCAGCTTCTCTTTCTTTCGTCTCCCTTTCTTCTTCTAAGGCCAACCTTGCTGCCTCTTCTCTTTGCTGTTTTTGTAGCAAAGTTGCCTTTTCTAGCTCAACTAACTCCTCTATTGGTAACAGGAGTACATCTTCATTCGCACTCCTAGACTGACAAGTCTATCAATGATCTCTACTCTTCTTCTATTGTTGACTGCCTCCTGGTTGGCTGCAGCTGCTTTGCTACTGGCAGCTAGCAGTTTTCCAGTTGGAAGCCTGCCTTTTCTTTTGAGTTTCTCTGACCTTTCTTCCTTCTGAAGCTCTTCCTTAGTCATCTTCCTCTTTCCTTTGATGTCTTCGGAAGTGCTAGACTTTGGGGGTTCTTGGATGGAAGGTTAAGGTTGAGTAGTAGAGATGGAAGCTGGAGTTAATGCTGATGTTTGAGCTAGGGGTTGGGTGAGAAAATCCTCCCTATTAACCTCAGATGCAAGTTCTAGGATTGCATCTGTGACTATTAGATCATCAGATAAGGAGAATAGTCCTTCCGCAGCAGCAATCTCAGTTTCGGAAGATTGAAATTGTTCTTCCGAGGCTTTGACTTGTGCTTTGGAAGTCTGTGAGAATGCACTATCTGTCCCAACTGTCTCAGTTGCTGGGCCATCAGTCCTTGTTTCCCGTTCGAAGTTAATCTCAGGTTCCACTTGGACCTTAGGTTGACCAACTTCCTCAATAGTGGTAGAAGGTGCATTTAACCTCTGAAGCTCTTGAGCTCCAAAGTAGATCACAGACAGATCAGGACTTGGCTGTTCAATAAGAGATTCCAATAGGAACTTGTTGAAGAACCTATTGAGATCTTGGAGCATTCTTTGATCCATTTGAATTACAACTGGAGGAGGCTCAGGAAAAACTAAAGGTTGTTGCATAGGATATTTTGAGCTTAGGGAAGTGAGAGCTTGACTTTGGGTTCCTCTTGTCTTTGGCTTTGTCTCTGAACACTCTCCCCCTTTTTGGTAGCATCATCCTGAGAGCTTGATGAGCTAGAGGAAGAGGTCAAAGAGACCTGAATTGGTACGTGCCTAACAGACCTCTCAATCTATTTCTCAGCTAGTTTGGCCTTGAGATTCTCAATCTCAAGTTGCTGAGTGGCAGACCTATCCTCTAAAGTCCTAACCTTAGATTCAAGATTTGAGACTTTAGAAAGTAGGTCTTCAATAGTGAGTTGCAGTCTTCCCTCATCTTCTTTTGAAGAATCACAGGGAGACGAGGTAACGTATCTTGTATGTTCATCCTCACCACCAGATGTGGTTTCTTGGCGCCCTGGTTTACCTTGCTCAATGATGTCTCTTTCAGAGTCATCAAAGGGCATGGTTGCCGTAGATTCAGTCTCAGTGATGTTACCACTGTCCTGAGGATCCCTTGAGGCTCCTTCAGTAGTGGCAGCTGAATCTACATGAGTCCCCTCCACATCAGTGGGACTCACCTTAGTAAAGGTTTGCTGATGGGGGCTAGAGATAAGAGATCTCTCTGGGCTCTGTTGATCCTTGAGAGGGTGTTGTGGATCAACTTCATTGCCTTGAAGAGACATAATCTCTTCATCAGCTCCGATTAATAGGTCATTAAAGGATATGGAAGTAAAACCGAGTGACCCGGGACTTTGATCAATGTCTAAAGGCATTGAGCCTGTGATGGGGCTGTCCCTTTTTGGCTGCTCAAGGGAGTATAGAGACTCTCCCTGAGGGTTTTCAGCTTGGGTTTCGGGCTCATGGGTCTGAGACTGAGGAGACTCAAGACCCATATTGAGGTCAATTGTGAAGGATGGTTGGACCTCAGGCTGTGTGGGAGCCCATTGTTCCAGTCTAGCCTTTTTGGGTAGAACATGAGGAGCTTGTTCAATCAAAGAAGATTGAATAAGGGTTCATATGGGGCGTCTTTGATAAGTGAAGGTAATGGGTGGAGAAGGTAGATTTGGCAAAGTGAGGGTAGTTGCTGGTGTGGGTTCATCACCTGTGGGGTTAACAGGGATGTCACCAGGAGCCATTGGCTCAATCATACCTGGAAGAAGTGCAGTATCTCTTTTGGTGAAGTTGGTGGACACTCTTTTTAAGGTTTTGAAGATGGTCGGCCTCATTTGAGGAGCAGTCAGAGCAGCTGCGCAGACAAGCTTGCTCTGGTCTAGCTCACAATTGATTATGTGCTGGAGAAACCTGGGATACCTGAAGAATGTGTCCCGCTGAAGGTTTCCCATGAGATTAGTCAGCACAAATCTTGAGTAGTTGAAGCGGAGGCTTTTCACCAAACCATGAACTAGGCACCCAAGTACATATGGGATTTGATCCCATCCCTCAGATTTGTTGGACAAACAGTGAAGAACCACATGCAGCAGGAACTTCCAGTTGTAAGAGAAGTTGAATTTGTAGACGGTGGACCTGCTAACATCTCCACCATATCCTATTTGAATATAAGTGTTGTCCAAATCTTCTTTGTGAAATTCTGTTGGAGCGCCCTCATCATGAAGCTCTAGATGCTCCCTGATGATTTGTTTAGAAATGACCAACTCCTGGCCACAGATACTCGATCTTATGACACGAACCCCATTTAGGGTCAATCTGACCGTTTGCCTAAAACTCAGACATATGATTTGAGTAAACCGTGGGGTTAACAGTCAGGGCAGTGTAGTAAGAAGATTGGGATAGAAAGGAGATGATATCTGAGAAGTCGGCATCCCTTGAAGAGTCAAGGAGTGCGACTTGGTTGTGCTGAGGGTTAAGTGCCATTGAAGAAAGTTACAAGAAGATAGTTTGGAATTGGGTAAATTGAAGAGGAAGAAAGCTTTTAAGGCAGTAATTTTGGTAAAAAGGATGAAAGTGATTAGCCGAAGGTATTTAAATGGGTGGGATGGCGGTTTAAAGGAGGTTTGGATAAGATGATGGGAGGTTTCAGTGGATGATGTGACATGGGCGGTAAGGTTAGGCCATTTAAATAATCCGACATCATTAACAAAATCTTTTACCTTTTACAGAGTGGGGCCCAAAAGATTTCCGTTACACAGTAAATTCTTTCTTCCGAGTATAAAGCATTTCCGAAGGTAATGTTCTTCCGAAGGCAAATTTACTTCCGAAGGTAAAATGATTACTTCCGAGAGTATATGTTGCTTTCCGAATGGAGAGTGTTACAAGCTTCGGAAGTAGATCTGATTTGAAATCAATCGCTTCTTCCGAGACTTAACAACTCTTCCGAGAAGAAAATTATCCTGGGAGAAATTTGCTTCGGAAGATATGTAAAATATCTTTCGAGGGTTAATTCCTTTTTGGAAGAATTCATACTTAGATAAAATTTTAGAGAAAGATCTTTTGTAACAGGGCTTAGATTGTTTTGACATAAGACTTTACACATTAAAAGGTTTTCAAATGAGATCGACTAATCAAGGTTTATCATCCCAATAGCTGTAATGAGATATTTAAATCTTAGTTCATCAAAGGGTTTGGTGAACAAGTCAGCATATTGTTCATTTGAATCAACTTTGATTAGCTTGATAAGATTTTTCTCATGAATATCTCTAATGAAATGATATCTGATATCGATGTGCTTAGTCTTAGAGTGCTTCACTGGATTTTCAGTAATGGAGATAGCACTGTTGTTGTCAATGTGGATAGGAGTGCTCATGAAGTTGAATCAGTAGTCTATCATCTAGTTTTGAATCCACAGCAGCTGAGCACAGCAACTAGCAGCAGCAATGTATTCAGCTTCAGCAGTTGATGTAGAGACACAGGATTGCTTCTTGCATTGCCATGAGATAATCCTTCCATCAAGAATTGACATCCACCAGATGTTGATTTCTTGTTGATATTGCAGCCACCATAATCACTTTCAGAGTAACCATAGAGATTGAAATCACTATTTCTTGGATACCAGAGACCTAGTTTAGGTGCTCCTTTAAGGTATCTAAGGATTCTCTTGGCAGCAACTAGGTGAGACACCTTTGGGGCAGCCTGATATCTTGCACAAATGCAAGTTGCAAACATGATATCAGGTCTACTTGCTGTGAGATACATCAGAGAACCAATAATTGCTCTATACTGATGTTGATCAATATCCTCCCCCTCAGAGTCAGGGCAGAGATTGTGGTTTCTAGGTATAGGTGTTTTTGCTGCTTTACAATCTTTCATATCAAATCTTTTTAAAATATCATTGACATACTTAGATTGATTGATAAAGAACCCTTCCTTCATTTGCTTCACCTGAATTCCAAGGAAAAAGTCCATTTTTCCCATGGAACTCATCTCAAACTTCTTTTTCATAATGCTCTCAAAGTCCTTACACATTTGGTCATTTGAAGAACCAAATATGATGCCATCAACATAGACTTGAACGAGCAAGATGTCTTTCCTAGACTTTCTTATGAAAATAGTCTTGTCAATGGTACCTCTAGTGTAACCATTCTTCAGGAGAAACTGAGACAATGTCTCATACCACAGCCTAGGTGCTTGGTGCAGCCCATATGGAGCTTTATCCAATTTGCACACATAGTTGGGATGTTGTGGATCTTCAAATCCCGGAGGTTGGCATACATATACTTCCCTATCTATATCCCCATATAGAAAGGCACACTTGACGTCAATCTGGTAGACAATGAAATTCTTGGATGCAGCATAAGCAAGGAAGATCCTACCTACCTCAAGTCTTGCAACAGGTGCAAAGACATCAGTATAATCGATTCCCTCCTCTTGAGTGTATCCTTGAACCACCAGTCTTGCCTTGTTCTTGATGATCAAGCCTCTATCATCTCTCTTGTTTCTGAAAACCCATTTAGTGCCTATAGGTACTTGACCAGATGGTAGCGGATATAGGTTCCAAACCTTTTGTCTTTTGAATTGAAGCAGCTCCTCTTGCATTGATTCAACCCAGCTACTATCTTTCAAGGCATCTTCCACCTTCTTGGGTTCCATTTGGGATAAAAAGCATGAGTACAAGCAGACATTCCCATTGTGAGTTTGTCCTGTTGTTCTCACGCCCTCAGAGACTTCCCCTATGATGTTCTCAGCTAGATGAGTGTTGTGAATCCTAAGTCTAGGAATCACCTCTAGTTGCAAAGATAAATCCAAATTGGACATATTTTGCTCAGGAGCTTGAATACTTGGTCCAGCTACCATTTCAAATTCATATAATGAGGACTGATTAAATGAAAGAGAAACATCATCATTTGTTTGCTGTGAACCAGCATCAACAGTTGCCTGTTCCTTTAAGATGTTGCTTTCATCAGCTTGGTGTTGTGCAGGATCACCTGAAGAGGTTTGAAAGTCAACAAGTGAACTGCTTGTTGAAACTCCACTATCTCTTGAGATGGTTATAATATTAGATCTTCCAATAGTGGGAACTTGATTTGCTACAGCTCTTGGAGAACTTGGAATAGGTCTGGGAAGCTCAAACAGTTGATCATCATCAGAGTCACTTTGAGCACCTGTTCCAGCTGAAACATTCTCACAAGATGGTTTAGAATAGTTTGGAGACAATTCTAAATCAAAGATATGATCATGGCCATTCCCCCTAACACAAGGAGTGTGCTCATTGACACAATGTTGGAAGATTCCTCAAATTGTTGATTTTTAATGTTATAAACTCTATAAGCTTTAGAGTTAGAGGAATATCCAACAAAAATAGCATCATCCGACTTTTCAGCAAATTTTGCCAAATTGTCTTTTGTGTTAAGTATGGTACACCTGCTGCCAAAGGACCTTAGAAAGCCAATGAACGGTGGCCTCTTGTTCCATAGCGTATAAGGGGTTTTTCCATGTGGCTGTACTACAAGGACCCTGTTCTGCACATAGCATGTAGTGCTGACTGCCTCTGCCCAGAATATTAGAGGTAGCTTTAAATCAGCTAACATAGTCCGAGCAGCCTCAATAAGTGTCCTATTCCTCCTCTCAGCAACACCATTTTGTTGAGGAGTTCTAGGAGCACTATATTGTCTGGAAATTCCTTTTGAGTTACAAAATGAGTCAAGAACGTGGTTCTTAAACTCAGTCCCTTGATCACTTCTAATTATTTTAACCTTGTGATCAATTTGATTTTCATTTTTAAGAATAAAAGATTTCAAAGTTTCAGCAGTTTCATCTTCCGAAGGCAAATTTACTTCCGAAGGTAAAATGATTATTTCCGAGAGTATATGTTGCTTTCCGAATGGAGAGTGTTACAAGCTTCGGAAGTAGATCTGATTTGAAATCAATCGCTTCTTTCGAGACTTAACAACTCTTCCGAGAAGAAAATTATCCTGGGAGAAATTTGCTTCGGAAGATATGTAAAATATCTTCCGAGGGTTAATTCCTTTTTGGAAGAATTCATACTTAGATAAAATTTTAGAGAAAGATCTTTTGTAACAGGGCTTAGATTGTTTTGACATAAGACTTTACACATTAAAAGGTTTTCAAATGAGATCGACTAATCAAGGTTTAACATCCCAATAGCTGTAATGAGATATTTAAATCTTAGTTCATCAAAGGCTTTGGTGAACAAGTCAGCATATTGTTCATTTGAATCAACTTTGATTAGCTTGATAAGATTTTTCTCATGAATATCTCTAATGAAATGATACCTGATATCGATGTGCTTAGTCTTGGAGTGCTTCACTGGATTTTCAGTAATGGAGATAGCACTGTTGTTGTCAATGTGGATAGGAGTGCTCATGAAGTTGAATCCGTAGTCTATCATCTAGTTTTGAATCCACAGCAGCTAAGCACAGCAACTAGCAGCAGCAATGTATTCAGCTTCAGCAGTTGATGTAGAGACACAGGATTGCTTCTTGCATTGCCATGAGATAATCCTTCCATCAAGAATTGACATCCACCAGATGTTGATTTCTTGTTGATATTGCAGCCACCATAATCACTTTCAGAGTAACCATAGTGTGACATCCGTCACTTTAAGGTCCGTCAATTAACATGTTTGTCCGTCATCTATTCTATGATTGGTCATTCCTCATCTCTATTTGACTCCTTATGTGGATATCATGTGTGCATTATTATCGTTGTGTGTGTATTCGTTATAACCTTATGTTAACCTTAAAAAGGACTTTTAAAACTTTCATTTTTGAAAACGTCAAATATATCATTTTATAAATATAATAAATGTTTTTAATATAACCATTTCTTAAGTCATAACAACATTAAATGAACTTTTACGATTATAATAAAACACCTAACAAAGTCGTTTTTCAACCGAACCAAATTTGGGAAAACTCGGGGGTTAAGTGCAGGGACTAAACTTGTAATTTTGCAAACTTGGGCTGGGTATAAATACCCTCTTACCAGCCCTAATCCTCATTTCACCATCTTCTTCTTCTTCATCCTCTACACCCACAAAATCACCATTCATGCACCAAATCCAACCCGAGAGGTCTCGTTTTCTTCGTCTTGACACCGTCTACAGCTTAGACTACCCCTTTCGCACGACTGGAGTCCAACCGCACGAATGAAGGTTCAATCATACAAAAGTAGCTAATTCGCACGATTGAAGGTTGATTCGTGCGTATGGAAGTTGAGTCGTGCGATTGGGTGTTGTGTGGTACGACTGAATGCCAGTCATACGAATGAAGGCTCAATCGTACGAATGAAGCTGATTCGCACGATTGAGGGTTGATTCGCACGAATGGAGGTTGAGTCGTGCGTCTGACCTTGTTATGCGACTGGAATTGTTGTGTTTGATCCCTTGTGCGTGGCGTGAGTATGTCGTGTGGTGTTGAGGTAACACTAACACAATAATGCCATTGTTCGGCCACAAAGATTAAAGTCAACGCGAGAAAGGGCACACGAACTATTTTGAACAATTGAACTAACGCTTTACAACGATCAAACTGACTTATAACTATTGACACTCATTCAATGCTTCTTCAATAACAACGAGACTTTTACTTAAATCTCATCATTAATGGCGACAATGTCTTGTACTTGGGTCTACATAAGAACTAGTACGTGTGTCAGTCTGTGTGTGTTATACGCGACCCAGCCGATACGACCCGAACCGACCCATCATTATTGCGCGCTTATACATATATCATATCATTAATGCTATACAATAACTGTCAATAGGTGTTTGACTGTTTATTTGCATTCAACCTTTGGGATACATCGATCTTACATACTTACCACCTAACAAGTGAGTTTCGTAGCCCCTTTTTACACTTATGCAATATTTCAATCATTTACAACATGGGGGAAAAGTATGCTTACTCATTTTCAATGCTGTACAACTTACATACATTTTACATACAAGGAATCAACGTGATACTGTATTGCAAGTACTATTTGATACATGCTTGGGTCTGCTGTGTGGTTCTATCTTTGCAACTATTTAATTCCAGTGTGGGAACCGACGGTTAGGTATTGGTAGTACTACTGGGTTGACACCCCCACCCTTGTTCGATGGTATACTAGTTGGTACCATCAGTGGCCAGGAACGGGCCCTTGGGTGAATATATGCCAACAATTGCTTTGTGTACGTCGTTAGGTTTGGTTGCAAAGCTCATGTCATGTAATATTTACTTGTGTATATAACTGTATTCACGGTATTCCAACGCGCTTACTTATTACAGCATCACTTACATTTTTATTACATAAACCTGCGAACTCACCAACAATTATGTTGACCGTTTTAAGCATATCTTTTCAGGTGATCATGCAAGTCCAGGAATCTAGGTATGCTGCCTTAGTGGAGACCCTAGGATGCATTTTTTTGGGACTTAACATGTTTGATAAACAATTTTTGAACAATGTTAACGCTTGTAAACAATTATCAACTTTTGAAACTTGTTCCCGGGTTGTGGGAATTAACATTTACAATTTCATCTTATGTGAATATGTGTTATCATTATCATGTTGCTTATGGCTATGTTGTCGTGAACATTGACTAAACACGACACAACTCCCCTTGTTGTCGGGTGTCGTCATAACACGCTTGTCATCATGTATTTATATTGCATCTCTATCGCTTACCATGTGTTATGACGATCCCGGTCTCGTTACATCCCCGTGTTTCCGCTTTAGCGGGGGTGTGACAGATTGGTATCAGAGCCATTGGTTATAGAGAATTAGGCAATACGCTTGACCTAGACTATAACCTAGGAACCTTCATGTAGATTTGCATGCTAGGACTCTGTATGCATATTATATCTCGTGTATGTGTTCCTCGCTGCTTGACTTGTTCATCTATTTGTTATGTGATCTTTCCGCCCTATGAGTGAGCCTCTGTGCTCACTCTTTTATGGGATGCTTCTATTGAATCTTCCGTTCCCTCTGCGCGCCGAGTTAGTTTATCAGATGCGGGTATTAGACCCGAAGAGATCTTCACAGATCATGCTATTGCGCTTGACCTTGGACATTGAGATTAACTCTGAGGAGGAATATGTCTGAAACCTCGAAAGATGAGGAAATGGACAACCTCCGCTAGACTAAACGTGATTGTATACATGGACTTACAACTGTTGTGATGGATTATCATTGAAACATTATCAATTCATGGTGTGTGAACTGCACGAATTGCATGCTATGTGTGTTATTGACATGAAATACATGGACTTGATGGATTATGATGGATATGATGTAAAGGAAAGTCGGATGTCATGTAACCGGATCGGGCATCACTCTCGGTACATCGTGGGTGTGGTGGGAACGCTGCGGGGAACCCTATATATAAACATCACCGGTATACCGAGAATATGCTTGAAATGGGCTGCATGGTGATCTTGACCGACCGGAACATGAACATTGGAACTTCATAAGTGGAATACTTGTGTATCTTATGGTGACTAAAGCTTATATGTTACCTCTTTTATGATTAGAACATGCCGCCTCGAAGAGTCACCCGTAGCAATAGTGGCGGGAGTGAAGCCCCAAGGGGTAGAGGCCGAGGCAGAGGCAGAGCCCCAAGAGCAAACGATGCTCCTGCCAGTAACAGTCAAGGAACAGGGAACGCCGACATGGCAGCCCTGATCGCTCAGCAATTAGCCGCACTTATTCCTACTATTGTGGCCCAAGTGAGCGACGCACTCCAACAACGCCACCCTCACGGGGATGGTGGCAACGATGATGGAGCCCAAGGTGGGATCGAGACTGAGACGGGAAACGGAAACCCGACCGGAAATGAGAGCAACCAGGAAACCGGGAATGGTGGTACTGCCGGTATTGAGACTGGGGTGGTTAATGCTCGTCGGGGATGTTCGTACAAGGAGTTCGTGGCTTGTAAGCCGAGGGAATTCGATGGGAAAGGTGGGGCGATAGCCCTAACCAGGTGGCTGGAAAAGATGGAGGCAGTGATTGACATCAGCGAGTGCCTCGACAGCCAGAGGATCAAGTATGCCACTTGTTCTCTACAGGGTAAGGCCCTAACCTGGTGGAACACCCAGGTTCAAGCTCGAGGAAGAGAATCTGCGATGCAGATGTCATGGGACGAATTCAAAGCCTTGATCACTGAGGAATACTGCCCTCTCAACGAGATGCAGAAGCTAGAGCATGAATTCTGGAATCATGCTATGGTGGGGGCAGGGCATGCAGCTTATACTGATCGTTTTCATGAGCTTGCAAGATTGGTTCCGCATCTGGTTACGCCGGAATCAAAGAGGATCGAGAGGTACATTTGGGGACTCGCGCCTCAAATTAGAGCGATGGTTACAGCAGCCGCTCCTCCTACTATTCAGAGTGCAATTCTGAAAGCTGGCGCTTTGACTGATGAGATGGTTAGAACAGGGGTTTTGGGAAGAGGAGCCGAGAAGAGAAAGGATGTTGGGGAATCGAGCCGGTCGAGTGCCGGAAAGTTTGAGAAGAGGTCTAAGCCGACCAGGAATTTTGTGGCCGTGTCTCAGGCCAGGAGAGAGTATGTGGGCCGCACCCCAAATGTGACAGGTGCAATTATCATCATCCCCCAGGAGCGCAGTGCCGGGTGTGCGCTAACTGTAGGCGCCCGAGTCATTTGGCAAGAGATTGCAGAACTGCGCCGAATCTTGTAGCACCCGTCAACGCGGTTAACCCCGCCGGGAATGCAAGGGCTTGCTTTGAGTGTGGGAGCCCTAATCACTACAGGAACATGTGCCCTAGGCTGAATCGGGCACCGGGTCAACAGGGGAACAACCAGCAGCAGGTGTTGGCTATCGCTGGGAATCAAGGCCCGGCTACTCAGGGGAATGCAGCTCGGGGACGTGCATTCGTCATTAGAGCCAATGATGCTCGTCAGGACCCGAATGTTGTCACGGGTATGCACTTACTCAATCATCACTTCGCATCTATATTATTTGATACTGGAGTAGACAATAGTTTCATATCTTCTGAGTTTGTGCAATTACTTGATTTGAGTCCTAGTAGGCTAGAAACTAGCTACTCCGTAGAAATGGCCAATGGTAGGGTTGTTCAGGCCGATGAGATTATTAGGAAGTGTTCATTAACGTTGGAGGATCATACCTTTGAGATAGATTTGATACCCTTCGAGTTAGGAAGCTTCGATGTGATTGTGGGTATGGATTGGTTGTCGCAGAATGGGGCAGAGATTGTCTGTCGAGACAAGGTAGTACGAATCCCTATGCCAAACGGGGAAGTACTCAAGGTTCAGGGAGAACGACTGGGTAAGAGCTTAAAGATTATTTCCTGCATGAAAGCACGCCAGAGTTTACAAAAGCAATGCTACGCTTTTCTGGCTCATGTGGTTGAAAAGAAAGACGAAGAAAGGAAACTGGTGGATATTCTAGTGGTGCGGGATTACCCAGAAGTATTTCCAGATGACTTGTCTGGTTTACCTCCTCCACGACAGGTGGAATTCCGTATTGAGTTGGTTCCTGGAGCTACACCGGTAGCAAAAACGCCATATCGACTAGCGCCATCCGAGATGCAAGAGTTGTCTAGTCAGTTACAGGAACTACTGAAGAAGGGTTTTATTCGACCGAGTCATTCACCGTGGGGAGCGCCGGTACTATTTGTCAAGAAGAAGGACGGATCGTTCCGTATGTGCATCGATTACCGTGAACTAAACAAGTTAACGGTGAAGAACCGATATCCTCTCCCCAGGATCGACGATTTATTTGATCAACTGCAAGGAGCTTCGTATTTTTCAAAGATCGATCTTCGTTCTGGTTATCATCAGCTAAGGGTTTTCGAGGACGACATACCGAAGACTGCGTTCAGAACTCGTTATGGGCACTATGAGTTCTTGGTCATGCCGTTCGGGCTGACTAACGCACCAGCTGTGTTCATGGATCTAATGAATCGGGTGTGCAAACCTTACCTGGATAAGTTCGTGATCGTGTTCATAGACGATATACTTATCTACTCCCGATCGAAAGAGGATCATGTAGAACATCTTCGGGCAATTCTGGAGCTGCTACGAGAAGAGAAACTTTTCGCCAAGTTATCAAAGTGTGAATTTTGGCTGCGAGAAGTGAAGTTTTTGGGTCATGTGGTTAATGAGAACGGGATTCATGTAGATCCCGGCAAGATCGAAGCGGTGAAGAAGTGGGATACGCCCCAGACACCATCAGAGATACGTCAATTTTTAGGATTGGCCGGTTATTATCGTCGCTTCATCGCGAATTTCTCAAAGATCGCGCAACCGTTAACCCTGCTTACTCAGAAAGACAAGAAGTTTGACTGGGGATATGCACAAGAGCAAGCGTTCCAAATGTTGAAGGAGAAGTTGTGCAACGCGCCTATATTGTCTCTCTCAGACGGAACTGATGATTTTGTGGTTTACTGCGATGCGTCACATCAAGGATTGGGATGTGTATTGATGCAGAAGGATAAGGTGATTGCCTACGCTTCGCGATAGCTTAAAGTGCACGAAAAGAACTACACCACTCATGATCTTGAGTTGGGCGCTGTAGTATTTGCACTCAAGATTTGGAGGCATTACTTGTATGGCACCAAATGCATCATCTTCACTGATCATAAGAGCCTTCAACATATTCTGGATCAGAAGGAACTCAACATGCGCCAACGACGTTGGGTAGAGCTTCTTAGCGACTACGACTGTGAAATCCGGTATCATCCGGGGAAAGCTAACGTGGTGGCTGATGCCTTAAGCCGTAAAGAACGTGTGAAACCACTACGTGCACGAGCGTTGGGATTGACCATCCAAACCAACTTGAAAGCCCAGATTCAAATTGCACAAAGTCAGGCGTTGAAAGAAGAAAACCTTGCGGGAGAAGAATCCCGGGGGTTAGACAAACAGATGATCCGCAAAGATGACGGTATTCAGTACTTCATGGATCGCATATGGGTACCCAAATGGGGAGGTGTTCGTACCTTAGTCATGGATGAAGCCCACAAGACGCGATATTCTATTCATCCTGGTGCAGACAAGATGTATCATGATCTTAAGGATCTATACTGGTGGCCAGGCATGAAGAAAGACATTGCCTTATACGTCAGCCAATGCTTGACGTGTTCGAAAGTCAAAGCTGAACATCAAAGACCATCGGGATTATTACAGCAACCTGAAATTCCCGAGTGGAAATGGGAGAGCATAGCTATGGATTTCATTACCAAACTCCCTAGAACAAGCAGCTGTCATGACTCGATTTGGGTCATAGTGGATCGAATGACGAAATCAGCACATTTCTTGCCTATCCGAGAAGATTATAAGATGGATAAGTTGGCGAGATTTTACATCAAAGAGGTCGTGACACGGCACGGGGTGCCGGTGTCAATCATATCCGACCGTGATAGCAGATTCACTTCACGTTTTTGGCAGACGCTACAGAAAGCGATGGGCACTCGATTAGACATGAGTACAGCCTATCACCCTCAAACAGATGGCAAAAGTGAACGCACTATACAGACGCTAGAAGACATGTTGAGAGCATGTGTAATCGATTTTGGAGGTAGCTGGGATGCTCATCTGCCGTTGATTGAGTTCTCCTACAACAACAGCTACCATATAAGCATTGGATGTGCTCCATTTGAAGCGTTGTATGGAAGGAAATGCAGATCTCCCGTTTGTTGGCCCGAAATTGGTGAAAGTCAGCTAACAGGCCCAGAGATCATCCAAGAAACAACAGACAAGATTTTCCAAATCAAAGATCGACTTAAAGCCGCGCGAGATCGCTAAAAGAGCTATGCCGACAATCGTCGGAAGCCTCTAGAATTCAATGTTGGGGATCGTGCGTTACTCAAAGTCTCCCCTTGGAAAGGAGTCGTTCGATTTGGAAAGAAAGGGAAGTTAGCCCCAAGATACGTTAAACCATTTGAGATCACTGAAAGAATCGGTCCAGTGGCTTACCGGTTAAGGTTGCCACAAGAGCTTAGCGGTGTGCATGATACTTTTCACGTGTCTAACCTCAAGAAATGTTTGGCCGATGAATCCCTTCACGTGCCAATCGAGGAAATCAAGATTGACGACAAGCTTCATTTTGTTGAGGAACCCATTGAGATCATGGATCGAAAGGTCAAGCAACTAAAGCGCAGTAGGATACCTATTGTTCGCGTAAGGTGGAATTTAAAACGAGGGCCAGAGTTTACATGGGAACGTGAAGATCAGATGAAACTCAAATATCCACATCTTTTCGAGGATGACACTCTTGGACCTAACTCCAGCTGAATTTCGGGACGAAATTCTCTCAACTGGGGGATACTGTGACATCCGTCACTTTAAGGTCCGTCAATTAACGTGTTTGTCCGTCATCTATTCTATGATTGGTCATTCCTCATCTCTATTTGACTCCTTATGTGGATATCATGTGTGCATTATTATCGTTGTGTGTGTATTCGTTATAACCTTATGTTAACCTTAAAAAGGACTTTTAAAACTTTCATTTTTGAAAACGTCAAATATATCATTTTATAAATATAATAAATGTTTTTAGTATAACCATTTCTTAAGTCATAACAACATTAAATGAACTTTTACGATTATAATAAAACACCTAACAAAGTCGTTTTTTAACCGAACCAAATTTGGGAAAACTCGGGGGTTAAGTGCAGGGACTAAACTTGTAATTTTGCAAACTTGGGCTGGGTATAAATACCCTCTTACCAGCCCTAATCCTCATTTCACCATCTTCTTCATCTTCATCCTCTACACCCACAAAATCACCATTCTTGCACCAAATCCAACCCGAGAGGTCTCGTTTTCTTCGTCTTGACACCGTCTACAGCTTAGACTACCCCTTTCTAGCAGGTAGTTGTCTTTGGTTGTCCGTTTTCTAGCCTTTTCACGGCTGTCCAAAACTAGGGTTTCGGGTGTTCGGGTTCAACCCGAACACACAAGGTCGTATGGGTGCGTGTGAAGTCTCTTTGCTTGTGTTTCATGTTTGTGTATGTTTGTTGAGTGTTTCTGGAGGTCCTTGTGGTGTAAAACCCATGTTTAGAGCAGCTCGGGGGCTGCTCACCCCGACCACAGTCGCGATTCTGCAGATCAGGCGACTGGGTCATCCATGCGATTGAGCCGTGCGACTGAGTGGGTCGTGCGACTGGATCATGCGTCTGAGTCAATCGCGCGACTGAGTTGTGCGACTAGGCAGGTCGTGCGACTGAGTTGTGCGACTGAGTGTCTGTATGCGATTGAGTCATGCGTGCGAATGAATGTATGCGAATGAGTCATGCGATTGAGTGATTGTGTGCGATTGAGTCAGGTGACCGACTGAATGTGTGCGAATGTGCGTGATTCGCACGACTGGAGTTCAACCGCACGAATGAAGGTTCAATCGTACAAAAGTAGCTAATTCGCACGATTGAAGGTTGATTCGTGCGTATGGAAGTTGAGTCGTGCGATTGGGTGTTGTGTGGTACGACTGAATGCCAGTCATACGAATGAAGGCTCAATCGTACGAATGAAGCTGATTCGCACGATTGAGGGTTGATTCGCACAAATGGAGGTTGAGTCGTGCGTATGACCTTGTTATGCGACTGGAATTGTTGTGTTTGATCCCTTGTGCGTGGCGTGAGTATGTCGTGTGGTGTTGAGGTAACACTAACACAATAATGCCATTGTTCGGCCACAAAGATTAAAGTCAACGCGAGAAAGGGCACACGAACTATTTTGAACAATTGAACTAACGCTTTACAACGATCAAACTGACTTATAACTATTGACACTCATTCAATGCTTCTTCAATAACAACGAGACTTTTACTTAAACATCATCATTAATGGCGACAATGTCTTGTACTTGGGTCTACATAAGAACTAGTACGTGTGTCAGTCTGTGTGTGTTATACGCGACCCAGCCGATACGACCCGAACCGACCCATCATTATTGCGCGCTTATACATATATCATATCATTAATGCTATTCAATAACTGTCAATAGGTGTTTGATTGTTTATTTGCATTCAACCTTTGGGATACATCGATCTTACATACTTACCACCTAACAAGTGAGTTTCGTGGCCCCTTTTTACACTTATGCAATATTTCAATCATTTACAACATGGGGGAAAAGTATGCTTACTCATTTTCAATGCTGTACAACTTACATACATTTTACATACAAGGAATCAACGTGATACTGTATTGCAAGTACTATTTGATACATGCTTGGGTCTGCTGTGTGGTTCTATCTTTGCAACTATTTAATTCCAGTGTGGGAACCGACGGTTAGGTATTGGTAGTACTACTGGGTTGACACCCCCACCCTTGTTCGATGGTATACTAGTTGGTACCATCAGTGGCCAGGAACGGGCCCTTGGGTGAATATATGCCGACAATTTCTTTGTGTACGTCATTAGGTTTGGTTGCAAAGCTCATGTCATGTGATATTTACTTGTGTATATAACTGTATTCACGGTATTCCAACGCGCTTACTTATTACAGCATCACTTACATTTTTATTACATAAACCTGCGAACTCACCAACAATTATGTTGACCGTTTTAAGCATATCTTTTCAGGTGATCATGCAAGTCCAGGAATCTAGGTGTGCTGCCATAGTGGAGACCCTAGGATGCATTTTTTTGGGACTTAACATGTTTGATAAACAATCTTTTGAACAATGTTAACGCTTGTAAACAATTCTCAACTTTTGAAACTTGTTCCCGGGTTGTGGGAATTAACATTTACAATTTCATCTTATGTGAATATGTGTTATCATTATCATGTTGCTTATGGCTATGTTGTCGTGAACATTGACTTAACACGACACAAGTCCCCTTGTTGTCGGGTGTCGTCATAACACGCTTGTCATCAAGTATTTATATTGCATCTCTATCGCTTACCATGTGTTATGACGATCCCGGTCTCGTTACATCCCCGTGTTTCCGCTTTAGCGGGGGTGTGACACATAGAGATTGAAATCACTATTTCTTGGATACTAGAGACCTAGTTTAGGTGCTCCTTTAAGGTATCTAAGGATTCTCTTGGCAGCAACTAGGTAAGACACCTTTGGAGCAGCCTGATATCTTGCACAAATGCAAGTTGCAAACATGATATCAGGTCTACTTGCTGTGAGATACATCAGAGAACCAATAATTGCTCTATACTGATGCTGATCAGTATTCTCCCCCTCAGAGTCAGGGCAGAGATTGTGGTTTCTGGGTATAGGTGTTTTTGCTGCTTTACAATCTTTCATATCAAATCTTTCTAAGATATCATTGACATACTTAGATTGATTGATAAAGAACCCTTCCTTCATTTGCTTCACCTGAATTCCAAGGAAAAAGTCCATTTTTCCCATGGAACTCATCTCAAACTTCTTTTTCATAATGCTCTCAAAGTCCTTACACATTTGGTCATTTGAAGAACCAAATATGATGCCATCAACATAGACTTGAACGAGCAAGATGTCTTTCCCAGACTTCCTTATGAAAATAGTCTTGTCAATGGTACCTCTAGTGTAACCATTCTTCAAGAGAAACTGAGACAATGTCTCTTACCACAGCAGGTGCTTGGTGCAGCCCATATGGAGCTTTATCCAATTTGCACACATAGTTAGGATGCTGTGGATCTTCAAATCCTGAAGGTTGGCATACATATACTTCCCTATCTATATCCCCATATAGAAGGCACACTTGACGTCAATCTGGTAGACAATGAAATTCTTGGATGCAGCATAAGCAAGGAAGATCCTAACTACCTCAAGTCTTGCAACAGGTGCAAAGAGATCAGTATAATCGATTCCCTCCTCTTGAGTGTATCCTTGAACCACCAGTCTTGCCTTGTTCTTGATAATCAAGCCTCTATCATATCTCTTGTTTCTGAAAACCCATTTAGTGCCTATAGGTACTTGACCAGATGGTAGCGGACATAGGTTCCAAACCTTTTGTCTTTTGAATTGAAGCAGCTCCTCTTGCATTGATTCAACCCAACTACTATCTTTCAAGGCATCTTCCACCTTCTTGGGTTCCATTTAGGATAAAAAGCATGAGTACAAGCAGACATTCCCATTGTGAGTTTGTCCTCTTGTTCTCACGCCCTCAGAGACTTCCCCTATGATGTTCTCAGCTAGATGAGTGTTGTGAATCCTAAGTCTAGGAATCACCTCCAGTTGCAAAGATAAATCCAAATTGGACATATTTTGCTCAGGAGCTTGAATACTTGGTTCAGGTGCTATTTCAAATTCATTCAATGAGGACTGATTAAATGAAAGAGAAACATCATCATTTGTTTGCTGTGAACCAGCATCAACAGTTGCCTGTTCCTTTAAGATGTTGCTTTGATCAGCTTGGTGTTGTGCAGGATCACCTGAAGAGGTTTGAAAGTCAACAAGTGAACTGCTTGTTGAAACTCCACTATCTCTTGAGATGGTTATAATATATTGGAAGAACTTGATTTGCTGCAGCTCTTGGAGTACTTGGAATAGGTCTGGGAAGCTCAAACAGTTGATCATCATCAGAGTCACTTTGAGCACCTGTTCCAGCTGAAACATTCTCACAAGATGGTTTAGAATAGTTTGGAAACAATTCTAAATCAAAGATATGATCAGGGCCATTCCCCCTAACACAAGGAGTGTGCTCATTGACTACAATGTTGGAAGATTCCTCAAATTGTTGATTTTTAATGTTATAAACTCTATAAGCTTTAGAGTTAGAGGAATATCCAACAAAGATAGCATCATCCGACTTTTCAGCAAATTTTGCCAAATTGTCTTTTGTGTTAAGTATGGTACACTTGCTGCCAAAGGACCTTAGAAAGCCAATGAACGATGGCCTCTTGTTCCATAGCGTATAAGGGGTTTTTCCATGTGGCTATACTACAAGGACCCTGTTCTGCACATAGCATGCAGTGCTGACTGCCTCTGCCCAGAATTTTAGAGGTAGCTTTGAATCAGCTAACATAGTCCGAGCAACCTCAATAAGTGTCCTATTCCTCCTCTCAGCAACACCATTTTGTTAAGGAGTTCTAGGAGCACTATATTGTCTGGAAATTCCTTTTGAGTTACAAAATGAGTCAAGAACGTGGTTCCTAAACTCAGTCCCTTGATCACTTCTAATTATTTTAACCTTCTGATCAATTTGATTTTCTATTTTAAGAATAAAAGATTTCAAAGTTTCAGCAGTTTCATCTTTGGTTCTTAAAAAGAATACCCATGTAAATCTAGTAAAATCATCAACAATCACAAGGCAATATGATTTCCTTCCAATGCTCATTATACTTGTGGGACCAAATAAATCCATGTGCAATAAGTGTAATGGAGTGGTGATGGAGTTAACAACTTTGGATTTATGAGATGCCCTGTGTTGCTTCCCTTTCAAGCATGCAACACAGTTATCTTTGCAGAAAAATTCCTTTTTAGGCAAACCATGTACCAAGTTATTTCTTGCCAATTTATTCATTGTCTTAAAATTTACATGACACATTCGTTTATGCCATAGTGTTGACTCTTCACCATCAGCTTTGGAAAGGAAGCATGATACTTCTCTTATTGGGGAAGCATTGTTCATATCCAGCTTGTACATATCCCTTTTCCCGGGAGATCTAAGAAGCCCCAATTCCTGAGGAATTGTCATCCCGGGTTTGAGGATTATGCACTCATGTTCTGTGAAGAGCATTTGATGCTTTTAATCAGAGAATTGAGAAACACTTAACAGGTTGTGTTCAAGCTGCTTGACAAAGTTAACTTTATCAACCTTTAATTTTCCATTGGATATACTTCCTCTACTAGAAATATATCCTCCGGCCTCACCTCCAAAGATAGGACCTCCATCATAGTGTTGAAATTGTTGAAGGAGAGATCTGTTCCCTGTCATGTGCCTGGAGCATCCACTATCCACAATCCAATGATAGTGACATAATTGAACCAAAGTTGATGCATGGGGGTTCAATGGATGTCTTTGAAGAAGAGGTTTGGGCTACAAAATCTTCCTTGATCTTCCATTCCATCCCTTGGTTGATCATGGAGGATGAGCTTGTTGAAGCTTTTGTAGCTTGGCATTCTTCCGAAGCTTCTTTCTTTTCGGAAGAAGCCTTCACCACCTTTTCTTCCGAAGCAGTCTTCTTCTGGGATGGTCTCAAGGAGACTCTATTATTCTTTTGAGTCTTGATAGCTTTAGCTTCCGAAGCCTTTTTCCTTTCGGAAGAAGAATCTTCTTCCGAAAGCAGCCTTGCTTCGGAAACAAGCTTTCCCTTTTTCATCACTTGAACCATTTGATATGGTCCAAATGAGAAACCTTCCCTAACTCCTTTCTTTTTAACATTATTTGCATAATGTGTGCTAGCAGGATTGTAGTAACAATCTTTGGCCATGTGGTTTTACAGACCACATATTATGCATGCAATGTTAATCTTTTGGGAATTTGAGGATTGCTGTTTCTTGTTCTTTTTCTCTTCATCAGCAACCTTTCCCTTTAACTTCTGATCCTTTGGTAGGATAGGAGTGCTGGTACTACACCCTTTTCCTGAATCAGAGTTTTCAACCACCTGGAATCCAGCTGAGATGAATACACCCTTTTGCTTTGGGTCTATCTTCAGCTTAGACTCAGCCACTTTCTTGGCAGTTTTTCTGGCTGCCTTACCTCTGCTTCTTCTAGCTTTGTGGTCAGGGTTTGATCATCATTGGTAGGGGAGGGTATAGTTACCTGGTTCTTCCCTATGACGGTCTCCATGGTTGCATCATTCTTTGACTCATGAGAAGGTGGGTCAGCAGATGGAACCTCTAGCTCCTCAATACCACAACTTGGTTGTCTTATAGACTCATAGGAGTGTGGTGGAGCAATTTCATTGGTTCCCAACCCACCTTTGTTTTGGTAACAAAGCTTTGAGTGAGAGGATGATGCAAGAATGTGTTAGGACCTGGTATTTGAACGAAATACCGAGTGATTAGCGTGTAAACCAGATCAAATAGTGCGGAATCCTATTTGATTGGCGATCCAATCAGTGAGAACACACGAAGAATCAATAAAGAATTGAATCTAACGTTAGAAATCGATTGGGAATCGATCTAATGTGTTCTATGAACTTGGAGAACGAATTGGGAGGCTTCTGGACGGCTAGGGTACGTCTGGAGTCGAAATAGAATGAATGCTTACGTTTTTCCACGAATTGGGTTGTATTTATAGGTTAGTATTGTTCATTCGGGCGACTGAACCATAAGTATGGTTCAGTCGTGCGATTGAACCATGCGGTTGATTCATCCGCACGACTGAGTGTTCAGTCGTGCGACTGAGCCAATCTTATGTGTCAATCATTCGACTGATCCAGTCTCCTGGTTCAGTCGTGCGACTGAGTCAATCGTATGAAGTTATTCATGCGTGTGGTCCATTCGCATGGGCCATTCGCATGAGAACTTCATTATGTTAAGTTTGAATGCATTAATTAATATAACATTATGTGTAACCATTCAAACAATCACAAACCTATTTAACCAATTCAATATCGACTCATTCATGAAATATTAGACATTACAAATCACAAACAATCAATATCATTTCATTAATCATTTCAAATTACATCAGAATTAGATAAACAAGATCTATTACATTTCATATCATGATCTAGGGACATACATGTATCAACAAACTCCCCCTTGGACCTAGATCTCTCTAATGTCTTGTTTTCTGCATCACCTCCTCATATTTCTTGTACTTGTCCTCTTTTGTGACTCCCGCGTGAATCTCAAACGCGAAGCAGAGTCTTATGACGTTCTGGAACTGGAGGGCTTGTACAATATCCTGCGTATCATAGAATAGTGGCCACTTGTATAACGTATAGACATCATTAGCTGACAAGTTCGTAAGCCACATTGGGTCGAATACCCTGATCGTATCCATTTGACCCTCTTTGTTTAGGACTATGACCGCTTCTGCTGTTCTCCAATCGTAGTACCACCACTTAAAGTGTGGAGTGAAGTCCTGTGGCATTTCCCTGAGTGGGATTCTTGACATTGTGCCCGGAGGACTCCACTTCAACACTATCTTTGGCTTGCCAGTAATGGCATCAACCTCAGACCTTCTGATATACCTTGTAGGCTGTTGGGGTCTGAAGTTAACCCACCTGGTGTGGTACTCCTTCTTTAGGGCAGCCTCAAACCAGCCTGACATCTTCCTCGGGTCAGCATACAAAAGCTTTAGTTTGGCCAGCTGGTTGAGCTCAAAACCTGGTAGAGTCTTCAGTTCATGTGGGAATCTGAAGTACTCTATGCCCTTTTCCCTCTTTACTGCATATACGTTAAGATCCTCAAAATACGCCCACGCTATGATCCTGCCAGACACCTTATAATGTTTCTTGACTCTGTAGAGTTTGGTGTAGGCATCCTGTTTCGGTGCAGCGCGTTGGGCTCTAACTTCTTCAAAACACGCAGCCCACTCAGCCTTTCGGATATCGACATCATCATTTGAGGCTTGGGCCGTTTCCTCTATCTTCTCTGATTCTTGCTCCATCTTGTCTAACACCTCAAAGGTATCGCTGACGAGGGATTCACCCAGATTGGGAACCACATTTCCCTCATTGTCAGCATACTGAGGGTAGTGCTCGGAAGTGACATCTTCAATCTCGATTTCATCAACATCGTTGAGCTCTTCATCACTGGTCGAGTCGCATGTCGGAGCATCCTTCACTATCTCATCTGGATTGAGCTTGAAGATCTCTGCGAGTTGCTCGTTTGATAGGTCGTGAATTATTTCCCCTTCTTCAGGGGTATAACTCACCGACCTCCTTACGATCCCTTGAAGATCAAGAATCATTGTTTGCTGAGTCTTGACCTGCTGAAGGGGAGCAACATCAAACTCATCCCTTTGGTAATTTGGATCTGTTTGATTTAAACATTCAACACATCAACCATTAGTAATTAATCAAAACAGAAATGCATTAACATTAATATAAACGTTGAATACATAGGTTTAAATACATGATTCAAATACAAAAGTAATTAAATACATAAACATCTAATCTTTACTTTTGTCCTGGATCATCGGCTCGTCACTTGGTGGAGCAGAGGAGGAAGCTGGTTGGTCTTGTCTATTCTTGGACCTCCTCTCTTGACCTTGAGCAGAGGCCGATGCAGCTGCATCCCCTCCCTCTGCATCATCATCTTCATCCTTCTCCTCTGTCCTTTCTTCTTCATTCTCCTCATCCTCCTCAGTCTCATCCTCATCATCCTCATCATCATCTTCATCATCATCATCATCACCATCATCTCCGTCTCCCTCTTTGATCTTCAAGGGCTCCTCCTTAGATCCCTTTAGCTTTAACATGATCGTCTTCTTCGCCTCCTCCAACTCCTCTATCTTCTTATTTGATGTGACACTATGTGCTTGGAGTTGGGCTATCTCATGGCTCTGAGCAGCCATCTGTTGGGCCTGCTCCTCTATCACTCGAGCATGCTCTGCAATCTGGTGAGACTGTGCAACAGTCAGGTCAGCAAGCTGGCGGATCTGAGCCGACTTCTCTTCGTCAGCAGCTAATAAGCGCATCACCATCCTGTTGAGCGCAGACAGCTGTTCCTCTACCCCAATTGGAGGTAGAGGTGATCCATAAGTTTGAGAGGGATGGGCTGAGGGTCCAGCTTGGTGGGTAGTGGTGGTGGTGGTGGCTGTAGTGAAGATGGGTCTGTGAAATGGTGGAGGTGATGTGGGAGTGAAAGGTATGGTGGTAGATGGCATCTGTACAGTGGTGGGAGGTGTGGAGGTAGTAGTAGTAGCTGTGGTGGCTGTGGTGGTGGATGGTGTGGCTGTGGAAGTGGTAGTGGTGGTGGTAGCGGTAGTGGCTGTGGTGGTAACAAAGGTCAACCGTCTCTTCTTCTTCTTTTGCCCGTGGGGCTGAGCCATCCTTTTCCTCCTCGTTCCCGTCGAGGTGGATGCTCCCCCTACAACCCTGCTAGCTGACTCCGGTGCATAACTCGGATCAGTAGCTGTCTCTGCTGACTGAGTCTGCGATTGGTTCAGTCGGCCGACTGAGCTCATTCGCATGGTTCATTCGGCCGATTGACCCAACCACAAGATTCAATCATGCGATTGGAGTTCATCCGGACGACCAGTCGCATGTCCCACTGTTCAGTCTCTGTGGTTCGAATCTTGATCAAAACAAGTGATTTAACATGGGTTACCGGTTCAATAGACTCGCCATCTCGTTACTAATAACCTATTAAACTTAATTTTAACATTTTGCATAGTTTAGGTAGGTTATTAGGTCAATTTTCAGTCCGTTTCTTGTGTTCATTCGAACATCGCAAAATTAGGGTTCCATCTTTCAGATTTCGGTGAGATAGAACTTCAATCTACCTGTATAATCGTCAACGAAAGTCAGAGAATCAATATCAATGCGAAAACACGATCTAGCGAAATTTTGGCAGAGTAACAGTACAACGTGTGATTTGGGAGCGATTGAGGGTGATGAGTAAAATGCGATTGACTGTGGCCCTTTAAATACTGAAGCTGAGTTCAATCGGCCGACTGGCCTCATTCGCTCAGTTCATTCGGGCGACTGAGGCTCAATCGTGCGATTGGCCCAGTCAGTCGCATGCAGTTGGCCGACTGAGGTTCAGTCGGTCAACTGACTCAATCGTGCCCTTTCATTCGCACCTTCAGTTAACCGACTGAGTTTCAGTCGGTCGACTGATTCATTCGCCCCCTTCCATTCTGTCGAATGGATCATTCTGATAAGCCATTCGGGTGAATGGCTCAATCTCCTGTCCAGTCGTGCGAATGGGAGCCATTCGCATGGTTGGTCCATACTCATGGTCCAATCGTGCGAATGGGTCACACTTAGTAAATTTTCTGCCATTTTGAACATTTTACATTTAAAACACTTTTAACTTTTGAGATTAACATTATGAGCATTTGATCATCTCAGACATAATCATTTTAACTTGAAAACTTTTTGATCACCTCAGACGTGATCTTTTTAAACAATTTAGTCACCTCAGACGTGACCCTTTTAAACACTTGGTCACCTCAGACGTGACTCTTTTATCTCTTTTAAACTTTGAAAACTCATGTGGTCATCTCAGACATGACCCTTTTAGTTGAGTTGATTCCTTACTGATTTTCATGATGTAGTCCGACAAACAAACAAAAACTAAAATGACTAAATAAATTAGAAAATTTAAACTAAAGTACAAAAATGAAACTTGTTTTTGGCTTTTTGTGAGAGATAAATCCTAAGATAGAAATCTACTGGATTTGGTTCTAGATAGACAGCTTCAACTTAGATTGACCACATATGGACCAATTCAATTTTGGAATCATACAGGCAAGTCAGATCATTTGGGACTTGTTATCAAAATCTTTTGATGCTCAATTCTTGGTTTTCATCCAGAGTCGTTAGCAAGTCTAGGAAATCATACTGGAACTATTAGATTCCCACATTGATTTGAACATTCAAGAATTGCAGCCACAATGATTGTCAATATGTTTGTCCTCTTAAATCCATACACAGACTTTTGACACAGACTGGTGACAGTTTTAGGTTTAATTATTTCAACTAACATTTGTGGATCCCACACTTATATGGTAATCAACATTCCTCAGGAGCTTTTGAGCGGTCTACGGGTATTATTACAAGAAGAGACTATTCTTAGAGCTTTCAGAGAGAAGCCAATCCTCAGGTCAGTGCCATCGCACAACAGAGAGGCGGCAAACAACAATGAATTCTAGAATATCTAGGTTATGCTTATCCTCAGGTCAGTGCCATCGCACAGCAGAGAGGCACACAACCTATCTCCTTGATAGAGCAACTTAATTTTATTTTGCACAAAATGCACCAACTACATAAGTCATTAGCTTGATAGCATTTGTCTTTCATTTTTTCGTGCTTTGCTCTATTTATGGTCATCCGCACACATTCGTGGCGTTTACATGCTCTTTACCAGTGGTAAGATGGAAGCCCACAGCCAGTTGAACAACTTAGTTTGATCTTGAGATCACCAGTCAGGTCTAATCATCTATTGTGTTGAATCTACCGACATATCATTTGTGGTCTAGCAACCTCTAGGTCTACTCTCGTTGTGTTACCTTAGGAGTTACCAGTTTTTCTATCATCTTCCCTTTTATATTGCTTAGACTACACAGACTTATACTTTGAATTTTTGCATCTTTTCTAAATTAAATTTTTAAAGTCCCTCTTGATTTGTTCCTGTGTACTATCATTTTCCAAAGGGTTTGAATCGGTATCACAGATACGATCTACCTTATATCAGCTATCCATTCCTTCTCCCTCGTTTTTTGTTTTTTGTTTTTTTATTTTTGTTTTTTTAATGTTACTTGCTGACTTTTTCTCCCCCTAAAATACTAAAATCATAACTGGTTTAATTATTTTAGGATTTTAATAAACAGCAAAATAACATGAGTTTAATTTAAACAGACTAAAATAAACAAATAAAATAAAATAAAAAAGAAAAATTAACAAAAGTACATCGGACTACACATGATCATCATCAGGAATAACATCACTTTTCTTTTTAACGCCGTTGACCTCTAGCAAATATTGAAAACATGGTTTATCAAAGGCTTTAGTATAGAGGTCAGCGCGTTGAAAATCAGTATTAATTTTTACCACATCGATTAAGTTCTTTTCAAAACAATCTCCTATGAAATGGTGTTTAATACCGATATGTTTGGTCTTTGGATGTTGGACCGGATTTTTAGTTACTGCAATTGCAGCAGAGTTATCAACAAAAATAGGAGTAGAAGAGAACTTTAAACCATAATCCCGCATTTGCTGTTGAATCCAGATGATTTGTGAACAGCAACTTGCAGCAGCAACGTATTCGGCTTCACAGGTTGACAATGCAACCGATGTCTGCTTCTTACACTGCCAGGTAACTAATCTTCTCCCAAAGAATTGACACCCTGCTGATGTAGACTTGTAGTTCATCTTGCAGCCCCCGTAATCCGAGTCACTATACGCCGTGAGCTCAATGTCATCATCATGAGGATACCACAACCCAAGTGTGGGTGTACCCTTCAGATAACGAAATATCCTCTTGACCCCGATCAGATGGTTGATCTTAGGCTTAGCCTGATATCTAGAACATAAACATGTAGCATACATGATATCAGGTCTTGAGGCAGTGAGGTACATGAGGGATCCAATCATTCCCCGGTACATTGTGGCATCCACTAGATCTCCATTATCATCAGGTGCTATATCATGATTCGTAGCAAGTGGAGTCCCAGCAGCAGAAGCATTCTCCATGTCAAAACGACTGAGAATGTGTTGGATCATAAGAGGCTGTCGCAATCAAAACCATATCACTTAGAAGATTTTGAGTACTACATACAAAGGACTTCCGAAGCCAAGTGTGGGACTTCCGAGGGAAGAAAGAGCTCTTCCGAAGTCTAAGTGTAAAATACACTTCCGAAGGAGAACTCCAACTTCCGAAGGTAAAGAAGCTACTTCCGAAGGTTCAAGACTTGAAGACAAAGTCCTGAAGTCAACTTCCGAAGAATAAAGAAGTCCTTAAAGCCTCGGAAGCATAGAAGCATCTTCCGAAGTATAAGTGGCTTCGGAAGAACTTGTTCTTCCGAAGCCAGTTAACCTTCGGAAGACACTTCTATTATCCAGTAGACATAAGTATGGTCTGTCTGACAGTCCGCTGCAAATCTCTGAGATACTGCATGGCGTTTTCTCAAAAGCCATGTAGTTGACCATACTTTAATCTACTGTTTACCTTTTTATGTTAAGTACAGTTGCCATCTTTAGTTGGTGACAAAAGGTAAGTCATGGACATGTCATGACTACCATATCTTAGATAATACTTTATCTAAGATACCTTAACTATAGCATTGTAGTATATGCTTTAGTCGTAGGTTTCCAGCTGGTATCAAGTATAACCGGCTGTAGGATCTAGTATATATAGTTTCTCATTGTAACTCATGTTCTATGCTTGTAAGTGTCTTGTAATCTTGAGTTGAGAAGTAATATATACAAGTACCTTGAAAATATTCTTGCTTGTTGCTTTGATTACTTATTATATTATTATCAACTCTTGTCAAAGGCATTGCTTCATCTTGTTTGAGTGATATTATAAGTGAGTTTGAGATAAATACAAGTGTTAAGTGACAAAACCCGATCCTGCAATTGGTATCAGAGCTTTTTAGGCTCTTGATTGTGAGATCTTACCATCCTAATCAACCAGTTTTTCACTCCTCCTTATACCTCACTCAAAAATGGCCCTCATCAAATCTGAAGTTGAAATGGGAACGATGACCAAAGCTCCCATCATCGATCCTGAAAACTTCAGGTCTTGGAGCAGAAGAATGGAAGGCTTCATCAGATACCAGGATAGCAAGATGTGGCAGTCCATCGTTAATGGCCCGTACAAGCCAAAAGTTGCTGGTGGAAACGGTGCCATGATCGAGAAGGCTGTTAAAGACTACTCCGATGAAGACAGGAAGAAGCTCGACATTGACAGCAATGCTATGACTGTTCTCATGACTGCAATTCCAAACTCCATCATGGTGGGGTTTGAGCATTGCAAGTCAGCCAAAGAACTCTTTGATGCACTTGCTCAAATGTACTCGAGCTCTAATGATTCAAAGAAGGACTCACTGAAGCAGCAGTTCGAGAACTTCACCTATGTTGCTGGAGAAACTTTTAGCCAACAATATTTCAGGTATATGGATCTTATCTCCTCCCTCCAATCTGTGGGAATCACTCAAGAACTTAGAGATCTTACCAGAAAGTTCATGAGTGCTCTACCCAATGAGTGGACTTTCTACTGTGTCTCCATCAAGAGAACAGAGAATTTAAACACTCTCACCATGACCGAACTCTATGGGATCCTTGATGGATACCGTTTGGAAATGGAAAGCAAGAAGGGTCACCAAGCAAGCAGACCCTTGAGCCTTCCTGCTAGCAACGCTTTAATGGTTGCTGAAGGCTCAGGTATCTCCCAGTCTCAGCAGTACCTGTCATACACCCAGCAGCCATCTTGTTCATCTGGGCCTTACATCACATTCCCTGAGACTCCAAGGTCTCATCAAGCTCAGCAAAGCTCCTTTCAGGAGGGCTGTGCGTTTGTCTCAGGGAATGGACACTCCAATGATCATCAGTTTTGCTTTGATGATCTTGAGTGCTTCAGTCCAGATGACATAAAGTATGTGGACATTGTCCAGCAAATGGCTCTCCTTACCTACAGAGCGAAGAAGTTCTTTAAGAGAACTGGAAGGCAATTCCCTCAAAACCCAATCACTAGCAAGTTTGGGTTTGACAAGAGCAAGGCTAAGTGTTACAACTGTAACCAGCTTGGCCACTTTGCAAGGGAATGCAAGGCTCCCAAGTCCAACCCGGGAACCTCACAGGCCTCCACACATCCTTCTACACCAAAGCCCAATGGGAGTCAACTGAAACTGCAGCTATGGCTCAAGAAGTTGACTGGAGCTTTATGGTTCAAGATGTGACTCCTGCTCAAGCACTCATGGCAGGAACAGATGAAAATAAGGTATATGAACATCTCTGTACCCCTGCTTGTATTGCTAAGGTTAAGTTGTACCAGGACTACAATATGGAAATTAAATCCGATATTGAGTCTTTAAATGTGCTAAAATCTGACTTTAAAAGAGCTGAATCTGACTACCAAAAGAAAATTGAGGAGTTAGAGAAAACTGTATCTCTTTTAAAACATGAACACACCAACTACAAGACTCAAATCAAGGATTTAATATCCAAATTGACTGAGGCTCAAGCCCAGCTTGTCACAGCTGAGGCTCAAGCCAGGAAGTATGCTATTGCTGAGCAAAACTTCCAAGCCATACTTGCATCATCCTCTCACTCCAAACTTTGTTATCAAAACAAAAGTGGGTTGGGAACCAATGAAATTGCTCCACCACACTCTTATGAGTCTGTAAGACAACCAAGATGTGGTACTGAAGAGCAAGAGGTTCCATCTGTTGACCCACCTTGTAAAGAGTCAAAGAATGATGCAACTGTGGAGACCATGACCATCACAGGGAAGGAACAGGTAATTGAGCCCTCCCAGACCAATGATGATCAAACCCTGACCACCAAAGCCAGAAGAAGCAGGGCTAAAGCAGCCAGAAAAACTGCCAAGAAGGTGGCTGAATCCAAGCTGAAGATAGACCCAAAGCAAAAGGGTGTATTCATATCAGCAGGATTCCAGGTGGTTGGACCTTCTGATTCAGGAAAGGAGTATAATACCAGTACTCCTGTCCTACCAAAGGATCAGAAGTTAAAGGGGAAGGTTGCTGATGAGGAGAAAAGAACAAGAAACAGCAACCCTCCAATTCCCAGAAAATTAACATTGCATGCATAATGTGTGGTCTGCAAAACCACATGGCTAAAGATTGTTACTACAATCCTGCTAGCACACATTATGCAAATAATGTTAAAAGAGAAAGAGTCAGGGAAGGTTTCACATTTGGACCATATCAAATGGTTCAAGTGTTGAAAAAGGGAAAGCTTGTTTCCGAAGCAAGGCTTGTCTCGGAAGAAAACTCTTCTTCCGAGAGGAAAAAGGCTTCGGAAGTGAAAGCTGCAAAGACTCACAAAAGAGTCCCCTTGAAACCATCCCAGAAGAAACTGCTTCGGAAGAAAAGGTGGTGAAGGTCTCTTCCGAAAAGAAAGAAGCTTCGGAAGAATGCCAACTACAAAAGCTTCATCAAGCTCATCTTCTATGATCAACCAAGGGATGGAATGGAAGATCAAGGAAGATGCTGTAGCCCAAACCTCTTCTTCAAAGACATCCATTGAACCCCCATGCATAAATTTTGGTTCAATCATGTCACTTTCATTGGAAGAACCCAAGACCAATAAGGCTTGGGTTTCCAATCAAAACTAATTATCTCACCTTATGTGCAGGGACATCCATATGACAAGAATAACAACATTTGGATAGTAGATAGTGGATGCTCCAGGCACATGACAGGGAACAGATCTCTCCTTCAACAATTTCAACATTATGATGGAGGTCCTGTCCAGTTTGGAGGTGAGGCCGGAGGATATATTTCTGGCAGAGGAAGTATATCCAACGGAAAGTTAAAAGTTGACAAAGTTAATTTTGTCAAACAGCTTGAACACAACCTGTTAAGTGTTTCTCAGTTTTGTGATCAAAAGCATCAAATGCTTTTCACAGAACATGAGTGCATCATCCTCAAACCTGGGATGACAATTCTCAGGAATTGGTGCTTCTTAGATCTCCCAGGAGAGGGGATATGTACAAGCTTGATATGAACAATGCTTCCCCAATGGGAGAAGTATCATGCTTTCTTTCCAAAGCTGATAGTGATGAGTCAACACTGTGGCATAAACGAATGTGTCATGTCAATTTTAAGACAATGAATAAATTGGCTAAAAATAACTTGGTACATGGTTTGCCTAAAAAGGAATTTTTCTGCAAAGATAACTGTGTTGCTTGCCTGAAAGGGAAACAACACAGGTCTTCTCATAAATCCAAAGTTGTTAACTCTATCACTACTCCATTACACTTATTGCACATGGATCTATTTGGTCCCACAAGTATAATGAGCATTGGAAGGAAATCATATTGCCTTGTGGTAGTTGATGATTTTACTAGATTTACATGGGTATTCTTTTTAAGAACTAAAGATGAAACTGCTGAAACTTTAAAATCTTTTATTCTTAAAATAGAAAATCAAGTTGATCACAAGGTTAAAATAATTAGAAGTGATCAAGGGACTGAGTTTAAGAACTTTGTTCTTGACTCATTCTGTAACTCAAAAGGGATTGCCAGACAATACAGTGCTCCTAGAACTCCTCAACAAAATGGTGTTGCTGAGAGGAGAAATAGGACACTTATTGAGGCTGCTCGGACTATGTTAGCTGATTCAAAGCTGCCTCTAACATTCTGGGCAGAGGCAGTCAGCACTGCATGCTATGTGCAGAACAGAGTTCTTGTAGTAAAGCCACATGGAAAGACCCCTTATGAGCTATGGAACAAGAGGCCACCGTTCATTGGCTTTCTAAGGTCCTTTGGCAGCAGGTGTACCATACTTAACACAAAAGACAATTTAGCAAAATTTGCTGAAAAGTCAGATGATGCCATCTTTGTTGGATATTCCTCCCATTCTAAAGCTTACAGGGTTTATAACATTAAAAACCAACAATTTGAGGAATCCTCCAACATTGTAGTTAATGAGCACACTCCTTGTGTTAGGGGGAATGGCCCTGATCATATTTTTGATTTAGAATTGTTTCCAAACTATTCTAAACCATCTTGTGAGAATGTTTCAGCTGGAACAGGTGCTCAAGGCAATTCTGATGAAGATCAACTATTTGAGCTTCCCAGACCTGCTCCAAGTTCTCCAAGAACAACAAATCAAGTTCCTACTATTGAAAGATCTGACAGTATAACCATTTCAAGAAATAGTGGAACTTCAACAAGGGACTCACCTGATGATCTTCAAGTCTCCTCAGGTGATCCTACACAACACCAAGCTGATGGAAGCAGCATTTTGAAGGAACAGGCAACTGTTAATGATGCTTCACAGCAAAGAAATGATGATGTTTCTCTTTCATTCAATCAGTCCTCATTGAATGAGATTGAAACACAGCTGGACCAAGTATTCAAGCTCCAGAGCAAAATATGTCCAACTTGGACCTATCTTTGCAACTGGAGGTAATTCCAAGACTTAGAATTCACAATACTCATCCAGCTGAAAACATCATAGGGGAAGTCTCTGAGGGTGTGAGAACAAGGGGACAAACTCACAATGGGAATGTCTGCTTGTACTCATGCTTCTTATCCCAAATGGAACCCAAGAAGGTGGAAGATGCCTTAAAGGATAGTAGCTGGGTTGAATCAATGCAAGAGGAGCTGCTTCAATTCAAAAGACAAAAGGTTTGGAACCTATGTCCGCTACCATCTGGTCAAGTACCTATAGGCACCAAGTGGGTTTTCAGAAACAAAAGAGATGACAGAGGCTTGATTATCAAGAACAAGGCAAGACTGGTGGTTCAAGGATACACTCAAGAGGAAGGAATTGATTATACTGATGTCTTTGCACCTGTTGCAAGACTTGAGGCAGTTAGGATCTTCCTTGCTTATGCTGCATCCAAGAATTTCACTGTCTACCAGCTTGATGTCAAGTGTGCCTTTCTATATGGGGATATAGATAGGGAAGTCTATGTATGCCAGCCTCCAGGATTTGAAGACCCACAGCATCCAAACTATGTGTGCAAATTGGATAAAGCTCTATATGGGCTGCACCAAGCACCTAGGCTGTGGTATGAGACATTGTCTCAATTTCTTCTGAAGAATGGCTATACTAGAGGAACCATTGACAAGACTCTCTTCATCAGAAAGTCTGGGAAAGACATTTTGCTAGTTCAAGTCTATGTCGATGACATCATATTTGGTTCTTCAAATGACCAAATGTGCAAAGACTTTGAGAGCATTATGAAGAAGAAGTTCGAAATGAGTTCTATGGGAAAAATGGACTTTTTCCTTGGAATTCAGGTAAAGCAACTGAAGGAAGGGTTTTTCATCAATCAATCTAAGTATGTCAATGATATCTTAGAGAGATTTGATATGAAGGATTGTAAAGCAGCAAAAACACCATACCCAGAAACCATGATTTATGCCCTGATTCTGAGGGGGAGGATACTGATCAACATCAGTATAGAGCAATCATTGGTTCTCTGATGTATCTCACAGCAAGTAGACCTGATATCATGTTTGCAACCTGCATTTGTGCAAGATATCAGGCTGCTCCAAAGGTGTCTCACCTAATTGCTGTCAAGAGAATCCTCAGATACCTCAAAGGAGCACCTAAGTTAGGTCTCTGGTATCCAAGAAATAGTGATTTTAATCTCTATGGCTACTCTGACAGTGATTATGGTGGCTGCAACATCAACAAGAAATCAACATCAGGTGGATGTCAATTTCTTGGTGGAAGGATCATCTCATGGCAATGCAAAAAGCAATCCTGTGTCTCTACATCAACTGCTGAAGCTGAATACATTGCTGCTGCAAGTTGCTGTGCTCAGCTGCTGTGGATTCAAAACCAGATGATTGACTATGGATTCAACTTCATGAGCACTCCTATCCACATTGACAACAACAGTGCTATATCCATCACTAAAAATCCAGTAAAGCACTCAAAGACAAAGCATATTGACATCAGGTATCATTTCATTAGAGATATTCATGAGAAAAATCTTATCAAACTAATCAAAGTTGATTCAAATGAACAATATGCTGATTTGTTCACCAAAGCATTTGATGAACAAAGATTTAAGTATCTCATTACAGCTATTGGGATGATAAACATTGACTAGTTAATCTCAATTGAAAACCTTTTCAATATGTAAAGTCTTATGTCAATACAATCTAAGCCCTGTTACAAAAGATCCTTTCTTATTTAACTAAGTATAAGTTCTTCCGAAGAGAAACTTGCCTTCGGAAGATATCTAGTATAACTTCCGAAGCAAATTTCTCATAGGATAATTTTCTTCTCGGAAGTGTACTAAGTCTCGGAAGAAGCGATTGAGGTAATCTCAGATCTACTTCCGAAGCACTTAATACTCTCCACTTGAAAGCAACATGTATCTTCGGAAGCAATTTATTTACCTTCGGAAGTACATTTGCCTTCGGAAGAACTTTACCTTCGGAAATACCTTATACTCGGAAGAAGGATTTTACTGTGTAACGGAAATCTTTTGGGCCCCACTCTGTAAAAAGTAAAGATTTTGTTAATGATGTCGGATTATTTAAATGGCTTAACCTTACCGCCCCTGTCACATCATCCTCTGAACCCTCACATCATCTTATCCAAACCACCCTTTAAACCGCCATTTCACCCATTTAAATACTTCCGGTTAATCACTTACACTCTTTTTACCAAATTCACTGCCCTAAAAGCTTTCTTCTTCTCCAATTTACCTCTCTCAAGAACTTTTCTTTTGCTATCTTTCTCAAATGGCTCTAAACCCTCAGCACAACCAGGTCGCACTCCTTGACTCTTCAAGGGATGCTGACTTCTCTGATATTATCTCTTTCTTAGCCCAATCTTCATACTACACAGCACTGACAGTAAACCCTACCATTTACACCAACCAAATGTCCGAATTCTGGGCAAATGGTCGGATTGAAACCCTAAATGGGGTTCGTGCTATCAGGTCAAGTGTTTGTGGCCAAGAGTTGGTCATTACTGAACAAATCATCAGGGAGCATCTTGAGCTCCATGATGAAGGCGCACCGACGGAATTCCCCAAGTCTGAGTTAGATAACTCTTATCTCCAAATGGGATACGGTGGAGATGTAAGCAGGTCTACAGTCTACAAATTCAACTTCTCCTACAAGTGGAAGTTCCTGCTACATGTGGTTCTTCACTGCTTATCTAACAAATCCGGGGGATGGGATCAAATTCCCTATGAACTCGGGTGCCTAGTTCATGGGTTGGTACAAGGCCTGCGCTTCAACTACTCCAGGTTTGTGCTGACTAACCTCATGGGAAATCTGCAAAGGGACACATTCTTTATGTATCCCAGATTTCTACAGCACATAATCAACTGCGAGCTAGATCAGAGTAAGCTTGTCTGTGCAGCTGCTCTGTCTGCTCCTCAAATGAGGCCGACCATCTTCAAAGTCTTGAAGAGAGTGTCTACCAACTACACTGGAAGGGATACCGCACTACTTCCAGGTATGATTGAGCCAATGGCTCCTGGTGACATCCCTGTTATCCCCACAGGTGATGAACCCACACCAGCAACTACCCTCACCATTCCAAATCTACCTTCTCCTCCAATCACAGTCACCTATCAGAGACGTACCAAACGAACCCTTGTTCAATCTACTCTGATTGAACAAGCCCCTCCTCTTCAAACCAAAAAGGCTAGAGTGGAACAAGGGGCTCCCACTCAGCCAGAGGTCCTCCAATCCTTCACTATTGACCTCAATATGGGTGTTGAGTCTCCTCAGTCTCAGACCCATGAGCCCATAATCCCAGCTGATAGCCCTCAGGGTGAGTCTCTATACTCCCCTGAGCAGCCACCAAGGGACAGCTCAATGCCTTTTGACATTGATCAAAGTCCCGGGTCCTTAGGTCTTCATTCCTTTTCTTTTACTGACCTATTGACCGGAGCTGGTGAAGAGACTATGTCTCTCCAAGGCAATGAAGTTGATACAACACCCCATTAAGGATCAACAGAGCCTAGAGAAACCTCTTGTCTCTAGCCCACACCAGCAAAGCCCTACTGAGGTGAGTCCCACTGATGTGGAGGGGACTCATGTAGATTCAGCTGCCACTACTGAAGGAGCCTCATTGGATCCTCAGGACAGTGGTAACGATAGTCAGACTGAATCTACGGCAACCATGCCCTATGATGCCTCTGAAAGAGACATCATTGTGCAAGGGAAACCAGGGTGCCAAGAAACCACATCTGGTGGTGAGGATGAATATACTAGGTATGTTACCTCATCTCCCCGTGATTCTTCCAAAGAAGATGAGGGAAGAATGCAACTCACAATAAGAGACCTACTTTCTAAAGTCTCAAACCTTGAATCAAAGGTTAAGACTTTAGAGGATAGGTCTGCCACTCAGCAACTTGAGATTGAAAGTCTCAAGGTCAAACTAGCTGAGAAACAGATTGAGAGATCTGTTAGGCATGTACCAGTTCAAGTCTCCTTGACCTCTTCCTCTAGCTCATCTACCTCTCAAGATGATGCTACCAAAAAGGGGGAGAATGTTGAGGAACAAAGCCAAAGACAGGATTCCATCAGTCAAGCTCTCACTTCTTTGAGTTCAAGACAACAAGCTGCCATCTTCCCTGAGCCTCCTCCAGTTGTGTTTCAAGTGGATCAAAGGATGCTTCAGGATCTAAATAGGATCTTCAACAAGTTCCTTTTAGAGTCCCTAATTGATCAACCTAGTCCGGATATGTCTGTGATTTACTTTGGAGCTCAAGAGCTTCAGAGGTTGAATGCACCTCCTACCACTGTTGAGGAAGTTGGTCAACCTAAGGCCCAAGTGGAACCTGAGATTGATTTCGAAGGGGAAACTAGGACTGATGGCCCAGCAACTGAAACAGTTGGGACAGAAGGTGTGTTTTCACAGGCTTCCGAAGCACAATTCGAAGCCTCGGAAGAACCAACTCAAACTTCCGAAGCTGAAATAGCTGCTGCGGAAGGACTGTTCTCTCTTTCCGATGATCTAATAGTCACAGATGCAATTCTGGAACTTGCATCTGAGGTTAATAGGGAGGACTTTCTCAGCCAACCACTAGCCATTACATCTGCATTGACCTCAGCTCCTACCTCCACCATCCAACCTGAATCTTCTACCCAAGAACCACCAAAGTCTAGCACTTCCGAAGACATTAAAGGCAAAAGGAAGATGACTTCGGAAGAGCTTCAGGAAGAAGAAAGGCTGGAGAAACTTAAAAGGAAAGGAAGACTGCCAACTGGGAAACTGTTAGCTGCAAGTTCAAAAGCAGCTGCAGCCAACCAAGAGGCAATCAACAATAGAAGAAGGGTGGAGTAATTGATAGACTTGTCAGTCTAGGGGCTGCCTCGGAAGATGTACTCCTGCTACCATTAGAGGAGCTGATAGAGCTTGAAAAGGCAACCTTGCTGCAAAAACAGCAAAAAGAAGAAGCTGCAAGGTTGGCCTTGGAAGAAGAAAGGCTGAGAAAAGAAAGAGAAGCTGATCTGCAGCTCAGGAGAGAAAGGATCACTTTCCTACTCTCCAGAGGATTCTCTCAAGAGGAGTTGTCTCCACACAATAGTGACACGATCTTGTGGCTCTTTAACAAAGAGCAAGATCAAATGGAGAAGGAGAGAAAGAAAGCTGCAAGGGAAAAGCTGGTAGAGAAGAAGAAGAAGGAAGAAGAGGCTGGACTATCTGCCCCCAAGAAGATAGGTGACAAAGCTTGGATGAAGAACTATCTTAAAGCTCATGGCTTCTCTGGCAGGCAAGTGGGTCCAATGTCTGAGAAGACTCTCCAACGACATGTCAGTGACATCAAGGCTGACATTCGTGCAGGGAGAAGAAAGGAGATGTATAGAAGGGGACAGGGGATGACCTTCAAAGCCACCCCTCAGCCAAATATCCAAACCCAACATCAACCTGAACCAATACCCTTTCCCTTCCCAATCAAAACTGAATCTGAACTTTTCACCCCTGAACCTACACCATCACAACTACCAACTCCCTCACCTCAACCACCTAAACTACCCATCATCCAACCTAAAACCTTACCCAGAACCCAACCTCCTAAACCTAGCCAACAACCAATCAAACCATCCCCTCAGCCTTCCAAACATCTCTCAATGGAGGAATTCAAAGGCGATCAAAACCAAGCTCATCAACTGCACTACTCTGAGCGACATCTCATGTGAGGAGGATACAGTCAACCTGACTTATGTTGATGGATCCTCAAGTTCCCTCACAAGAGATGAGTTTCTTGATCTGCCAAGAGGAACTTTGGACCAAGCCGCAAGACTCTTTGGCCTCAATTCAGATACATTGAATGAGGAAGAAAAGAAGCTGAGGAGAAGGCTGGTGACTCTGCTGGACACAAAGAAAGGAGATAGGGTACCAAGACAATCTCTTGTACCCAGAAAGAAGATAGTCCAGTGGAGGTTCGAAGACTCTTCTCACAACTTTGTTGTTGAGAGAGAGAATGGTGAGATTAACAGGCTGAATGCCTCATCTCTGCTACACTTAAGCAGATTTGATATTGCTGAGTTAGCAGAGAAACCATTCTCCAACCCCTCAAACTCCGAAGTAGCTGCTCACATCAGAAATCATCTAGGCAGCCTTCACATGGCCGAGCTCACTGCAAGAAGCAAGGTCGAAGAGGAGTCAAAACGGAGAGAGGAGGAGGAAAGGAAAGGATCAGCAACCAAAGGCAAAGCCTTTCTTCAAATGGTTGAAGGTCCTGAACTTGAGTCCATAGTTAGATGGGAGTATGACTACAACTCCCGTCAACTAACTCTCTTCAGGGGGTCACAACAAAGGGTGCATGTCATTCAAAGTGATAGACTGGATCTCCTATCCACGAATGACTTGTACAAGCTTCTCAGCACCACTTCCGGGAAGAACAGAGAGACAGACAAATATCTTTTGTCCCTGGTGCTGAAAACCTTGAGAAGTAGAGATAAGTGAAGTTTTGGTAGCATCAGCCTAGAGGGAGTTTGTTGGATCATAAGAGGCTGTTGCAATCAAAACCATATCACTTAGAAGATTTTGAGTACTACATACAAAGGACTTCCGAAGCCAAGTGTGGGACTTCCGAAGGAAGAAAGAGCTCTTCCGAAGTCTAAGTGTAAAATACACTTCCGAAGGAGAACTCCAACTTCCGAAGGTAAAGAAGCTACTTCCGAAGGTTCAAGACTTGAAGACAAAGTCCTGAAGTCAACTTCCGAAGAATAAAGAAGTCCTTAAAGCCTCGGAAGCATAGAAGCATCTTCCGAAGTATAAGTGGCTTCGGAAGAACTTGTTCTTCCGAAGCCAGTTAACCTTCGGAAGACACTTCTATTATCCAGTAGACATAAGTATGGTCTGTCTGACAGTCCGCTGCAAATCTCTGAGATACTGCATGGCGTTTTCTCAAAAGCCATGTAGTTGACCATACTTTAATCTACTGTTTACCTTTTTATGTTAAGTACAGTTGCCATCTTTAGTTGGTGACAAAAGGTAAGTCATGGACATGTCATGACTACCATATCTTAGATAATACTTTATCTAAGATACCTTAACTATAGCATTGTAGTATATGCTTTAGTCGTAGGTTTCCAGCTGGTATCAAGTATAACCGGCTGTAGGATCTAGTATATATAGTTTCTCATTGTAACTCATGTTCTATGCTTGTAAGTGTCTTGTAATCTTGAGTTGAGAAGTAATATATACAAGTACCTTGAAAATATTCCTGCTTGTTGCTTTGATTACTTATTATATTATTATCAACTCTTGTCAAAGGCATTGCTTCATCTTGTTTGAGTGATATTATAAGTGAGTTTGAGATAAATACAAGTGTTAAGTGACAAAACCCGATCCTGCAGAATGTCTCCTACATACTTGGTCTGATGTAGAAAGATCCCATTTGGTGTCTGATCCACCTGTAACCCGAGAAAGAACTTCATCTCCCCTATAGCACTCATTTCAAACTCTTTCTTCATAACTGCTTCAAACTCTTTGCATAACTCTTCGTTCTTTGAACCGAAGATTATGTCATTGACATAGATCTGTACTAGCATTAGGTCTCCATCTTTTTCTTTGATGAACAGCGTGCAGTCAATGACTCCCCTGCGAAAGCCGTGTTTCACAAGATGAGTCGAGAGTTTCTCATACCAGGCTCGTGGAGCTTGATGAAGCCCGTATAAAGCCTTGTCGAGTTTGTAAACTCTATCCTGATGATAAGGATCTTCAAATCCCTCGGGTTGACTGACATAGACTGTTTCTCTGATTTCCCCATGAAGGAATGCACTCTTCACATCTAATTGGTAGACTTTAATCTTCATGTATGAGGCATAGGCAAGGAAGATACGAATGGCTTCCATCCTTGCCACGGGTGCAAACACTTCATTGTAGTCAATTCCCTCGACTTGGCGAAATCCCTGAACCACCAATCGAGCTTTGTTTCTGATAATGACCCCTTGGTCATCCTTCTTGCATTTCAAGACCCATTTGGTGCCAATGACTTTAGCACCTTTAGGTCTATCAACCAGAGTCCATACACCTAACTTCTTGAACTGAAGAAGTTCTTCTTGCATGGCACTCACCCACGCCTCATCATTTAGTGCATCACTGACGTATTTTGGCTCAAACTGCGAGACAAAACACCGATAGGCACCATCATGAATGTATCCCTTCTCCATAACCGAGGCGTAATCAGCTGAGTATAGCTGATTTCGGGTCTGTACTCCTGATCTGACATCCCCAATGACATTGTCTAGGGGATGATAGACGTTTAGTCGTGATCCTGGAGTAGTAGGAACAGCTACCTCAAAGCCAAGATTATGAACATGTGGTTCTGCATCTGAGGTAGTTGGAGTTTGAGGTTCCGAAGTCGAAGGTGCATCACTGTTTGATGCTTGTGGACTTTCAGGAACTGGAACCTGTTCCTCCTGACTGTTCTGATCATCTTCTTCAGCTTCATCTTCACAGGAGGAGTCACTGTCGTCGACTACTCCCCCTAACTGAGTAGATGATTCTCCCTGTGAGCTAGATGATGTTGAATCATGAGATGGTGTATTCAAGATATCATACATCATCCGAGTAGCTAACTCATCATCCGAAGGGGAGATAGGGATGTTGAAGGACTTGAAGAATCCATCATAGTCGAAAAAGTAGGCGGGTCCTTTGCCAGTAGGTGGTGTGGTATATCTCTGAACGTCAACATTACACCACACTTCTACTAGACCCGTTGAGTTGTTGTAAACCCTATTGTTCGGTATGTTGTATCCTAGAAAGATTCCTTCATCAGCCTTCTTGCTGAATTTACCTTCTTGTGTTTTCTTCAAAAGTGTGCACGGTGCGCCAAATGGTTCGAGATACTCCAAATTCGGTTTGCGTCTTTGTAGTAGCTCGTAACATGTCTTTCCGTGGCGCTTGACAATCAGAACTCGATTCAGTGTATAACATGCATTAGCAACTGCCTCATACCAAAATTGGATAGGCAGTTTCGAGTCTGCCAGCATAGTCCGTGCTGTCTCTATCAGGCTTCTGTTCTTTCTCTCAGCAACACCATTCATCTGAGGCGTGTAGGCAGAAGTGAATTGATGCACAATTCCCTTTTCCTTGCAGTAAGCCTCCATCCACTGGTTCTTGAATTCCGTCCCGTTGTCTGAGCGTACTTGTCTTACCTTCAGATTGTAGAGAGATTCCAGTGTGGTTACTAACTCCTTGAATGACTCAAATGTTTCTGATTTGGACTTCAGAAACATTACCCAAAAGAACCTTGAGTAGTCATCAGTAACCACAAAACAGTACAAGTCGCCTGCTATGCTCTTTGTACTGACTGGAAGATCCATGTGAAGAAGTTCAAGAGGAAGTTCTATTGAATGAACTTTCTTTTCCTTATGAGACTTCTTCGTCTGTTTGCCTTTCTTGCAAGCTACACAAAAATCAGGAAGCTAGAAGTTCTTGACATTAACTCCTCTCACAAGATCCTTCTGAATCAAGTGATTCATCTTCCTTTGACTAATGTGTCCCATTCTCCTATGCCAGGAGATGGAATCCTTCTCAGTAGCTTTAGATAGAAAGCACTGAACTTCATGATCCGTTGTAGCAGCTATTGACAGATCCAATACATAAAGGTCTTTATGTCTTGAAGCAGTCATCAGAACTTGGTCCTCTGGGATCACGTAGTCTTTCTTGAGCACGTAACATTTCTTGTTGTCGAAGATGACTTTAAATCCCTTATCACAGATTTGGGAAACAGAAAGTAAGTTGTTTTGAAGTTGTTGAACGTAGTTCACCTTATCAAACTTAACTTTCTGATTTCCCACTTCTCCCTGAGCTGTGATATAGCCTCCCTTGTTCCCAGCAAACGAAACATGCCCTCCTTTTATTTGCTTGACGTTTGATAAAAGAGCCCTGTTTCCTGTCATGTGCCTGGATGCTCCGCTGTCGACAATCCACGTGTTAGTTTCAGCACTGTAGCGAACACCCTGCACATACAATGTAAAGGATTAGTTTAGGTTAGGAACCCAAGCCTTTACTGGCTTGGGTTTCCCAGAGGCATCACACATCATGAATTCAGCCCATTGACCCTTAGAGGGTGAGGGTAGCTCAGGTTCCTTTTTGTCATCATTATCTGACACAGAGGATGACTTCTCTTTCCATAAGCCAGATTTGTGCAAGGCCTGTTTGTGATAAACAGTTGACTGGCTAACGGGTTGAACTTTAGGTTCACTAGTTCTTCTAGGTGGAGTTAAAGAACTCCTCGTAGAAGACCTAGTTTTTGAGTCCTGAAGTTCAATCTTCTTCCTAGGTGTCTGATAATAAGGACAATAGGAAGCAATGTGTCCACACTCCCCACAGTTGTAGCAAGACCTGCTATCAACTTTATGATTAAACTTTCTTTGTGGAGATGTGTGTGTCACTCTAGTAACATCACTCAATTTAGGTTTTGACTCTGGTTCTTTTGATGTTTTCTCTAGTTTAACAAAATTAATTGTTTTAACATTCTTAACATCTTTTTCCTTTTGGTTAACTGGTTTTTGACTTGAAACTTGTGAAAGATTAACATTTGAAGTCTTTTTAGGTTCTGATTTGACTCTGTTTGACCCTGACTTTAAGTTAACCTTTTCAAATTCTTTTTCCAGATTAACGCAAGGCAATTTACCCTTTGCCTTTGAAGTGGCCTCCTTTTGTTTGTTTCCAGATTCAATAGATGAACATGAGGAATCTGGATCACTAACAAGAGGAGTAGACACCACATGCTCCTTGATGGGGTTATCATTTATTGGTCTGGTCTTAGTGTTCATCAAGGTCTCAGGTGGTGGTGGAACCACTTTGTAACCCAATCCCTCCCCGTTGTTTCTTTCTCTCACTAAGTGTTGGACTATGTGTGATGAACTTGTCCAACTGTGCAGTTTCTGTTTTAATGAGTTTACTTCTATTTCTAGAACTGCCTTTTGCTTCTTAGTGTCTTCTAGGGAGTTTAGATAGTACCTAATGTCATTAGCTTGGTTAAATGCAACTACTTCGGTTTCCCTAAGCTGTTTAGTCAAAAGGTCTATCTTTTCTTTGTAACTATGCTCATTTTGTTTTAATACTCTATTAGCTTCAGTGCACAGTTGCAAATCTTTTACTAAATTATCATTATGATCTAATAACCTAGCAAATTTCTCATCTATGCTATTTCTAAAAGTATCACAATCACAACAAGCATGATTATTAAACATTTGGTCAGTGGTACTTACCTGAGTTGGTTCAGAAGAGTTAGCCATCAACGCAGCATCAAAATGTCTCTGGTTCTGGTGATTCTGTCTTTTCTGTCTTTGCTGTGGTAGTCTCCTCTTTAGGCTTGTAGCTGACCTCAGTAGCAGTTGCTTCTTCACTATTTGACATCGCTATCTCAACTGCTATATCTGCCTCACTCGCGGAATCATCGTCTAAGTCTTCTACACTTGCAATGTTTGATTCTCCAGGAGAGACAAACCTAAAGCTCCAGTCCTGTCCTTCATCATCATGAGCAGTCAAGGCTTTTGGATCCTTGCTTGATGAAGTAGAACTAGTAGCTTGCTTGTCTTGACGAGTGAAGGACGAGAATGGGTTCCCGTTACCCGTCTTCTTTGGCTTAACACATTCTCTCTTGAAGTGCCCCTTCTCTCCACAGTTGAAGCAGGTCACTTTACTCTTGTCAAAGCAAAATGTGGTATCCTTAGTAGCTACCAAGTTCTGTCCGGTCTTTTTCACAAACATCTTCGCCCTTCGGACAGCACTAGCTAAGGCCCACATTATGTCCATCCTCTCAAGCTCCATTTCGTCCACCTGCTCGTAGTCCTCATCTCCCAGATGGCAGTTTCCACTCTTCCCAGCTATAAGTCCATCATATGAATGAACCACTGCAGCCAAAAGATCCATGTGCTCTCGAGCTACTTCCACAGTCACATTACCGAGGTTCTCGGTCTTCAGTTTAGTAGCATTCGCTTCAGATCCAATATAATGGGTACAAGAAGACCCCGACGTGTCTGATCCTGAAGGAGAAGCATGTGAAGGACTCGATGAGCTAGACACAAATGCAGTCTGGAGAGGTGCTCCAGATGTCTTAGCTTGAGGCGTGGCATTGTACAAAGCTGGATTTTGAGTGTACGAAGACTTCTGAGCTCTGTACTTCATCCTAAGTGCTTCTTCTCGCAGCTTTAGAATGAAGTCATTTATATCCAGCTTTGCCAGCATTTCATTCTGTCTCAGGTTAGACACGAATGAAGCCCACTTTTCCGGCAATCCGTCTGCAAAGTTAGTAACTTTCTCTTCCATGGTAGTAGCCACCCCATGTGTATACAGTTCACTCATCAGATGGTAGAATCTATCTATAACATCATCCAAAATCTCGTTTCCCATTGATGAGAAGTTATCGAATTCCTTCTTTAACTCCTTAGCCTTGATTGCCTTCAGCAAAGCATTCCCGTCGTACCTCTTTTCCAGCTCATCCCATAGTTTCTTGGACTGCTTATTTTCTGAGTACTGGTGGAAAATGTCTTTAGGGATAGACGGTGTGATCAATGCATAGACTCTCTTCTCTGCATTATGCTTAACCTTCTGCGCGTCTGTCATCCCTCCTAAAGTTAGCTTTACTCCATCGGCTCCCACCGGCGTACTATATCTAATCTCGATAGCTTCCCACAAATTTGGATCCACTCCATTGAGGTAGATCTCAAAACGTTGTTTCCAGTGGGGAAACTCATCTAAAGTTAAGAGCTTTGGTGGTTTATTATGATTACCCACCTCACTCTCAAGTAATAGCAGGTTCTGGATCCTAGAGTCCTTCCCAGCAGTAAAGGCTGACATTTGATCTTCCATGGCGAATAACTTTAAGTCTAATAAAACAAACTGTCAACTGGTGCGACTGAAGGATGCGATTGGGCTATCCGTGCGAATGAACTATGTGACTGGTTCAATCGTGCGGTTGAACTAAACGATTGGTTCAGTCGTGCGAATGAAGCTGATGCGTATGAACACTGCGAACGAACGGTTCAATCGTACGAATGGAGATGCGACTAGGTCCAATCGTGCGTCTGGGCTATGCGAATGAAGTCCAGTCGTGCGAATGGCTCACTCGTGCGACTGAAGCTGCTGTTTTGCGAAAATTTCTAGGTTAAACGTGTTTTAGCCGTAAAAATTCGAAATTTCGCAAAGTCTAATCGCCTAAGTCCGTAGAAACCAAACTTTGATGAGCAGGGAACGTCCAAGATCACTTTTGACACAAAAGATTGCGTTTTTGATGTAAAAACACAAACTTTTTATCAATCTTGATTGAATCACACGTAATCAAGAGCCAAAGCTCTGATACCACTTGTTAGGACCTGGTATTTGAACAAAATACCGAGTGATTAGCGTGTAAAACAGATCAAATAGTGCGGAATCCTATTTGATTGGCGATCCAATCAGTGAGAACACACGAAGAATCAATAAAGAATTGAATCTAACGTTAGAAATCGATTGGGAATCGATCTAATGTGTTCTATGAACTTGGAGAACGAATTGGGAGGCTTCTGGACGGCTAGGGTACGTCTGGAGTCGAAATAGAATGAGCTTACGTTTTTCCACGAATTGGGTTGTATTTATAGGTTAGTATTGTTCATTCGGGCGACTGAACCATAAGTATGGTTCAGTCGTGCGATTGAACCATGCGGTTGATTCATCCGCATGACTGAGTGTTCAGTCGTGCGACTGAGCCAATCTTATGTGTCAATCATACGACTGATCCAGTCTCCTGGTTCAGTCGTGCGACTGAGTCAATCGTATGAAGTTATTCATGCGTGTGGTCCATTCGCATGGGCCATTCGCATGAGAACTTCATTATGTTAAGTTTGAATGCATTAATTAATATAACATTATGTGTAACCATTCAAACAATCACAAACCTAATTAACCAATTCAATATCGACTCATTAATGAAATATTAGACATTACAAATCACAAACAATCAATATCATTTCATTAATCATTTCAAATTACATCAGAATTAGATAAACAAGATCTATTACATTTCATATCATGATCTAGGGACATACATGTATCAACAGAATGGCTTGGAAGTTTTGCTCGGAAATAGCATACTTCCTGGCTTGAGCCTTAGCTGTGACAAGCTGGGCTTGAGCCTCAGTCAATTTGGATATTAAATCCTTTATTTGAGTCTTATAATTTGTGTGTTCGTGTTTTAATAGGGACATAGTTTTCTCTAACTCTTCAATTTTTCTTTGATAGTCAGATTCAGCCCTTTTAAAATAAGATTTTAAAACATTTAAAGACTCAGTATCGGATTTAATCTCCATATTGTAGTCCTGATACAGTTTAACCTTAGCAATACATGCAGGAGTACAGAGATGTTCATATACCTTATTTTCATCTGTTCCGGCCATGAGTGCTTGAGCAGGAGTCACATCCTGTACCATGAAGCTCCAGTCTTGAGCCATTGCAGCTATTTTGTTGACTTTCTGGTGGGCTTTGGTGTAGAGGGATGTGTGGAGGCCTGTGGGGTTCCCGGATTAGATTTGGGAGCCTTGCATTCCCTTGCAAAATGACCAAGTTGGTTACTGTTGTAACATTTGGCCTTAGTTTTGTCAAACCCAAATTTGCTGTTGATTGGGTTCTGTGGAAATTGCCTTCTAGTTCTCTTAAAGAACTTCTTTGCTCTGTAGGTTAATAGAGCCATTTGTTAGACTATGTCCACGTATTCCACGTCATCCGGGCTAAATCACTCTAGATCATCAAAGCAATATTGATAATCATTTGAGTGTCCACTTCCTGAGACAAAAGCACAACTGTCCTGAAAGGAGCTTTGCTGAGCTTGTTAAGACCTTGGAGTCTCAGTAAATGTGATGTATGGCCTAGAAGAACAAGATGGCTGCTGGGTGTAAGTCAGGTATTGTTAAGGCTGGGAGTTTCCTGAGCCTTCAGCAACCATTAAAGCGTTGGTAGCAGGAAGACTCAAGGGTCTGCTTGTCTGATGGCTTCTCTTACTCTCCATTTCTAAACGGTATCCATCAAGGATGCCATAGAGTTCAGTCATGGTGAGTGTATTTAGGTTCTCTGTTCTCTTGATAGAGACACAGTAGAATGTCCACTCATTGGGTAATGCACTCATGAACTTTCTTGTAAGGTCTCTAAGTTCATGAGCAATTCCCATAGACTGAAGGGAAGAAATGAGATCCATGTACCTGAAGTATTGCTGGCTAAGTGTCTCTCCAGCAACGTAGGTGAAGTTCTCGAACTGCTGCTTCAGTGAGTCCTTCTTGGAGTCATTTGAGCTTGAATACATTTGAGCAAGCGCATCAAACAGTTCTTTGGCAGACTTGCAATGCTCAAACCCCACCATGATGGAGTTTGGAATTGAAGTCATGAGAACAGTCATAACATTGCTGTCAATGTCCAGCTTCTTCCGGTCCTCATCAGAATAATCTTCAACAGCTTTCTCAATCATGGCACCGTTTCCACCAGCTACTTTTGGCTTATACGGGCTATTGACAATGGATTGCCACATCTTGCTGTCTTGATACCTGATGAAGCCTTCCATTCTTCTGCTCCATGACCTGAAGTTTTTAGGGGTGATGATGGGTGCTTTGGTCATCGTCCCCATCTCTTCTTCATATTTGTTGAGGGCCATTTTGAGTGTGATATAAGGAGGAGTGAAAAACAGGTTGATTAGGATGGTAAGATCTCACAATCAAGAGCCTAAGAAGCTCTGATACCAATTGCAGGATTGGGTTTGTCACTTAAACACTTGGATTTCTCTCAAACTCACTTATAGAACACTCAAATCAGATGAAGTAAAGTCTTTTATAAGAGTTGATAATAATATAATAAGTAGCAAAGAACACACAGAAATAATTTTCTAGGCACTTGTATATATTACTTCTCAACTCAAAGTATTACAAGACTCTTACAAGCATGAAACATGAGTTACAATGAGAAACTATATATACTAGATCCTACAGCCGGATATACTTTGATACTAGCTGGAAACCTAAGACTAAAGCATATACTACAATGCTAAAGTTAAGGTATCTTAGATAAAGTATTATCTAAGATATGGTAGTCATGACATGTCCATGACTTACCTTTTTTCACCAACTAAAGATGGCAACTGTACTAACTTATAAAGGTAAACAGTGGAATAAAGTATGGTCAACTACATGGCTTTTGAGAAAACACCATGCAGTATCTCAGAGGTCTGCAGCGGAGTGTCAGGGAGACCATACTTATGTCCACTGGATAATAGTAGTGTCTTCCGAAGATAAGTTGGCTTCGGAAGAACAAGTTCTTCCGAAGCCACTTATACTTTGGAAGAGGCTTCTATACTTCCGAGGCTTGAGGACGTCTATACTTCGAAAGTTGACTTCTGATATATCATTCTAAGTCTTGATCTTCGGAAGTAAGTTCTTTGTCTTCGGAAGTTGGAGTTTTCCTTCGAAAGTTAGTTTTACACTTTGTCCTCGAAAGAGCTCCTTTTTCCTTCAGAAATTCCACATTTAGCTTCGGAAGTCCTTTATTTGTTGTACCAAAATATTCTAAGTGATTTGGTTTTGGTTGCACCAGCCTTTCTAGATCCAACACTTATCCTCCTCAATCACATAATCCTTCTTCAACATGTAGCACTTCTTGTTGTCAAATACAACTTTGAATCCTTTATCACAAATCTGGGAGACTGAAAGTAAGTTGTTCTATAGTTGTTGAACGTAGTTGACCTTGTCAAGCTTTACTTTCTCGTTTTCCACTTCACCTTGAGCGGTGATGTAACCTCCTTTGTTTCCAGCAAATGAAACATGTCCCCCTTTAATTTGTTTGATGTTGAAAAGAAGAGACGAATTCCCTGTCATGTTCCTGGACACCCCACAATCAATAATTCAGGTATTAGTGATAGCGCTGTAGCGGACACCCTGCCATACAAAGGAACTTATTAGTTCATATTCGGGACCCAAGCCTTAACTGGCTTGGGTGACCCAGAAGAATCACACATCATAAATTCAACCCACTATCCTTTAGAGGATGAGGGCACATCCTTCTTCTTCTTGTTCTCACTATCAGACACATTACTTGATTTTTCTTTCCATAAACCAATTTTATGTAAGGCCTGTTTATGGTAAATAGATGACTGGCTTATGGTTTGAACTTTAGGTTCACTAAAACTCTTAGGTGGAGTATTAGATCTCATTTTAGAAAAACTTGGTTTTCATCAAAAAGTTCAATTTTCTTTCTGGGCGTCTGATAATAAGGACAATTAGAAGAGATATGTCCTCGTTTTCCACAACTATAGCAAGATCTTACTTCTACAAATTGAAGAAAACTTTTATGTGGTGTTAAGTTTGGTAATGGTGTGAGATGTGTCTGGTTGGGTTTTGTCACTTCTCTTTTAGATGTTTCAACTTCTTTAACAACATTAATTGTTTTGACATTTTGAACATCTTTAACTTTTAGTTTACTTGGACTTTGATGAATAACACTTTTATGGTTAACTGGTTTAGTCATTTTGGGTTCTGAAATCGATGTTTGTGAACCTGACCTTACATTAACCCTTTTAATTTCATCATCCAAATTCTCAACTGGCAGTTTTCCTTTTGATTTCAAAATAGAATCCTTCTGTTTAGTGCCAGATTTCACCGGCTTACCCGTGGAATCAGGATCACTAACCAGAGGAGTGGACACCACATGATCCTTTACTGAGTTGTTATTGATAGGTCTACATTTTGTGTTCAAAAGGACTGTATGTGGTGGCGGAACTACTTTGTAATCCAGACCTTCCCCATTATTTCGTTCTTTCACTAAGTTTTGAACTATGTGGAACTAGCCAAACTGTGCAGTTTTTGTTTTAAAGATTCAACTTCGACTTCTAAAACTGCTTTTTCCTTTTTAGTTTCTTCCAAAGAATGTAAATAAAACTTTATGTCATTAACTTGATTTAAGACAACAACCTTAGTTTCCCTTAGTTGTTTTTCCCAAAAGTTCTATTTTTTCTTTGAAAATGCACTCATTTTGTTTTAATATACGATTAGCTTCAGTGCAGAGTTGTAAATCATTTACTAAGTTATCATTGTGTTCTAATAACCTAGCAACTTTCAGATCAATTCTTTCCCTAAAATGTTCACATTCAGAACAAGCATGTTTTGCAAATAATTGATCTAAAGAACTTACATGTGATGAATCAGTTGAATCAGCCATCAAAGCAAAATCAGACCATTTGGTGACTGGAGATTCTTAAATCATGGCTCTAAGTTCTTCCTCTACCAGGTGATTTACCACATTCACAGCTTCTTCGGTATCTAACATCGCTTGCTCAACTGTAATCTCACCTTCACTAGCAGATCCATCATCCAGTGCTTCAACAAAGGCAATATTTGATTCCCCTGGAGAGACAAATCGGAAGGACCAATCTTGACCTTCATCACCTTGAGCAGTCAAAGCCTTTGTCTCTTTACTTGAAGAAGTAGTTCCGATCATGTCTTTGTCTTGACGGTTGAAAGTAGGAAATGGGTTACCATTTCCAGTTTTCTTGGGCTTTACACATTCATGTTTAAAATGCCCTTTTTCACCACAGTTGAAACATGTGACTTTGGTTTTGTCAAAACCAAAAGTCGTATCTTTAGTGGCGACTAAATTTTGCCCTGTCTTCTTGACAAACTTCTTAGCTTTTCTTACTGCACTTGCTAGTGCCCACATGATGTCCATTCTTTCCAGCTCATTCATATCAACTTGCTCGTAATCCTCATCAGCAAGATGACAATTTCCAATCTTACCGACAACTAGACCATCATAAGATTGTACCACTGCTGCTAGAAGATCCATATGCTCCTTAGCCACTTCCACTGTGATATTACCGAGATTCTCGGTCTTGAACTTTGTAGTATTGGCCTCAGGAACTATGTATTGGGTGCTAGATGACCCTGACGTTTCAGTTCCTGAAGCAGCGGTTTGGGAAGGAGCAGAAGAGCTAGACACGAATGCTGTTTGTAACGATGCTCATGAAACAGCTGGAGTTGGAACTGAGTTGTAAAGTGAAGGATTCTGAACATAGGATCCTTTCTTCGACTTGTATTTCATTCTCAGTTCTTCCTCTCTTAACTTCAAGATGAAGTCATTTATGTCTAATGTCACAAGAATGTCGTTCTGTCTTAGATTAGACACAAATGAATCCTATTTCTTAGGCAAACCATCAGCAAAGCTTGAAACTTTATCTTCCATTGATGTGGTTACGCCATGAGTGTGCAGCTCACTCATTAGATGATAGAATCTGTCAATAATATCATCTAAGCTCTCATTCCCTATTGAAGAGAAATTATCAAACTCCTTCTTGAGAGCTTTAGCACTTCTTTAGTTCTTCAACATGTAGCACTTTTTGTTGTCAAATACAACTTTGAATCCTTTATCACAAATCTGGGAGACTGAAAGTAAGTTGTTCGGTAGTTGTTGAACGTAGTTGACCTTGTCAAACTTTACTTTCTCGTTTCCCACTTCGCCTTGAGCTGTGATGTAACCTCCTTTGTTTCCGGCAAATGAAACATGTCCCCCTTTAATTTGTTTGACGTTGAAAAGGAGAGACGAATTCCCTGTCATGTGCCTGGATGCCCCACTATCAATAATCCAGTTATTAGTGATAGCGCTGTAGCGGACACCCTGCACATACAAAGGAATGATTAGTTCAGGTTTGGGACCAAAGCCTTAACTGGCTTGGGTGTCCCAGAGGTATATCATATCATGAACTCAACCCACTATCCTTCAGAGGATGAGGACACATCTTTCTCCTTCTTATTCTCATTATCAGACAAATTACTTGATTTTATCTTCCATAACCCAGTTTTGTGTAAGGTCTGTTTGTGATAAACAGACGACTGGCTTATGGTTTGAACTTTAGGTTCACTAAAACTATTAGGTGGAATATTAGATCTCATTTTAGAAAAACTTGGTTTTTCATCAAAAAATTCAATTTTCTTTCTGGCTGTCTGATAATAAGGACAATTAGGAGAGATATGTCCTCGTTTTCAGCAACTGTAGCAGGATCTCCCTTCAAGAAATTGAGGAATGTTGTGAGGTGGGGTTGAGTTTGGTCAAGGTTTCGATGAAGACACTTCCTTTTTAGATGTTTAAGCTTCTTTAAGAAAATTAATTGTTTTAACATTTTGAACATCTTTAACTATTAATTTATTTGGACTTTGATGAGTAACACGTTTTTGGTTAACTGGTTTAGTCATATTTGGTTCAGAAGTAGACGTGTGTGAACCTGACCTTGAATTAACCTTTCCAATTTCATCATCCAAATTTGTAATAGGCATCTTCTCTTTTGATTTCAAAGTAGTTTCCTTCTGTTTAGTGATATTCTTCACAGATTTGCCCGTAGAATCGGGATCACTAACGAGTGGACACCACATGATCCTTTACTGGGTTATTATTGATTGGTCTACATTTTGTATTCAAATGGATTGTATGTGGTGGCGGTACTACTTTATAACCCAAACCTTCCCCGTTATTTCGTTCTTTCACTAAGTTTTGAACTATGTGAGAAGAACTAGCCAAACTGTAAAGTTTTTGTTTCAAAGATTCAACCTCAACTTCCAAAACTGCCTTTTTCCTTTTTAGTTTCTTCCAATGAGTTTAAATAAAACTTTATGTCATTTGATTGATTTGAGGCAACAACCTCGGTTTCCCTTAGTTGTTTCCCCAAAAGTTCTATCTTTTCTTTGAAACCGCACTCATTTTGTTTTGAAACGTGATTCGCTTCAGTGCAAAGTTGTAAATTATTTACCAAATTATCATTGTGTTCTAATAACCTTGAAAATTTTAGATCAATGCTTTCCCTAAATTTGTCATATTCAGTACAAGCATATTTTTCAAATAATTAGTCTTTAGAACTTACCTGCGAGGAATCAGATGAATCAGCCATCAAAGCTATATCAGACTCTTCGTTGACTGGAGATTTTGAGTTTGTTGCTCTGATCTCTTCCTCAACCAAGTGATTTACAACATTCACAGCTTCTTCGGTATCTGACATCGCTTGCTCAGCTGTAATCTCACCTTCACTAGCAGATCCATCATCCAGTGCTTCAACAAAGGCAATATTTGATTCCCCTAGAGAGACAAATCGGAAGGACCAATCTTGACCTTCATCACCTTGAGCAGTCAGAGCCTTTGTCTCTTGACTTGAAGAAGCAGTTCCAATCATGTCTTTGTCTTGACGGTTGAAAGCAGGAAATGGGTTACCATTTCTAGTTTTCTTGGGCTTTACACATTCATGTTTAAAATGCCCCTTTTCACCACAGTTGAAACATGTGACTTTGGTTTTGTCAAAACCAAAAGTCGTATCTTTAGTGGCGACTAAATTTTGTCCCGTCTGCTTGACAAACTTCTTAGCTCTTCTTATTACACTTGCTAGTGCCCACATGATGTCCATTCTTTCCAGCTCATTCTCATCAACTTGCTCGTAATCCTCATCAGCAAGATGACAATTTCCAATCTTACCGGTAACTAGACCATCATAAGATTGTACCAATGCTGCTAGAAGATCCATATGCTCCTTAGCCACTTCCACTGTGATATTACCAAGATTCTCGATCTTCAACTTTGTAGTATTGGCCTCAGGAACTGTGTATTGGGTGCCAAAAGACCTTGACGTTTCGGATCCTGATGCAGTGGTTTGGGAAGGAGCAGAAGAACTAGAAACAAATGATGTTTGTAACGGTGCTCCTGAAACAGCTGGAGTCGGAACTGAGTTGTAAAGTGAAGGATTCTGAACATAGGATCCTTTGTTCGACTTGTATTTCATTCTCAGTTCTTCCTCTCTTAACTTCAAGATGAAGTCATTTATGTCTAATGTCGCAAGATGTCGTTCTGTCTTAGATTAGACACAAATGAATCCCATTTCTCAGGCAAACCATCAGCAAAGCTTGAAACTTTATCTTCCATTGATGTGGTTACGCCATGAGTGTGCAGCTCACTCATTCGATGATAGAATCTGTCAGTAATATCATCTAAGCTATCATTCCCTATCGAAGAGAAATTATCAAAATCCTTCTTGAGAGCTTTAGCCTTCAGTGCCTTTAAAGTTGCATTTCCATCATATCTCTTCTCCAATGCATCCCATAGCTTTTTATCCTACTTGTTCTCAGAGAACTGATGAAAAATGTCCTTTGCTATCGACTGAGTCAACAAGGCATAAACTTTCTTCTCAGCATTGAAGAGAATCTTCTGAGCTTCACTCATTCCTTCCAAGGTTAACTTGACTCCATTAGCACTGACTGGTATTGTGTATCCAGTCTCAATAGATGTCCAAAGATTGGGATCAACTCCATTTAAGTAAATCTCAAACCACTGTTTCCACTGAGGATATTCATCTAACGTTAACAACTTTGGCGATTTATTATGATTACCAATCTCATTCTCCAGAAGTAGTAGGTTCTGGATGCATGAGTCATTTCCGGCAGTAAACGCAACAAATTGATCTTCCATTTCTATAAGCTTGGTACTTGGGGAACAGAACAGTTTCAATCGTGCGAATGGACAATGAGTATGGATCACTCGTGCGAATGAAGGGTGCGAATGAATTCAATCGTGCGATTGGATTCAGTCGTGCGTACGAACAGACGATCGGAATCAAACGACTAGAGTTGTTCAGTCGTGCGAATGAGGAATGCGACTGAGTTCAATCGTGCAAATGGAGTATACGAATGAGTTCAATTGTACGAATAAGCTGATCGTGCAACTGAAGGCTGCTGTTTTTGCAAAATCGAAGATTTTGACATTTTGACACAAAATATGATTTTTCTAGGAACCTTAATCTGCGGTATAGTGAAAAATCGAAACTTTAATGCTAGAAAACGTTGAAAACACCTTTAGAAGCAAAGTGGTGACTCTTTTGATTAAGACGTAGGTTTTTGACACCAAACCTAATTGAATCAAACGCAAAATCAAGAGCCAAAGCTCTGATACCACTTGTTAGGACCGTGTTGCTACGGAGTACTAACTGATTCTGCGTTTAAACCGGATCAAATAGTGCAGTATCCTTTTTGATTGGCGATCCAATCAGTGAGAACGATAACCCGATCGATATAAGATTGAACTAAACGTTAAGAACGAGTAGGAATCGATCATGAACGAACTATGAACTTGGACTGGCTGTTTAGGACGCTCTAGACGGCTAGGGTTTATGTGTATTCGAAATATCTCTTCATGTGTTCTTTTTTTCACGAATTAGGTGGTATTTATAGGTTAGTGGTATTCATTCGTACGACTGAACCATTAGCATTGTTCAGTCGTGCGACTGAATTATGCGATTGAGTCATACGCACGACTGAAGGTTCAGTCGTGCGACTGAGTCAATCTTATGTCTCAATCATACGACTAATCCAGTCTCCTGGTTTAGTCATGCGACTGGTCCATAAGCATGATATATTCATGCGTATGGTCCATAAGTATGGTTCATTAGCATGAATAATCACCCGACTAGGTTGAACATAATACTCAATCATTATTGACTTAGAATTGTGTACAACAACCTCAAACCTATATAAGAAGTGCATACATATGAATCAAAGGTAAATAAACATCAAATCATATATCATATTTCATTACTTCGTCAAATTACACATATGTAAGACATGAAAGACTTTTACATTTAAGCACATAAACTAGGAACACATGTATCTACAAACTCCCCCTTGGACCTAGTTTACCCTATTGTCTAACATTCTTCACATGTTCTTGGAACTTCTTGTACTTCTCTTCTCTTGTGACTCCTGCATGTATCTCAAATGCAAAACAGAGCCGTATAACGTGTTGGAATTGAAGAGCTTGTACAATGTCTTGCGTGTCATAGAACAGTGGCCACTTGCATAAAGTATGGACATCTTCAGCAGACAAGTTAGTGAGCTACATTGGGTCAAATACCCTGATAGTCTCTATCTTCCCATCTCTGTTCAAAACTATGACCGCTTCCCCTGTCCTCCAGTCATAATACCACCATTTGAAGTGTGGAGTGAAGTCCTGAGGCATTTCTAGTAAGGGAATTTTGGACATTGTGCGTGGGGGACTCCACTTCAACACAACTTTAGGCTTTCCAGATATAGGATCAACTTCAGACTTATGAATGAACCTCTTAGGTTGTTGAGGTCTGAAGTTTACCCACCTGGTGTGGTATTCTTTCTTCAATGCAGCCTCAAACCATCCTGACATCTTTCTTGGATAAGCATATAACAGATCTAAGCATGCTAGTCGGTTGAGCTCAAAACCAGGAAGAGTCTTCAGATCATGTGGATATCTGAAGTACTCAATTCCTTTCTCCCTTTTAACAGCATAGACTTCCAAGTCTTCAAAATATGCCCATGCTATAATCTTGCCTGACACTTTCTGATGTCTTTTTGTGAATCCAAGGATCGTCGACAGGAATTATCAGTGTGAATTGATGTCAAGTCAACGTTAGCGGAATTAACGTTGATTTGGTTTAATTGTATTTAAACAACATTCAATGTTAATGAAATATCAAGAACACACGACACAAAACACAATTAAAGATTAATTAATGTTTTATTATAATGTGTTGAAGATTACAAAAGAATGAAACAATGAATGCTATGATGTTGTATATGTTATGATGATCGAAAGACTTTTGATGATTGTTGTAATGCTATTGCTGTTCTCAATCAATCAATCGTCTGTTTTCAATCGTACTTGAATCGAAACCTAGGATCCATATTTATAGACAGAGATGTTTCAGTTATAGGAAACACCGGATCTCTTGGGATTTGATTTGTTTTTGATAAGGAAGCATCGGATTTCTCGGGATTCGAATAACCGCCTTGTTGACTTGTTGACTTGTAACACTTGTATTTTGCAAGTGTTTGGACTCCACAGAAATATTGTCTTCCGCAGATGATTTGTTCTTCCGCAGATGTTTTGTTCTTCCGCAGCAATTCTTGAACACTTGGAACTCCAGTTGATTTTGTTCATCCGTAGATGATCTTTGGATGTATTGTTACTTGTAAGATATATATCTACGGAAGAATGATATGTTCATCCGTAGATGTTTCTTACACTTGGTCAATTTCAATAATTGATCAAGTATTATGTTTGTACCTGCAGCCATACATACATCAACACATATATAAATGGGTTAACCTATATATTTAATGCATACATAATAATGAAATACAAAAGTTCATTACAATATTAATTCAAGTACTAAGCCTATACATAATGACTAGATCTACAGATTCTAGACCTAACAATACTCCCCCTTAGGCTTAGCTACTTGTACTCAGTCCTTCAAAACTGCAAGATCTTTGATTCTAGCGATCATCTTGTTGTAGAAGTAGGACACAACAGTCTTCTGATCATCAAGATCTGATCTTCATCTTGCTCATCATCTTCAAAGTCTCATAACTAATTCCCAGAACATCTTCTTCTGTAGTGAGTGTGTCTAACACCTTGTTGTTATTCACCACTTCTAGCTCATCTTGTTCTGTTATTCTTAGTTCTGTTACTTCATCAAATGTTGTTCCCTTCAGTAATCCAGCATTAAATCTTCTTCTTTTATATGCTTTGGCATGAAGTTTGTCTACTACTTGAATCACATGAACATGTAGAAATAGATCATTTTGTGCTTGTTCATCAGACAGCTTGGGAAAGAATTTGTCATTTAAGTATGAGGTGTAGCTGGGATGAAGCAGTTTGATTTCCACAGGATCAAAGATTCTGATCTTTTCAGCTTTCTTGTTTTCAGCATTTCTCAGTAGGACCAACTCTTTTGTCTTCTCTACATATCCCCATTCAGTGATTGGGTATGTGAATTGAGTCCCTTCAATACATTTAAGAGCTGCTTTGTTTCTGTTGTTGTAGCCAATCCTCTTCAAGAATTCATCATCTACATGTTCTGAGGCATTGGACTTGTATCTTTTGAGCCCTTTGATTCTCTTCTGATGTTCTATATCTTCTCTTTTAGCTTCAATCAGCACATCATCTTTAAACTTTGTCTTTAACTTTCCCACTAGAGTTGAGAAGTCTCTTCCTCTAGGGTGAATTGGATAATTGCTGATGATTAAACTTTGAAGGTCTCTGATGTCATTCTCTGGCAGACTCACTACTGAGAGTACATCATGGAAGTATTCAACTCTTCCAGATGTTCTTTTAATGACAGCACAATCCCAGTCTGGATCATATTTCCATGCCATGATCTTGTTTTCTTCCGCAGAGCTGGGAGTTGTGAGGTGATCTATCAGTTGTATTAGAGTGGACTTTTGCTCAGTTATTTCTCTAACTGCAGTCCCAAGTGGCCATACTTTTCCGGGGATGACTTCCCTTGGCTCTCTAATCAGTTTCTCTTTCCCTTTGTGCTGATCTTTAGGTTCAACAGTTATGGGTTCAGCAGGGAGTTTGCTTTGTTGTTCATAAGGTGGATGTGGAGCTTCAGTTCTGAATTTTACCCCAGTATCTAGTTCAACCTTCATTACATGCTCCATCATCCTTCTGAGTTCTCCTACTGTTCTTCCTTTAAGCTCATGAGGCTTGTAGTTATGTCCTTGTAACCAGCAAGTCATGTTGTATTTGCTCAGCTTGGCTGTGTCACAGTGTCCCAACTCCTTCTTTATGTTTTGAATTGATTGAAAGGTGCTGAATGCTTCATAATCACAGTTTGGAATCATGAAGCTGGCAAGCTCAAACTCTTTAACAAGTTCTTCATCTCTGTCATGTTTAGTCTTTCAACCATGTCATAAGGGAAACCATGATTTATAAGTGTCATGAACATGGTTGATTCAGGCCTCTCTTCAAGTATGTCACTTGTAGTCAGAAGATCATCAGCCTTTGAGACTTCTTGCTTTGGAGGAGTGTCTTCTTTGATTAATTCTTCCCATTCTTTGTCACTTTCATCTTTCTGTTCAGTGATGGGCTTCTCAGCAGATAAGTCTATTAAGGGGGTGTGTTCAGGAGAAAGCTTTTGTTTCTTTGAACTACTTTCATTGGTTGGCTTCTTCTCAGTAGTACCAAGGTACTTTCTTTTCCTTGAGTACCAGATCACTTCTTTTGATGCCTCAGAACTTTGTTTTGTTTGAGCAGTTGAAGTTTTGGCATAAGATTCCAATGAACTGATCTTCAGTTTAAGTTGCTCAATTTCTTCTTCTTTTCTCTTTATTATGTTGACTGAGCAGTCATAGTGCCAGATGCTTGTTCAAGTCTCTTCATGATCTTTTCTTTATCTTTCTTCTCATTCTCTGCTGACTCTATAAGCTCAGCTTCCTTGTCTAGCAGAGCATCAATGACTTCTTTATCACTTTGAGCATCTTCTCTCAGTCTCTTTATTCTTGCTTGCTGATTAACAATTCTTCATCCTTTTCTTTAATTATGCCCTTCAGCTCTTGTATTCTTGCCTTTCTTTTATTTGACTTGAGCACCAGCTTGTTGTACTCAGCCACCAGATAACTTTTGCTCACAGGAATGTCATCATCACTCAGATCATCTTCATTATAGGCAATCACATCAACCTGATCTGCTTCTGTATCTCTTTCCTGATGCTGAGACTCAATCTCATCTTCTTTTACTTCCTCATGATCAACACTTGCTGAGCTTGACTTTGGTTCAGTGGCTTGGTCTTCATGCTCTTGAAGAGTTTGTTGTTGTTGCTGATCAATCATGGGAGAAACTTGTTCAGTTTCATTTGAGTGCACAGGGGATTCAGTCTTGGATAATGACAGTTTGACTGTACTTGCTTCTGAGACTAATTCTGTCTCTCCAGTGTAGATGCTCTCAGTATCTGAATTTGGAAGTTGTTGGTAGAGTTGCATCTGTAGCTGATTTGGTGATTGGGGTTGAATGGGAGAGATTGGTTCAGTATTTTGACTGGCAGGAGATTGAGCTTGGGGTGTTTGTTGTTGTTGTGGTGATAGATTGAGGATTGGAGAGATGGGTTCTGTAGTTTGGCTGGATGGTGATTGTGTTTGGGGTGTTTGTTGTTGTTGTGGTGATACTACTGGTGATGGAGTGTCTTGAGCAGAGCTGGTAGCAGAGCTCTCTTCCTCATCTTCCCAAACTAGCTCTGGAGGTATGTCTGCATTAGCATCAATCACATGTGCAAACATGTCTACATCTTCTCCTTCATATCTCCCTGAGATTTTGTTCAGCACAGATCTGCCAAGGTGTGCTTGGATAAACACACCACCCTCCACATTTGTTCCAGGCAGGTCTGCATTAATGATGAGCTGAATGAATCTTGGAAACATATACATCTTATCAGCCTTCTGTACTCTGATGTGATCACACAAACAGTTAAAGATGTACTTTGAGTAGTTGTAGGTCCTTCCCTCAAAGATGCCAATAATACCAGATGATATGTGTCTAGAAAATCTGTCAAGCCCAGATTTTCTGTTTGACATACACTTCAGATAAGTGTGACACAAAAATCTGTATGGTTTGCAGAGTCTTCCCTTCTTGATTTCTCCCTTTTCAAATCTCCATCATATCCCATTAGAAGAAAAACCTTTTCTATGTATTCATTATCAAATACATCAGGGTGTCCTGCTTCAACATCTCCCAGTTCTAGTACCCTTCTTATAGTTTGTTCGTCTATTCTCAGCCTTCGATTCCTTACTTCTGCAATAATTCCTTCATCATCTTCTTCTATACGTGCAGAATTCCAGAAATCACTGATATGCGATCGATAAATCGTTGGCTCTGCAGATAATGCATAGAAAACCCTTGATCTTCTCAAATATCTCATAATTTCTTGACATCCTTCTGACACAGGATCGTCAGGGTTCAAGAAAGCACATACATTATGCTCTTTTGCAAATCGTTGATCCATCTGTTCATAAGAAAAGACTTCATTAGAATCAGGTTATTGATATAAGAATACGAACAGTTGTGAGATAAAACAAGAATCAACTTGTTCATTCTTGATGATTACGACATGTTTTACCTTAATAGACGCTGATTAAGAACTCAGATATATGTTTGCTTAAGGTTTGATTTGATAAAATTTGAATGTTGAGAAAGTGGGAAAAATTTGTTGAGTGAGATTTTCTAGGTCTGAAAAAGTGAGCTGAAAAAGTGCATAATGCATTTGACAAGTCAAATCTCTTTATTTATACCCAGACATATTAATTTTCTCGGATTTATTCAGTGGGTCCCACATTGTACTCTTCCGTAGAAGTAATATCACATTAATTGTAATCCACAACTTACTCTTCCGTAGTATATCTACGGATCAACAACTTCTACTGTTATTGATCTTTGTTTATCCGTAGTTTACCAATCTACGGATAAACATTAATATACTAATATTGATTTACACACAGTTGTATGTATGGCCCAACTCCATTGGTTGAACCAATTATTGCTATAGGACCTCGTTGGCTTTGCATACATGACAATTTAGTACAAGGAACTTTAAAATAAATTTCATGTAACCAACGGCTAATGTGATGCTCAGGTTTCAATTTCTTCAACTTGATAAAGATATAGACATTGCTGCTGCTGATATAGATGCTTTTTCATGAATACTACTCCCCCTAAATTTTTGATTAATGATGAACTTAAGCATTTATCATAAATTTCTTTAAGAGGAATAACATAAACGCTAAATATATGATAATGATCAGATGCACTTAAGATGGGATCATACTATAATGCTAAGCCTCTTCCTGATTAGTTATGTTGTATAGTTGATGCAGGAACAAGTTCTGATTGCAAGTATATTGTCCTTATAAATCCATACAAGAGCTCATGTATCAACTAGGCTTGCTGTTTATCATGTTTTATTGATTTAGAAATAACTGTCATGGACTTCACAGTTGATTCACAAAGGTGTTGTCCTCCCTTTGTAAGTCAAATCATCATTCTTTCACTCTTGAGACTATGTACTTTAAATTATAATAGCTATCTTGAGATGTGTTTGGCATCTCATTGATGCGATGTTGATAAAGCTCAGGATAATATACAATTGATCACTTAGGATTCTTTTGAGAGCTTTAGATATGATCATCATCAGGTCACCAGGTCTTTACTCACGTAAAACAGAGGTGCCTTTAACCCAGGTCTTTGTTCACACAAAACAGAGGGATGATGATGAACATGATCTTTTCACCTTTGATACTGAGATTCAGTATGGTGATCATACACCCAGGTCTTTGTTCACACAAAACAGAGGGAGTATGAGTTGCAAAGATAGATAGTATAAAGTGTTTTACATAGTGTGTGCAGATGAATGATTTGATCACATTAGGATAAGACTCACTTTGTTTTCTCAAAATGAAGTTTCCCACAGACAATTATGACAATATTATGTTATGCAAGCACTAAGATTTGTTTCCACTCAAGTTGAACCTACTCACATATCAAGAAACTTGTTGAGATATATTGATATTTGTTTATGCAGAAATAGGCAAAGCTATAGTTTACTATCATTTCCCATGCATAAGGCATACTGATGCATTATTGCACACAGCATGTTGTTTGTTTGAACTTTATTTAATCTAAGTTAATCATACCTAGAGACTCAATCAGAAAATTAAATCTGACTGAATCAAAGGCTTTAGTGAATAAATCAGCAAGCTGATTTGATGTATCCACTTTGACTAACTTGATCAATCCTTTTTCTGAGCAATCTCTCAGAAAATGATACCTAATCTCTATATGTTTAGTTTTACTATGTTGCACAGGATTAGCAGTTATAAACATAGCAGCAGAATTGTCTATATAGATTGAAGTTTGAAGAAAGTTGTAACCATAGTCAAGCAATTGGTTTTGTAACCAAAGCACTTGAGAACACCCGGCTGAAGCAGCAATGTACTCAGCCTCAGCTGTGGATACAGAAACATTTGTTTGTTTCTTGCACTGCCATGACACTAGCCTGGGTCCAATGAATTGACATCCACCGGTTGTTGATTTTCTATTGCTGTTACATCCACCATAGTCACTGTCTGAGTATGAGTAGAGTGTAAAGTCTCCATCCTTGGGATACCATAGACCAAGTCCTGGTTTTCCCTTGAGGTATCTGAAAATTCTTTTGACAGCATTGAGATGTGACTCCTTTGGATCAGATTGGTACCTAGCACATACACACACAGCAAACATAATATCAGGTCTACTGGCAGTTAAGTACATAAGTGAACCTATCATGGATCTAAATAATTTTTGATCAATAGATTTTCCAGAGGGATCAGGGGCAATCTTATCAATTGTTGATGCTGGTGTTTTGCAAGAGGAGACTTCAGCAAGATTGTATTTCTTCAGAATTTGATGAATGTATTTTTCTTGATTGATGAAAATTCCATCTGCTTTTTGATGAACTTGAAGGCCAAGGAAGAATGTTAATTCACCCATTGAGCTCATCTGAAATTCAGATTTCATCAGCTCTTCAAAATTCACACACAATCTCTTATTAGTTGATCCAAATATAATGTCATCAACATATACTTGAACTACTAAGAGATCTTGATGTTCTTGTTTGAGAAAGAGTGTCTGGTCAATTGTTCCTCTTTTGTAGCCATGCTTGAGTAAGAAGGATGATAATGTTTCATACCATTTTCTTGGTGCTTGATGAAGACCATACAAGGCTTTATCTAGTTTGTATACCCTGTGAGGATAATGAGGATCTTCAAATCCGGGGGGTTGAGACACATAAACTTCCTCATCTATTTTTCCATATAGGAAAGCACACTTGACATCCATTTGATACACAGTGAATTTCTTGTATGATGCATATGCCAAGAACACTCTTATTGCCTCAATTCTTGCAACTGGTGCAAAAAATTCATCATAATCTATGCCTTCTTCTTGAGTGTAACCTTGTGCTATTAACCTTGCTTTGTTTCGGACAATAATACCTCTATCATCCAGTTTGTTTTTGTATAGCCATCTAGTTCCAATAGGATGTTGACCTTCAGGTAAATCAACAAGACACCATACTTTTTGCTTTCTGAACTGTTGAAGCTCTTCTTGCATAGCTTCAATCCAGCTATTGTCTTTTAAAGCAGCTGTAATGTTTGGAGGCACCACTTGAGAAAGAAAACAGTTGAATAGACAAAGGTTGGCTGTACCACTTTGGCTCCTTGTAGTTCTCTTTTCAGGATTTCCAATGATATTGTTAAGTGGATGAGACTTATGAATTCTCATTGAGGGAGTTGACTCAACTGGAATGGATGATTCCAGATTAGTCATTTCCATTGCCTCTGACTGATTCATCTCAATTTGAGAATTCAAGAAATAATCAAATTGAGTCTCTGTTGATTGAGCTTCAGAAGTATCTGCAGTTGGATTTTGCTCTTCCGCAGGAACTTCTGCGGAAGTATTTTGTTCTTCCGTAGGAGCTGCTCCGGATACATTTTGTTCTTCCGAAGGAAGTTCTCCGGATACATGTTGATCTTCCGAAGGAATTTCTTCTGATGCATGCTGTTCTTCCGAAGGAGCTTCTCCTGATGCATGCTGTTCTTCTGAAGGAGCTTCTCCTGATGCATGCTGTTCTTCTGAAGCAGCTTCTCCTGATGCATTTTGTTCTTCCGTAGGAGCTTCTACTGATGCATTTTGTTCAGTTCCACATGTAGTATCTGCTTCTGTTGAAGTGTTGTCACTTGTAGATGTATGTATCCTTGGGGGATCAGCAGATAAAGGTACTTCAGTCATAATCGGTGGAACAAATGGATAGCATACTTCATCAGAACCTGTATTTGTCAAATAATCATAGTTAAAAGATTTAGACAAGGCATCTATGTCAAATAACCATGATGATCCTTTAACTGACTTAGTGAATACATTTTCATCAAAAGATACATTAGGTGTCTCTTCCACAATGTTATGCTGTGGAATATACACTCTATATGATTTTGATGTTGAAGAATATCCAACAAAGAAACCATCATATGCTTTTTCTGAAAATTTTCCTAATGACTCTTTGATGTTCAAAACAGTTACTTGACACCCAAATACTCTTAGATATCCTATGTAAGGTTTTTTTAAATAGGAGCTCATAAGGAGTTTTGTTATGTTCTTTGACAATTAATGTTCTATTTTGAACATTGCATGCAGTATTCACAGCCTCAGCCCAAAAGGTAATAGGTAGTTGTGAATCAGCTAGCATTGTTCTTGCTGCTTCAATGAGAGTTCTGTTTCTTCGTTCAGCAACTCCATTTTGTTGTGGAGTCCTTGGTGCACTGAATTGTCTTGCAATTCCTTTGCTCCTGCAAAAAGAATCTAGTTCAAAGTTAACAAATTCAGTACCATTATCACTCCTGAAAATTTTGACTTTTGTATCAAGTTGATTCTCAATCTTGATGACAAAGTCCATTAATGTTTCTGATGTTTCACTCTTTTGTTTTAAGAAAAAGACCCATGTAAATCTAGTGAAATCATCAACTATCACCAAACAATATTGCCTTTTTCCAATGCTCATTACATTGGTTGGACCAAAAAGATCCATGTGAAGCAATTTGAGTGGTGTAGTATTAGTATTGATTGTTTTTGGTTTATGTGACACTCTGTGTTGTTTTCCTTTGTAACAAGAAGAGCAATGAGTTGAGCAATGAAACTCTTTATTTGGTAAGCCAATGACCAGGTCATGTTTCACCAATTTATTCATATTTTTCATGTTAGAATGAACAAGTCTTCTATGCCATAATTGTGACAAATCTTCTGAAAGTTTAGAAATAAGACAAGTTTCATGTTTTGTGAGAGAAGTGTTGTTCATATCCAACACATAAGTGTTTCCTTTTCTTGCTGCTTTGAGGAGAATCCAATCTTCTGGGACAATAAATCCTGGCTTAAGAATGTAACAGTTAGTGTCATCAAACAATGTAGTGTAGTTTTGATCACAGATTTGAGATACACTAAGTAAATTATACTGTAAGTTTTTACAGTAATTTACTTTATCAAATTTAGTACACCATTGGTTATCATTCCTTCACCAACAATTTTACCTCCCTTTTTATCCCCACCAAATGCCACATAAGAAGCATTTTTATGTTTGAAATCATGGAGAAGAGAACAGTTTCCTGTCATATGCCTGGAACAACCACTGTCAACATACCACATGTTGTCAGCTCTCCAATATTGTTCCTGCAATCAGAAAAGAAAATCAGTTAGAAGTGACAACCCAAGCCTTAGTGATCTTGGGTTTGTCAACAGGATCTAAAACAGTTACTCTTTCAAGAACATTTTTTGAAGTTTCTGTTTCAGATTTGATTGATTCATTCTGAATTAATTTGGATGAGGATGATTCTGCTGAATGGGATGTTGATGAAGTAGATTCATGATTCATATTGTCTGATTTACTTAGATCAACTTCATTTGTTTGATTCTTTTGTTTTGTTAGTGAACCTTTAAATGTTTCACTGTCTTTTTGTTTTGAAAGAGGGATATGAATGCCTTTTTCAAATTTATCAAAGAATGAATCATCATCCTTTGATTCCCTGTCAGACAAATCCACTCTTTTGTGTGGTGTTTTTGACTGCTGAAAAGATGATCTTTTCTTCAGTATCTTAACACTTGATGATGATTTGTCCTTTGGTTTTGCCTTTGATTTTTGTTCATGCTTCTTCAGTTTTGAATTCTTTGCAGAATCTGTGGATTGGGAATCTGATTCAGATTTGTCTGATTCTTTCTTCTTTGATCCTTTTATCTTGTTCTTTTTGTTGAAATAACATTCCTGTGTGGAATGATTATTTTTGTTGCAAATAGAGCAATGTTTGTTGAAGTAACAATCAGCAGTCATATGATTGTTCATATTGCAAATAGAACAATAACTGCTGAAGTAACACTCTTCAGTGTTGTGATTTTTCATGTCACACCATTTGCAATACTTTTCTTCTGATTCTTTCTCAGGATCATTCCTTTTGTTTGCTGATTTTTGTTGTTGCTCTTTCTTCTTTAGCTTTGAATGTGCTTCACCTTTTTCATTTTTGTGCACATTTTGTTCTTTTGGAGCTGAATTTCTCTTCCGTAGATCTGCAGCTGAAGTTTTCTTGTTCAGTTGATGATCTGCTGATGCCTTTTCCTTTCCTTTGAATTTTCCTCTTTCCTCAGTGATGACAGATTCATCAGTCAATTTCTTGGAGGATTCTTGCATACTTAGTTCTTGAAGACCTTCATTCAATTGAGCTATCCTCTTGCAGATGGTCTTCAGCATGTTTCTTTGTTTAGGAGGATATGGCAACTTTGTTTCTTCAAGCACTTTTGGAATATGGGCTTTCAGTTGAAAATTTTTACCAGTGCTTGTTTGATCAACATCATGTTCATCAGAATCATCCAAGTCATCACATTTATCATAATCAAATTCTGAATCATTTTGATCTAATGATTCTGATTCAGATGATTCAGTTTCACTCACCTCAGCTTTATCATTAATTTTAGTTTTAGATGAATCTTTTTCAAATTTAGTGCTAGGCACAAAATGATTTGACAGAGTGTTTGTCATTGTTGTAGGTAAGGATGTGTAATTATCATTTATAGGTGGTGCAACCGCATTATAACCCAACCCAGACCTTTTCTTTGATTCAATATGAGAAGTTAGTAATTTCTCATATTGCTGAGATGATAATTGAAACTTCTGAAGTTTCACTTCAGTTGATGCATGATCAGCCATGGATTTTGTTAAGGAAGTGGTCAAATGCTCAACTTGGGCTTTTAGGCTATAATTTTCAGAAACAAATTTTTCTAAATCCTTTTGTAAAGAATTAATTTTTATTTGATATAGTTTATGTTCTCTAACATGAGATTCATTCAAAATCATTGTTTCTTTTACTTTATCAGCCAACTGTTGAGCATGGACTCTATATCGTTCAACTTCCTCAACACAAGTTGATGAACACAATCTTTCTTTTACCTCTTTAGCCATTGGTGGCACAGTTTGATCCATATGAGCCATCAATGCTTGATTTTCTTCCAAAACTTCCTTCTCATACAGACTCCAGTCACACGTTCCATCTTGAAGTATGATCAGCCCTGACTCCTTTGAGTTACTTGGTCCTGCTGATTCTTTGGTGGCTGGTGGGGAAGCATTGATCAGTTGAGATTGCTTGTGCAAGGTCTTTGAGAAGATTGTTGATTTGCTTGAATCTGATGTTGTTGATGCTGCTGATGTTGTCTCATCTCTGGATAAGACTGTTGATTGCATTCTCTTGAAAAATGTCCATAGAGATTGCATTTGTAGCATCTCACCTTTGATTTGTCAACACCAATCTTTGATGTTCTGCTTGCTGAAGCCAAGTTCTTATTTCTCCTGAGATATTGCTTAGCTCTATAAGCAATCATGGCCATCTGCCATTGTAGATCCATCTCTTCCACTACATCTGGAGGTAGTTCTTCTAAGTCTTGTTGACAGATATTGGCTGATGTTAGAGAGCTTCCCAGGTATGCTTGAAAACTTGAGCTAAAAGCTGCAAAGGCTGCTCTTTGTTCTTCAGAGTCCAATATCACCGTTATTGGTTCTGACTGATTTGCTGAAAAGGAAGACTTAGTTGTTGCTGCAGATGTATCTTGTCTATCAGTAGTTCTTCCTTTATTCTTCTGCTGCTTGTCTTGAGATGATTTCTTTGAGGGTTTTGAAGCATAGAAGCTAACTTCCTCCTCATCATCACTCCTAACACAAGAGTTATCACTTTCATTGTTTGAAATAAATGCACTTCCTACATTATTTGTTTCTTTGAAGTGATAGGGTGAGACATGAGTTCTCACACTCTTGTTTCTTGATTTTTCATCCATTTCAAGAGCTTCCACTTTTGCAACCAGAGTATCTAAACCAGTTGCTTTCAGATCTATAGTATTCTTGAACATGGACACAGTATGCTTCCAACTTTCTGGCAAAGTGTGGAGCATTTTCTTGTTTAATTCCTCACTAGTATACTTCAACTCTAGAATATTCATCTCAGTGACTAACTGCATGAATCTATGAAGTTGCTGAGGAATTGATTCACCCTCAATATGATGAAAGGTTTCATATTGTGATCTGAGGGTGTCTCTCCTTATACTTCTTATCTCATCACTCCCTTCGCAGAGAGTGTGAAGAATCTTCCATAAGGAGTGAGCTGTTTTATAGTTCTCACACCTGATTAATATCTCTTCAGGTAAGGCCATACTAAGCAGACTGTATGCTTTTATATCGACTTTAACCTTTTTGACATCATCAGGTGATAGATCTTTTGTGCTGATTGGTTGATTTTTGTCATTATAATCCGGCCCAAGAGTGGGTGGAATATAAGGACCTTCAGTAATGGAAATCCACAGGTCAGAATCAGTATAGTTTACATGATTCCTGAACTTGATTTTCCATGACTTGAAATCTGCTTTTGTTTCCAACTTCGGGGGTTGGTAAGATGAACCACTGAAGTTGCTCATGATGTTCACAAGATCTACTATTCAATTGATTTGAATATAGATTGGTAAACGAAAACAAACACAATTAAACACAACTAACACTGATAGATCAATTGATCTAAATCAATGAGCACTTGGCTCTGATACCACCTGTGAATCCAAGGATCGTCGACAGGAATTATCAGTGTGAATTGATGTCAAGTCAACGTTAGCGGAATTAACGTTGATTTGGTTTAATTGTATTTAAACAACATTCAATGTTAATGAAATATCAAGAACACACGACACAAAACACAATTAAAGATTAATTAATGTTTTATTATAATGTGTTGAAGATTACAAAAGAATGAAACAATGAATGCTATGATGTTGTATATGTTATGATGATCGAAAGACTTTTGATGATTGTTGTAATGCTATTGCTGTTCTCAATCAATCAATCGTCTGTTTTCAATCGTACTTGAATCGAAACCTAGGATCCATATTTATAGACAGAGATGTTTCAGTTATGGGAAACACCGGATCTCTTGGGATTTGATTTGTTTTTGATAAGGAATCATCGGATTTCTCGGGATTCGAATAACCGCCTTGTTGACTTGTTGACTTGTTGACTTGTAACACTTGTATTTTGCAAGTGTTTGGACTCCGCAGAAATATTGTCTTCCGCAGATGATTTGTTCTTCCGCAGATGTTTTGTTCTTCCGCAGCATTTCTTGAACACTTGGAACTCCAGTTGATTTTGTTCATCCGTAGATGATCTTCGGATGTTTTGTTACTTGTAAGATATACATCTACGGAAGAATAATATGTTCATCCGTAGATGTTTCTTACACTTGGTCAATTTCAATAATTGATCAAGTATTATGTTTGTACCTGCAGTCATACATACATCAACACATATATAAATGGGTTAACCTATATATTTAATGCATACATAATTATGAAATACAAAAGTTCATTACAAATATTAATTCAAGTACTAAGCCTATACATAATGACTAGATCTACAGATTCTAGACCTAACACTTTTGACTCTATAAAGCTTGGTGTAGGCATTTTGCTTTGGAGGTGCGCGCTGGGCTTTCATTTCAGCAAAACAAGCTGCCCATTTAGCTTTCTTTAAATCAACGTTAGCATCAGAAGCTTGGGCTTGACTTTCATCTTTCTCCTTTTCTTTCTCCATCTCGTCCAACTTATCAAAGGTATCACTGCCAAAAGTTTCACCCAAGTTGGGGATAAGATGTCCTTCCGGGTCAGTGTACTCTGGATAATAATCTGCAGTAACATCCTCTATCTCTATCTCATCCACATCTTTGAGCTCATCATCACTCACAACATCAACTTCTGGAGCATCTTTGACAAGCTCGTCAGGATTCTGTCTGAACATTTCAGAGAGTTGCTCGTCTGTTAGATCATGGATGATCTCTCCTTCCTCCGGAGTGTAGCTCACAGATCTTCTGACGATTCCTTGCAAGTCAAGAATCATAGTAAGTGGAGTCTTAACTTGCTGAAGGGGAGCGACATCATATTCATCTGTCTGTTGAGCTTTATTTTTGTCTTGATCTGTAGTCTCTCTAGCTTGAGGAGTTGAGGACGAGGCTCCTTGATCTTGATTTCTCTTGGTACGCCCTTCTTTCGCTGATGGATTTGAGGCTGACGCAGATACATCACCTTCTTGATCATCCTCGTCATTATCATCACCTTCTTTTCCTTTTCCACTTCCTCTCGCTACCTCGTCATCATCATCATCTTCCTCAAATTCATCTTCACCCTCATCATCATCATCATCCTCATCAACACCATCCTTAATCTTTAACTGCTCACTCTTTGATCCCTTTAGCTTTGGCAAGATCTTCTTATTTTTATTCTCCAGATCCTCAATCCTCTTTACCGATGCCATCACCAGCTCGTTTTGACCGTTAAGCTGGTGAGCTCGGCCTAAAGCCCTCTCATACTGAACGTTTTTCTCACTCAGCTGAGCTATTTGCTTTGCTTGAGGCGTATTCACCGCCATCAGCTGATTGATCTGAGTAGCCCTCAGATCATCAGTAGCGATCAGCTTCAGCACGATACGGTTGAGGTTGGCAAGCTATTCCTCTAACCCGATATTGGGTAGAGTGGATCCATGGGTCATTGGGGCTTGGGGGGATGTACCGGCTTGTTGAGTGGTGGTTGTGGTGGTGGATGTGGTGAAGTTGGGAGGAGGAATGCAAGCGGATTGTTGTGGAGTGGCTGTGGTAGTGATGGTGGGAGGTGTGGTAGTGGTGGTAGTAGTTGTGTTGATGGTGGTAGGAGGTGTGGTAGTGGTGGTAGTAGCTGTGGTGATTAGGGTGATCCTCTGCCTCTTGCTCTTCTTGCCGTACGGTTGGGCCATTCTTTTCTTCCTCGAGCCCTTGGGAACAAAGCTGAACTTGATCACTTTCCTTCTCCATCTTCATCTTTACAGATGATGTGGCAATTCTTTTAGGGTGAGAACTACCTTTGAAGTTGGATGGTTCAGGTTGTGTAGCAATGGTACACAACTGATCTGCCTTCTTCATGATGCTGAGATGATTTGGACATAAACTAGAACTCCTGGTACTAGAGTTCAAGTTTGAGTCTTCAGTCTTAACCACTTCAAAACCTGCATAGATAAAAACTTGTTTCTGCATAAAGTTAAAAGTGGCCTTGATCTCTTGAGCCTTCTTGGACTTTCTTTTGGCCTTCCTGATCAAGTTCTTCCTTCTAGACTTGGTCATCCTACCTTCCTTTCTCTCGTCAGGAGAATAGTGACCCATCTTAGGATGCTCTTCTTCACTTTTCTCAGAGACATCCTTCACCATCTCTTCTTCATCCTTTTCACTCATGGGGTCTATGAAAGGCAGCTCATCTTCACAAGTTCCACACCTATGAGATCTTACAGACAAGATTATGTGTGGAGGAGCTATCTCAGTAGATCCAAGCCCCTGCTTATTCTAATAACAAATTTTTGCATGTAGGGAAGAGGATATTATGTTCTTGAAGGTCTCTTCTTCAAGAACACGTTTTTCCGCCCTGGCTTTGCTGATCACAAGCTCAGCCTGGCATTCAGTTAACTTAGTGATAAGATCTTTGATGTGTGTCCTATAATTGGTGTGCTCATGTTTAAGAGTTGAAATGGTTTTCTCTAAATCTTCTATTTTAAGTTTGTAATCATATTCAGCTCTTTTGAAATCGGATTTTAAGATATTCAAAGACTCAAAATCAGATCACATCTCTAAGTTATAGAACATATATCTGTTAACTTTAGCAATACATTCAGGTGTACAGAGATGTTCCAATACCTTGGCTTCATCATGGTCAGCCATCAATGCTTGATTTGGAGATGCATCTTCTACCTGAAAGCTCCAGTCAAAGCCTCCTTCTCCAATAGCAACTGCAGCTTACTGCTTTGGCTTCTCATTCTGGTTGGCTTTGTCAGTGTAGTTTGGTCTGGTATGTGCTTGGCCCCTATTTGTCCTTGGTGCCTTGCACTCTCTAGCAAAGTGTTCCATTTGATTATAGTTATGTTGGATCAAGTAAGGCTGGTGCAACCATAACAAACACTTAGAACATTTTTTGGTGCAACTGTGAAGAACTTCCGAAGGCAAAAGAAGAACTTCCGAAGGCAAATGCTGAGCTTCCGAAGGTCAAGGCTGAAAGAGCTTCCGAAGAGGAACTCTAACATCTGAAGACAAAGTCGTCTCTATTCCGAAATCAACATTTAGAAGTGTTCAAGACAATGACTTCCGAAGTCTGAAGGTCATCAAGCCTCGGAAGAAGTAGACTCTTCCAAAGTATAAGTGGCTTCAGTTAACCTTCAGAAGAAACTGCTATGAACCAGTGGACATAAGTATGGTTCTTCTGACAGATCTGCTGCAACCTCTGAGATACTGCATGGTGCTTTCCCACGACCATGTAGTTGACCATACTTTATTCCACTGTTCATTCCTTTTCAGTTATTACAGTTACTAACTTTAGTTGGTGACAGAAGGTAAGTCATGGACATGTCATGACTACCAAATCTTAGATAGTAACTTTATTACAGTTACTAACTAGCAATGTAGTATTTACTTTACTCGTAAGTTTCCAGCTGGTATGAAAGTATAACTGGTTGTAGATAGTAGTATATATAGTTTCTTATTTTAACTCTGTAAACATGCTTGTAAGAGACTTGTAACACTTTTAGTTGAGAAGTAATATATACAAGTATCTTGAAAACCTATCTTCTTGTGTTTGTTTACTTCGTATATTATTATCAACTCTTAAGAGATTCTACATCATCAAACCGAGTGACTTAGTGAGTTTGAGAGATAATACTTGTGTTGAGTGACAAAACCTGATCCTGCAATTGGTATCAGAGCTTTTTAGGCTCTTGTTTGTGAGATCTTACCATCTAAATCAACCTTTTTCTTCACTCATACTTTCACCACACACAAAAATGGCCCTCAACCAAAAATCATCTAAAGGTGAAATGGGGGCGATGTCCAAGGCACCAATCATCACCCCTGACAACTTCAGATCTTGGAGCGGACGTATTGAAGGCTTCATTCGCTACCAAGACAGCTAGATGTGGAAGTCTATCACCAATGGCCCTAACAAGCCAAAGGTTGCAGCACTTGCTGGAAATGGTGCTATGATAGAGAAGGCTGTTGAAGATTATTCTGATGAAGACCACAATCGGCTAGATATCAATAGCAAAGCAATGACTGTTCTTATGACTGCCATACCAAACTCCATTATGGTGGGATTCGAGCATTGCCAGTCAGCCAAAGAACTCTTTGATGCTTTAACTCAAATGTACTCTAGCTCTAATGACTCTAAGAAAGATTCCCTGAAGCAACAATTTGAAACTTCACTAATATTGCTAGAGAGACCCTTAGCCAACAATACTTCAGGTACATGGATCTTATTTCCTCCCTTCAGTCCGTGGGAATAACTCTTGAGTTTAGAGATCTCTCACAAAAGTTCATGAGTGCACTCCCAAATGAGTGGACTTTCTACTTTGTCTCTATCAAGATGACAGAGAACTTGAACTCCCTCACCATGACTGAACTATATGGCATCCTTGACGGATACCGTGTAGAGATGGAGAACAAGAGAGGCCACCAGGTGAGCAGACCATCAAGCATTATTGGTAGCAACGCTTTAATGGTTGTTGAAGGCTCAAGACCCTGCAACCTCAGCAGTACCTGACTTACTCCCAACAGCCATTCTGTTCTTCTGGGCTATACATTACCGTTCCTGAGACTCCAAGGTCTCAAAAGGCTCAGTCAAGTCCCTTTCAGGACAGTTGTGCCTTTGTCTCAGGAAATGGGCATTCTAGTGATTTTCAGTTTTGCTTTGATGATCTAGAATGTTTTAGCCCAGATGATGTCGAGTACATGGATATTGTCCAACAGATGGCTCTGTTAACTTACAGGGCAAAGAAGTTATTTAAGAGGACTGGAAGGCAATTTCCCCAAAACCCAACTAATAGCAAGTTCGGGTTTGACAAGACAAAGGCTAAATGTTACAACTATAACCAGCTTGGCCACTTTGCCAGGGAATGCAAGGCTCCCAAATCCAATCCGGGAACCTCACAAGCCTCCACACATCCCACCAAACCTAAAGCCACCAGGAAGTCAACTGAATAACACACAGTTCTTGTTACTCAAAAGGTTGAATGGAGCTTCATGGTGCAGGATATGACTCCTGCTCAAGCATTGATGGCTAAAACTAATAATAGCAAGGAATTTGAACACCTCTATACTCCAGCTTGCATTGCTAAAGTTAAAATATACCAGGACTACAATATGGAAATTAAATCTGATATTGAGTCTTTGAATATCCTAAAATCTGATTTTAAAAGGGCTGAATCTGATTATCAAAAGAAAATTGAAGAGTTAGAGAAAACCGTGTCCTCTTTAAAACATGAACATACCAACTACAAGACTCAAATCAAAGATTCAATCTCCAAATTGATTGAGGCTCAAGCCCTGCTAGTAATAGCTGAGGCTCAAGCCAAGAAGCATGCTATTTCTAAGCAAAACTTCCAAGCCATTCTTGCATCATCCTCCTACTAAAAAATTGTTATCAAAACAAAGGTGGGTTGGGGACCAATGAAATTGTTCCACCATATTCTTATGAATCTATCAGACAACCAAGATGTGGGACCAAAGAGCAAGAGGTTCCAACTGCTGACCCACCATCTCATGAGTTGAAGAATGATGCAACTATGGAGACCATCACAGGGAAGTATCAGGTAAATCAAACCATTCCCACTAGTGATGATCAACCCTCACCACCAAAGCTAGAAGAAACATGGCTAAGGCAACAAAAAAAACTGCCAAGAAAGTGGCTGAATCCAAGCTGAAGATAAACCTAAAACAAAAGGGTGTGTTCATTTCAGCCGGATTCCAAGTGGTTGGAAGCTATGATCTTGGAAAGGAGTGTAATACTAGTAGTCATGTCCTGTTGAAGGATCAGAAGTTGAAGGGGAAGACTATTGATGAAGTCAAGAAGAGCAAGAAACAATAGTCTTTACATCCCACAAAGGTTAACATTGCATGCATAATGTGTGGTCTGCAAAACCATATGGCTAAAGATTGTTACTACAATCTTGCAAGCACATATTATACAAATAATGTTAAGAAAAAAAAGTCAAGAAGGGTTTCACATTTAGACCCTATCACATGGTCCAAGTGATGAGGAAAGGAAAGCTTGTTTCCGATGCAAAGTTGCTTTTGGAAGAAACTCATTCTTCCAAAGGGCAAATAGCTTCGGAAGATAAGGCTAAGAAAATTCAAAAGAACAAAAGATTTCCTTTGAAACCTTCTGAAAAGAAGACTGCTTCGGAAGAAAAGGCGAGGAAAGCTTCTTCAGAAAAGAAAGAAGCCTCGAAAGTATGCCATGCTGCCTAAGCTTCATCAAGCTCATCTACACTGATCAGCCATGGGATGGAATGGAAAATCATACAAGATGCTGTAGCCCAAACCTCTTCTTCACAGACATCTATTGAACCCTCTTCCATACACTTTGGTTCAATCATGTCATCCTCATTGGAAGAGCCCAAGACCAGCAAGGCTTGGGTTTCCAATAATAACTAACTTTTCACCTTATGTGCAGGGACATCCACAGGACAAGAATAACAATGTATGGATTGTAGATAGTGGATGCTCCAGGCACATGACTGGAAAAAGATCTCTTCTTTAACAATTTCAACATTTGATGGAGGCCTTGTTCAGTTTGGAGGTGAGGCCGAATGATACATTTCTGGCAGAGGAAGTGTATCCAATGGCAAGTTAAAATTCGTCAAAGTAAACTTTGTCAAACAGCTTGAACACAATCTTTTAAGTGTTTCTCAATTCTATCACCAAAAGCGCCAAATGCTTTTCACAGAACATGAGTGCATTATCCACAAACCCGAGATGACAATTCCTCAGGAATTAGTGCTTCTTAGATCTCCCAGAAAGAGGATATGTACAAGCTGGATATGAACAATGCTTCCCCATTGGGTGAAGTATCATGCTTTCTTTCCAAAGGTGATGGTGATGAGTCAACTCTGTGGCATAAACGAATGTGTCATGTGAATTTCAAAACATGAATAAATTGGTTAAAAATAACTTGGTACATGGTGTGCCTAAAAAGGAATTTTTCGGCAAAGATAACTGTGTTGCATGTCTAAAAGGAAATCAACATAGAGTATCTTATAAATCCAAAGAAGTTAACTCTATCACCACTCCATTACACTTATTGCACATGGATCTATTTGGTCCCACAAGTATAATGAGCATTGGAAGGAAATCATACTGCCTTGTGATCGTTGATGATTTTACTAGATTCACATAGGTATTCTTTTTAAGAACTAAAGATGAAGCTGCTGAAACTTTAAAATCTTTTATTCTTAAAATAAAAAATAAATTTGATCACAAGGTTAAGATTATTAGAAGTGATCAAGGGATTGAGTTCCAGAATCAAGTTCTTGATTCATTCTGTAACTCAAAAGGGATTTCAAGACAATATAGTGCTCCTAGAACTCCTCAACAAAACAGTGCTGCTGAGAGGAGAAATAAGACACTTATTGAGGCTGCTCGAACCAAGTTAGTTGATTCAAAACTGCCTCTAACATTCTGGGCAGAGGCAGTCAGCACTGCATGTTGTGTGCAGAACAGAGTTTATGTAGTTAAGCCACATGGAAAGACCCCTTATGAGCTATGGAACAAGAGGCCACCGTTCATTGGCTTTCTTAGATCCTTTGGCAGCAGGTGTACCATACTTAACACAAAGGATAATTTGGTAAAATTTGCTGAAAAGTTGGACGATGCTATCTTTGTTGGATATTCCTCCAACTCTATTGCCTATAGAGTTTACAACATTAAAAAATCAACAATTTGAGGAATCATCCAACATTGTTGTTAATGAGCACACTCTTGGTGTTAGGGGGAATGGACCTAATAATGTCTTTGATTTAGAATTGTTTCCAAACTATTCTATACCATCTTGTAAGAATGTTTCAGCTGGAACAGGTACTCAAAGTGATTCTGATGATGACCAACTGTTTGAGTTACCCAGACCTCTTCCAAGTTCTCCAAGAGATGCTGAAAATCAAGCTCCCACCATTGGAAGATCCTACGGTATAACTATCACAAAAACCAGTGGAGCTTTAACAAGTTGTCAACAAAGTGAGTCTCAAAAGTCATCCAGTGACAATGAACAACACGAAGTTGATGGAAGCAGCATTTTGAACGAACATGCAACTGTTAATACTGCTCCACAACCAATTTATACTGATGTTTTCTCTCCTTCATTCAATCAGTCCTCATTGAATGAATATGAGACATCAGCTAGACCAAGTGTTCAAATCCCTGAGCAAAACTTTTCAAATTTGGATCTATCCATGCAACTGGATGTCATTCCTAGGCTCAAGATTCATAACACTCACCCAGCTGAGAACATCATTGAAGATGTTTCTGAAGGCGTGAGAACAAGGAGACAAACTCATAATGGAAATGTCTGCTTGTACTCATGTTTCTTATCACAGATGTAGCCAAAGAAGGTAGAAGAAGCCTTGAAGGATAGTAGTTGGGTTGAATCAATGCAAGAAGAATTGCTTCAATTCAAGAGACAAAAGGTTTGGAATCTATGTCCACTACCATCCGGTCAAGTACCTATTTGCACAAAGTGGGTATTTAGGAACAAGAGAGATGACAGAGGCTTGATTATCAAAAACAAGGCAAAACTAATAGTTCAAGGATACACAAGATGAGGGAATTGATTACACTGATGTCTTTGCACCTGTTGCAAGACTTGAGGCAGTGATGATCTTTCTTGCTTATACAACATCCAAGAACTTTACAGTCTGCCAGCTTGATGTCAAGTGTGCTTTTCTATATGGGGATATAGACAGGGAAGTCTATGTGTGCCAGCCTCCAGGATTTGAAGACCCACAACACCCCTACTATGTGTGCAAATTGGGTAAAGCCCTCTATGGGTTGCACCAAGCACCTAGGCTGTGGTATGAGACTTTGTCTCAGTTTCTCCTGAAGAATGGTTACACCAGAGGTACCATTGACAAGACTTCATTCATAAGAATGTATGGGAAAGACATTTTGCTTGTACAAATGTATGTTGATGATATCATATTTGGTTCCTCAAATGACCAAATGTGTAAGGACTTTGAGAGCATTATGAAGAAGAAGTTTGAAATGAGCTCCATGGGAAAAATGGACTTTTTCCTTGGAATTCAGGTAAGGCAGATGAAAGAAGGGTTCTTTATCAATCAATCTAAGTATGTTCAAGACATCTTAGAAAGATTTGATATGAAAGATTGCAAGCCAGCAAAGACTCCTATACCCAGAAATCACAATCTTTGTCCTGACTCTAAAGGGGAGGATACTGATCAACATTAGTATAGGGCAATCATTGGATCTCTGATGTATCTCACAGCAAGTAGACCTGATATAATATTTGAAACCTGCATCTGTGCAAGATATAAGGCTGCTCCAAAGGTGTCTCATCTAGTTGCTGCCAAGAGAATCCTTAGATACCTCAAAGGTGCACCTAAACTGGGTCTTTGGTATCCAAGGAACAACAACTTTAATCTCTATGGCTACACTGATATTGACTATGGTGGCTGCAACATCAACAAGAAATCAACATAAGGAGGATGTCAATTTCTTGGTGGAAGGATAATCTCATGGCAATGCAAGAAGCAATCTTGTGTCTCAACATCAAGTGCTAAACCTGAATACATTACTACTGCTAGTTGCTGTGCTCAGCTGCTATGGATTCAAAACCAGATGTTAGATTATGGATTCAATTTCATGGAGACTCCTATCCATATTGACAACAAGAGTGCCATTTCTATTACAGAAAATCCTGTCAAGCACTTCAAGACAAAGCACATTAACATCAGGTATCATTAAATTGGTCAAAGTTGACTCAAATGAACAATATGATGATTTGTTTACCAAAGCATTTGATGAACAAAGATTTAAGTTTCTTATTACAACTATTGGGATGATAAACATTGATTAGCTTATCTAATTTGAAATCCTTTTCAAAATGTGTCTTGTCTTTGTCAATACAATCTAAGCCCTGTTACAAAAGGTTTTTTCTTCAAAATTTTACTAAGTTTAAGTTCTTTTGAAGAGAAATTAACCCTCGGAAGATGTCATATATATCTTCCGAAGGAAAATTCCTCCAAGAGTAATCTTATCTTTCGAAGAGTTTTTAGTCTCGGAAGAAGCATTTGATAAGATATCAAATCCACTTTCGAAACTTACTAAACTTCTTCACTCGGAAGGCATTCGTACTCTCGGAAGTAAATTGGATAAATTTACCTTCGGAAATAAGTTTGGCTTCGGAAGAAGATTACCTTCGGAAATAAGTTTGGCTTCGGAAGAAGATTACCTTCGGAAAAGCTTTTATACTCGGAAGAAAGCTTTACTGTGTAACGGAAATCTTTTGGGCCACACTCTGAAAAAGGCAAAGATTTTATTAATGATGTCAAAATATTTTAAATGGATTTAACCTTACCGCCATTGTCACATCATACCCCAAACTGTCATTTCACCTTATCCATCCGCCATTTCAGCCATTTAAATACTTCCGACCTATCCTTTTAATCTTTTTACCACTTTCACAGCCCTAAATTTCCTTCGTCTTCAATTTACCCAAAATCAACCTCATTTTCTCTGTAACTTCCTCAAACAATGGCACTAAACCCTCAGCACACCCAAGTCGCACTCCTTGACTCTTCTAAGGATGCTGACTTCGCCGAAATCATCCACTTCTTACCCAATCGGCCTACAACACTGCCCTAACTGTCAACCCCACTGTTTACTCAAACCAAATGGCAGAGTTTTAGGGGAATGGACAGATTGTAACCCTGAATGGAGTTAGGGTTATTAGGTCAAGCATTTGTGGCCAGGAATTGATCATATCCGAACAAATTATCATGGAGCATCTTGAGCTTCATGATGAAGGCTCTCCTACAGAATGCCCCAAATCAGACCTAGATTACACATATACCCAGATAGGATATGGTGGTGATGTGAGCAGGTCAACGGTTTACATGTTTAATTTCTCCTATAACGAGAAATTCTTGCTTCACATAGTCCTTCACTACCTGTCAAATAAGTCTGGGTGCTAGAATCAAATTCCTTTTGAACTAGGATGCCTAGTTCACGGGTTGGTAAAAGGCCTCCGCTTCAACTACTCAAGATTTGTGCTGACCAATCTTACGTGAAACCTTCAGAGGGAAACATTTTCCATGTATCCCAGGTTTATTCAGCATATAATCAACTGTTAGCTGGATCAGAGTAAGCTTGTCTTTGCAACTGCTCTAACTGTCCCTCACATGATGCCGTCCATCTTCAAGGTGTTGAAGAGGGTATTCACCAACTTCACTAGAAGACACACTGAGCTTCTTCCAGGTATGATTGAGCTAATGGCTCCTGGTGACATCCCTGTTAACCCCACAGGTGATGAACCCACACCAACAATAACCACCATATTGCCAAATCTTCCTTCTGACCCCATCAAGATTACATACCAGAGATGCTCCAAGCGAACCCTTGTTCAATTTCCTCTGATTGAACAAGTTCCCCCTATTCTATCCAAAAAGGCTAGAGCGGAAACATGGGCTCCCACTCAGTCTGAGGTCCCACATTCCTTCACAATTAACCTCAATATGGGTATTGAGTCTCCTTAGTCTCAATCCCATGAGCCCCAAACCCATGCTGAAAACCCTCAGGATGAGTCTCTATACTCTCCTGAGCAGCCAAAAAGAGACAGCCCCATCATAGGCTCAATGCCATTAGACATTGATCAAGGTCCCGGTTCATTAAGCATAACTTCCATATCCTTTACCGACCATCTTATAGGTACTGATGAAGAAATCATGTCTTTTCAAGGCCATGAAGTTGATCCACAACACCTCTCTAATGATCAACTAAGCCTAGAGAGATCTCAGATTTCTAGCCCCCATCAGCAAACCCAAACTGACGTGAGTCCCACTGGTGGGAAAGGACTCATGTAGATTCAGCTGCCACAACTGAAGGTGCCTTAATGGACCCTCAGGACAGTGGTAACATATCTGAGACTGAATCTACGACAACCGTGCCTTTTGATGACTCTAAAATAGACATCTGGTGGTGAGGATGAACATACTAGGTAAGTTACCTCATCTCCCCGTGATTCTTCTAAAGAAGATGAGGGAAGAATGCAACATTGAAGACCTACTTTCTAAAGTCTGAAACCTTGAATCCAGGGTTAAGACGTTACAGGATAGGTATGCCACTCAACAACTTGAGATTGAAAATCTCAAGGCTCAACTAGCTGAGAAACAGATTGAGAGATCTGTTAGGCATGTACCAAGACAAGTCTCTCTGACTTCCTCCTTTAGCTCATCTACCTCTCAAGATAATGCTACCAAAAAGGGGGAGAATGTTCAGAGTGAAACACACATGGAGCAACAAAGCTTAGTTCTTTATACTCTTTCTTCAAGATATCCTACTCAGCAATCAACTGTTTTCCCCGAGCGTCCTCCCGTCATCCTTCAAGTGGATCCAAGGATGCTCATTGATTTGAATAGATTCCTAACCAAATTTCTGATGAGCTCCTCCCTTGAACAGCCAAGCCTAGATGTTGCTTTGGCATATTTTGGAGCTGAAGAGCTTCAAAGGTGGAATACACCATCTACCACTGTCAAGGAAGTTGGTCAACCTAAGGTTCACATTGAACCTGAGATTGAATTCGAAGGGGATATGGGGACTGATGGCCCAGCAACTGAAACAGTTGAGACAGATAGTGAAATGCCACTATCTTCCGAAGCTGAAGTCAAAGCTGCAGAAGAAGTATTTCAAACTTCCGAAGCTGAGATCAAAGCTGTGGAAGGACTATTCTCTCTGTTCGGTGATCTAATTATCACAGATGCAATCCTTGAACTAGCATCTGAGGTAAATAGTGAGGACTTTCTCAAAACACCTTCTACTCAAACATCATCATCATCATAGGCTCAAATCACCACCCTCCAACCTGAAACCTCTACGCAAGAACTTCCAAAGTCTCAAGCTTCCGAAGACATCAACGGTAAGAGGAAGTTGAATGCGGAAGAACTACAAGAGGAAGAAAGGTTGGAGAAGCTTAGAAGAAAAGGTAGACTTCCCTCTGAGAAACTATAAGCTGCAAGTAGCAAAGCAGCTGTAGTAAATCAGGAGGCTATCAACAATCAGAGAAGGGTGGAGATTATTGACAAGCTTGTCAATCTGGGTGCAGCTAGTGAAGATGTTCTCCTCCTACCACTTGAGGAGTTGATGGATTTAGAAAAGGCAACCCTGCTGCAGATAGAACAAAAAGAAGCATCAAAGTTGGCCTCAGAAGAGGAAGAACAGAGAAAGAAGGAGGAAGCTGAGCAACAGCTTAGGGATGAAAGGATAGCTTTTCTGAGCTCCAAGGGATTCTCTCTTGAGGAACTGGCTCCTCATAATAATGATACGGTCTTGTGGCTTTTCAAAAAGGAACAAGACGAAATGAACAAAGAGGGAAAGAGGGCTTCCAGGGAAAAGCTGAAGGAGAAGAAAAAGAAGGAAGAAGAAGCTCAACTTGCAGCTGTCAAGAAGATGAGAGATAAAGCCTGGATGAAGGATTATCTCAGGGCCCATGGCTTCTCTGGCAGGCAGGTTGGCCCCATGTCTGAAAAGACCCTGCAGCGACATGTTAGTGACATCAAAGCTGACATTCGCTCAGGAAGAAGGAAGGAGATGTATAGAATAATAAAGGGGATGACTTCTGAACCTGCACATCAACCACAACCTTAACCAGAACCAACACCTCTCCATTTCCCAATCAAAACCGAACCAACCACTGAGCCTTACACTCCAGAGCCGACACCATCATCCATACCCTCTCCCACACCAGTTCCATCAAAACAACCACCTCCACTACTTATCCTTAAACCAAAACACTCCCCAGAAGTCAACCATCATCTACCCAACAACCACCTAAGTCATCCTCTCAACCCTCTAAACGTCTGACCTTAGAAGAGTTTAAGGAGATCAAGAGGAAGCTCATCAAATGTACTACTTTGAGCGATATCTCTTGTGAAGAGGGGTCCATCAAGCTAGCCTTCATTGATGGCTCCTTATGTTCCTTCACAAGAGAACAATTCCCTGATATGTCTAGAGGAACACTGGACCAGGCTCGCAAACTCTTGGCAACTAACTCTGATTCTCTTGAAGAAGAAGAGAAGAAGCTGAGAAGAAAGCTGGTGACTCTACTGGGCACTAGGAAGGAAGAAAAATTACCATCTCAACCTCTTGTTCCTAGGAAGAAAATATTCCAGTGGAGGTTTGAATACTCTTCTCATAACTTTGTTGTGGAAAGAGAGAATGGTGAGATCAACATGCTTAATGCCTCCTCTCTGCTACACTTAAGCATATTTGATATTGTTGAGTTAGCAAAGAAACCATTCTCCAATCCCTCTAACTCTAAGATAGCTGCTCACATTAGAAATCATCTGAGCAGTCTTCATCTGGCTGAACTGACTGCAAGGGCCAAGATTGAAGAAGTGTTGAAGCTGAGAGAGAAGGATGAAAAGGAAGAGTCAGCAACTAAAGGCAAAGCCTTTCTTCAAATGGTTTAAGGCCCTAAATTGGAATCTATAGTTAGATGGGAGTATGACTACAACTCCCGTCAACTAACTCTCTTCAGAGGGTCACAACAAAGGGTACACATCATTCAAAGTGACAGACTTGATATGTTGTCTACGAAAGATTTGTACAAACTTCTCAGCACCACATCAGGAAAGAACAAAGAGACAGATAAGTATCTTCTCTCCTTGGTGCTCTAAAAATTTTGAGAAGTAGAAACAAGTGAGGTTTTGGTAGCATCAGCCTGGTGGGAGTTTGTTGGATCAAGTAAGGCTGGTGCAACCAAAACAAACACTTAGAACATTTTTTGTTTCAACTGATGAAGAACTTCTGAAGGCAAAAGAAGAACTTCCAAAGGCAAATGCTAAGCTTGCAAAGGTCAAGGCTGAAAGAGCTTCTGAAGAGGAACTCTAACATCCGAAGATAAAGTCTTCTCTCTTCCAAAGATCAACATTTAGAAGAGTTCAAGACAATGACTTCCGAAGTATGAAGATCATCAAGCCTCGAAAGAACTAGACTCTTCCGAAGTATAAGTTGCTTCGGAAGAACTTGTTCTTCCGAAGCCAGTTAACCTTCGAAAGAACCTGCTATGAACCAGTGGACATAAGTATTGTTCTTTTGACAGATCCGCTGGAACCTCTGAGATACTGCATGGTGCTTTCCCACGCCCATATAGTTAACCATACTTTATTCCATTGTTCATTCCTTATCAGTTAGTACAGTTACCAACTTTAGTTGGTGACAAAAGGTAAGTCATGGACATGTCATGACTACCAAATCATAGATAGTATTTTATCTAGGATACCTTACCTTTAGCAATGTAGTATTTGCTTTAGTCGTAAGTTTCCAGCTGGTATCAAAGTATAACCAGCTGTAGATAGTAGTATATAGTTTCTCATCGTAACTATGTAAACATGCTTGTAAGAGTCTTGTAACACTTTGAGTTCAGAAGTAATATATACAAGTATCTTGAAAAAATATCTTCTTGTGTTTGTTTACTTAGTATATTATTATCAACTCTTAAGGGATTCTGCATCATCAAACCGAGTGACATAGTGAGTTTGAGAGATAATACTTTGTTGAGTGACAAAACCCAATCCTGCAAGTTCTAACACTTCACCTTGCTTTTGTCCAGCCCAAACTTTCCACTAGCTGCATTGCTTGGAAACTTTCTCCCTGTCCTCTTGTAAAACTTCTTGGCTCTGTGACTGAGAAGAGCCATTTTTTGAACTATCTCCACGTACTCCAGAACATCTAGATGGATGCAGTCAAGATCTTCAAGGGTGAAGAGAAAGTTGCCAGTACTTTCATCAGCAGACATAAAATCTTGTGAAGAGCTTGTCTCTTGGAATGGACCTCCATGAGTGTAACTCTTCCTTGGTGTCTCCGGGAAGGTGATAAAAAGAACCTTTTGTGAGTTGTCAGGGAAGCAGATAAGATGATGTGGTGGTTCTCTGCAATCCCATTCAACCACATAATGGCTGAACTTAGTTGATTGCTGGAGCTACCAGATGGATTTTGCAGGTTCATCTCCATCTGGTATCCACTAAGAATACCATACAACTCTGTAAGAGTGAGAGTCTTAAGGTTCTCAGTTCTCTTGATAACAACAAAATAATGTGTCTATTGTCTAGAAAGAGAGGACATGAACTTCCTTACAATGTCTCTATTTTCAAGAGTTACTCCAACGTCCATTAGAGTATCCACAATCTCAACATACCTGAAGTATTGTTGAGTCATGGTTTCACCTGCATTGAAGGTGAATTTCTCAAACTGGTACTTCAAGAGATCCTTCTTGTTCTCTTTTGCTTCAATGGACCCCTCATACATAAGCTTCAGTGCATTGAAGCCCTTGTAGATGGAGTTTGGAAGAGCAGTCATGGCTTTCTGATCTATATCTATTCTCTTTCTATCTTCTTCAGAATAGTCAACCACCTCCTTTGGAATCATACCACCTCCAGCAGCTGAAGAGGTGCTTGGTATGTGAGGTCCAGAGACAACAGATTCCCACATACTAGAGTCTTGAGACTTGATAAAGCCTTCCATTCTTTGACACCAAGTATCAAAGTCTTTAGGAGTGATCAGTGGGGACTTTGTCATGGTTTAGGTTTCCATATCTCAGCCTTTTGTGAGAGCTGCCATTTGAGTTGTTTAGTGTTTTGTGAGACTGAGGGATCTAAGATGGTGAGATCTTACAATCAAGAGCTTGGAATGCTTTGATACCAATTGCAGGACCGTTTAAAGGATGGTCAATACACTTAGTCTCACAATGAGGAGAGTGTTTAGAACACTTAACAGATCAAATAGGGAACCAAACTTTGGTTATGATACTATGAACACAAGTATACAAGAGACAGAAACTTAAGAACAACAAAGATGTTTGGTTTTCAAGATTGCAGTATATTGCTTCTCAAGTTCTTTTACGAGTGTTACAAAACATAATAAATAAATTACAAGGACTTGAGACACTTTATACTACATCCTACAGCCGGCCATACTTAAAAGGTCAGCTGGATACATTTGATCTAGACAACAAAATCAATGTAGAGTCAAAATGCAGATCTGCCTTTTGACTAGTGACTATGACATGCCATAGCTCACATCCTAATATATAACAAGAAAGGATAATAGTACATAAAGTAGAAAGTTATAGACTCAAGACCTTAATGTACAGTTACAAAAAGAATGGACCATTAACCAACTTGTATAAGTTGGTTAGTCATCAGAGTTGCAGCAGAAAGTGGTCCAGCTTTATGGAAAAGTACATAAGAGAAAGCATGTTCTTCAAAAGTAAAATTTAAAAGCAAAATCAAAAAACAAAAGAAAATAACATACAAAAAGAGCAAAAAGAAGCCAAAAGGCCATATAGGAATAAAAGATACCAATGAGCACATTAATAAAAGATATGTCATAGACGTACATATTATATGATAATACTTTCTTCTTTGAGAATTGTTGGACCTTGAAAGGATCATACCTGCTAATTCAAGTGGTGGTTGATGGTTGCTCTGCTGGAATTCTCCCCAAGTCCAAGAAATAATGCGGATGAAGAATCTTCTCAAAAGAAGACAAGTGTCGGCTATTCGCATTTGTTCATGCGGATGACCATGGAACAAATGCTGACAAGTGTTTGTTCTTTCGCATTAACAAATGCGGACAACGAACAAATACTGCCAAGTATTTGTACATCCGCATTTACTAATGCGGATGTTCAGCAACAAATGTGCATACGTGTTTGTTCATCCGCATTTCTCAATGCTGATAACCAAACACCAATGCTGAAGAAGAAAAAGAAATGTTGATGAACACATCCACATTAGTTAATGCGGATGAACAGAAGAAAATGCTGATGAAGACTTTTGTACTTAGACTAGTTTCCTGATGTATAGTTCAAGGGTAGTTTAGTCATTTTGTAAAGGCCTTTTGTTAGCCTATAAATAGATAGAAAATCCTACATTTGGGTATCTTTTTGACAATCAGAATATTAGAATCTTCGATAGTCATATGTTTTAGAGGTGTCTTGTTACTGTCTCATGCTAAAACCCTAGCATTCATTGTAACTTTACACCACCATTAATACAAAGCATTATGAGTATTTCAAGCATTCAGTGATCTATCTTTATATTCCGCAATATAATCACTGACTCAATCATCATATTCGGTCCTAGTTGATTCACATCAACTGAGAATATCATTCTCAACATCCACCCAGTCAATTGGTATCAGAGCTTTGGCTCTCAGATTCGTCTCAAATCTGCCCAGATCTAAGCGAAACTCGATTGAACTGGTGATTGAGTTACTGTCAGAGAGTTGATCAACTTCTAACATGTATTCATGCTGAAATCCTCATGAAACATCGACTAATTCACTGTTCATCTGTGCCGAACCAATAACACATCCTTGAACAGATTATTCTACTCCAAAAATAAGAATAATAACACCATTAACATCATAATCTTCAGACATTAAAGTTAACAGAATAGTTATAGAAGCAAATTCACGGACGTTTCTCTTAAACTGTTACTGTTCATCAGATCTTTTAAAATATTCAAAAAGTATACTGTTTGGACCCCTTGGACTTAAAAATTAATCTAATTAGTATTTCAACAATCTAAAACAAGTTTATTACAATGGATTCACTTAACTTTTCTGAACTTGGTCATGCTCCTAAACCTCCTATGCTTAAACACAAGTTTGAGTTTAGGCAATGGAAAATCAGGTTTATGAATTACATTACAGGTGTAGATCCGGATTATTGGATTTCCATATGCAAAGGACCTTACATCCCCGTGTCACTCTCGGCTGACCAAGCTGCTTTATACAAAACATCAAGAATACCAATTGAAGATCTAACTCTTGATGATGATGAGTATAAGAAGATAAAGATTGACCTTAACGCATACTCCATTCTCACTCAAACTTTGAAGATGGATGTACTCAAAAGACTTGAGAAATATGGAACAACAAAGGCTGTGTGGGATGCACTGCTCATCATGTGTGAAGGTAGCAGTGAAGTGGCTGAAATTAATAAAGACAAGCTGGTCAACCAATATGTAACCTTCAATCACTCCAAATAGGAGTCAATCTCAAAACAACTGCATAGATTTGTGCAGTTGGTCAATCATCTTGAGATTATGGGGGTTACATACAAAGAAAAGGAGTTGAAGAAGAAGATGTTGCAGAGTCTTCTTGAGAGTTGGATGCAAAATGTAACCATGCTGAAAAACACACTTGATGTGGAAAGCACCACTCTGGATATAATGATTGCAAAAATTAAAGTTCTTGAACTTGATGAAAGGAGCAGAAACCTTGGTGGACCACAAGTCATTGAAGCATACAAATTTCCATCAGAAACTCATTCCGTGGAAAATGCATTCATTACTGAAGAAGATGATTTCCTCTCATCTAGAGATTAAGTAAAATCAACTGGATTTATTGCTGCTCCATCAACCAACAAGCCATCAACTTTATCTTAATCAACTAGATTTACCGCCACTCCCTCAAGTATGCATGAAGACCAGAGATCTAAAGAGCAAAAGGCTACCTACAATGCCTTTGTTACAAGTTTTGAAGCTTAATTAGGAGGAAGACTCACTTCCGCTCATTTAATCCAAAAATACCTATAAGAAATGGATCCCGATGATGTAGAAGAAATGGATCTACAGTGGCAGATGGCTATGATAGCCATGATGGCTAAAACGTTTTTCAGGAAGGGTAGGAAGCTAAGTTTGAATGAGAATACCAAACTTGGATATGACAAATCCAAAGTTAAATGCTTTAATTGTGGTATGACTGGCCACTTTTCAAGAAACTGTAATGCTCCAAGAAGAAACAACAACGGCTTTTAGTGAAGTTCTTAAGACCAATCATCCTCACAACCAAGCTTAAGATTTCAATCCCACAACCAACACCAATATCATCATCAAAGCCAACATCATCAACCATACCAAAGTCAGCCACAACTACCAATCAAGCCCATGGAAGCAGCCAACCTACTTCTAATGCTCTTGTCATCAGACAAGTTGGAGTATGTGATTGGAGCCTGTATGCCGAGGAAGTGAAGCCTCAATTTCAAAATCATGCTCTTATGGCTCACATAAATGATGGCCCAACACCTATGCCATCCAAGGTAAAATCTAATCTTTGCAGTGATAAATGTAGCTGCTAAGATTAAAGAAGAAAAAGTAAAATCAGAGATGCTTAAAAAAGAACTGAAAAGCTTTGAAATTAAAATCAAATCATTTATTTCTGATATTGAAAAACAGCACGGAGAAAAGTATACTCTTGCAGCTGAAAATAAAAAGTTAACTGAAATGTTAGCTCAATCCAAAGCTGAGCAATCAGCCACTGAAGTGAAACTTGAAAAGTTTCAAATGTCTTCAGCCAAGCTGCAAAAGATGCCCGATTCACAAAAGGATCCTAAGGATATGACTGGGATTGGATACAATTCATGTCCCCCACCATACAATGATAATTACATTGTCATGCCTGAGTCAATCACTCTTATTGAGCAAAATGAACCTAAAACTATTGAACCTAAATCAATAGTAACACAAATTACAAATCCTCAAAATAAACCAAGTGTTTATATTGAACAAATAAGAAGAAAATCAAGTTAGGTCATCCAATCAAAATCAAAGAGTGCTCAGACAAGTCAGTAAATGAAATTAAACCAAGAAGCCCAGTCAAAGCCATAGTGCCATTTGTGAACCTAAAACTATTGAACAAAGAGTGCTGAAAGCAGATCTGATTGTGAGATCAAATCTCCAAAAGAGTCAATTAAATCAGACAATGTTTCACAGAAAAACAAAAGAAAAACCTCACTGAGTTTAAAAACAAAGGTCAAATCAGATCCTTAATCATCAAAACCAAAGCAAGGGGTTGGTTTTGATATTTTCAATAAAGATCATGTAAATCAGCTAGCACAGGAAGCTAGAAAAAAGCTTAAAGAAACAACATCAGCCCAAAAGAGTGAAAAACAGCAGTATTGTGAAACAAACTGCTAACAAGGCTGATATTGCTTCCTCTTCAAAATTAGAGAGTGATGCTTAGTTGAAAACTGGAAAATCAACTGAGGCATCAAGGTCAACCAAAAGAGACAAACTCATGTATTGTGACATTTGTGAAATGTCAAATCACAGAACATATGAGTGCTATTTTAATCAATACTGCTCAATCTATGACATTAACAATCATTCTACAAAAAATTGCTACTTCAACAAATATTTTTTTGTCTGTGATATGACCAACCACAATACATCAGATTGTTTCTTCAAACAAAAAGGCTTGAGAATTCCACAAAACAAGCCCATCTCACCAATCTTATCTGTGAAACCTAAAATCAGAAGTTAATTTTATAATAAACAATCCAGGAATGCAAATTCTGATGATGTCTTAGGTAATCAGAAAGAGTTGAAGAATGTTCAAAGAAATTTAAACCACAACATCAAACAAACCCACGAGGTTCATAAATCAAAAATGAAGTTTGACAATCAAAACGTGTCCACTTTCTTAAAAGAAATAGGGACCAAAGGTTTGAATACTCTTCTAACTCTTCAGATGAAGTTGATGAGATGAAATCAGAAAGATATCAAAAATCAACCAAATTCATCCTCTAAGTCACAATTTAGAGGAAAATATCAAGAAGTTACTATCATGGATAAGAATGGGAAACCCAAGACCATCATGGATTGGGTTCCACATTTTAATTAGTTCTTTTTATGCTTGCAGGGTCGTCCATACAGGTCCAATAGCCTATGGTATTTGGACAGTGGATAAATGGTCCCAAATCAACCTACAATGAGCATTATTTTCCCAAGTCAATAAATGGTCCTGACTGGTTGTTTGATATTGACTCATCTACAAAATTATTTGATCAATTTCACTTGTCTGCTGCAGGAAACCTACAATTAGCTGAATCGTCTGCATCAATAGAAAGAATAAATGATTTCCCAATGATTCTTCCTACTTCTACTGAGCAACTGAATGAAGATGTCCCACTACAAGCTGATCCTGTCAGACAATCATCTCAAAATGAGAGTGTTTCAACTGAGGCTGGTCCTAGTGTACTTCCATCTCCTTCAGAAGAATCGTCGACTAAAGTCAGAAATCAAGATCCAGCTGCACTACAAGTTGAAAATGAAAGAAACTCAAATGATGAAAGTTATCAAAGTGCTGCTGATGCTGAAGTAGGAACTGAAAAAAACTTTGATTACTTTCAAAACTCTCCTACATCACAAGGTGAAGGTGCCTCTCACCAAGATGATCTGAATGTCTCCAATCTTGATGTATCCATTACTGGCGACTCAATTCCAACCACCAAAATACACAAGAATCATCCAGTTGAAAACATCATTGGTGAACTCAATGAACGGGTGACTAGAAGCAAGTCAAGCATTGCATACATTTGTTTGTTTTCTTACTTTCTGTGTCAAACAGTACCCAAAAATATCAAAGAGGATCTTCAAGACAATAGCTGGATTGAGGCAATGCAAGGAGAGTTTCTACAATTCAAGAAACAAGAAGTATGGCAACTGGTAGATCTTCCTGAAGGACAATACCTTATCGGTACCAGGTGGCTATACAGGAACAAAACTAATGACCGGGGAATTATCAGAAATAAAGGAGGTTGGTGGCACAGGGCTATACACAAGAAGAAGGAATTGACTATGATGAAGTGTTTGCTCCTGTTGCCCAATTAGAAGCCATAAAACTCTTTCTTGCATACTCAGCATCCATGAAATTCACTGTTTATCTGCTTTTCTGTATGGAAAGATTGCTGAAGAAGTCTACGTGAGTCAACCACTGGGCTTTGAAGACCCAGATTTCCCACACAGGGTGTACAAGCTTAACAAAGCCTTGTATGGTCTTCATCAAGCCCCACGAAAGTGGTATGAGACTATCATTTTTTCTTCTTGAACACGGGTATGAAAGAGGAAAGATTGATCAGACTATCTTCAGAAAAAGAAAAGGAAAAGACATGTTGCCGGTCTAGATTTATGTGGATGATATCATTTTTGGCTCTACAAACAAGCTTCTCTACAAGAATTTTGAAGACCTCATGCATTCTAAATTCCAAATGAGTGCTATGGGGGAACTCATTTTCTTCTTAGGAGTGCAAGTCCAACAAACAGTAGACGGAGTATTCATCAATCAATCAAAATATATGGAAACAATGCTGAAGAAATTCCATCTTGCTGATTGTCAGTCCATCAGAACACCTGTTGATACTAAAATGAAGATTGGTCAAGATCCAGAAGGCAAATCAGTGGATCAGACTCACTATCGATCTATGATAGGTTCACTTATGTATCTAGGAGCTAGTAGGCCTGACATTATGTTTGGTGTTTATGTGTGTGCCAGATATCAAGCTGATCCTAAGGAATCTCATGTTAATACTGTCAAGAGGATATTCAGATATCTTAAGGGTAAACCTGCTCTCGGATTATGGTATCCAAAGGAAGGAGACTTCAATCTCTATGCCTACACCGACAGTGACTACAGGGGATGCAACTTCAATAGGAAATCCACTTCTGGCGGTTGTCAATTTCTTGGTCCCAGACTGGTCTCCTGGCAGTGCAAGAAGCAGACAAACGTGTCTGTTTCAACAGTAGAGGCTGAGTATATAGCAACATCAGCTTGTTGCTCTCAAGTTCTCTGGATTCAAAACTAGATGCTTGACTATGGTTTTAACTTCTTGCACACTCCAATTCATATTGACAATACAGCAGCAATGTTTATCACGAATAATTCTGTCCAACACTCAAAAAAACATATTGAAATTAGATATCACTTATTGAGAGATTCTACTGAAAAAAGGTTAATCAAATTGATTCAAGTTCACACTGATAATCAATTGGCTGATTTATTTACAAAGGTGTTTGAACCTAGTCTGTTTGAATTCCTAATTCAATCAATTAGCATGATTAACCTTGAATAAAAATCAAAAACATCAAAAACAATTCAAAAGTTACAGAAAATCACAAAAAGAAGTCATTTTGTTGAAGAATATGATATATACTTCAAATGAGAAATGATATAATTACAGTCGTTATATCATTCACTGTGCCTATTTTTAAATCTCAAAAGACTGACATGACTTATCTGATATGCGGGTAGGCTCAACTTGGAAAAGAATATACATGCTGTGATGAACTAAAATCCATATTTAACTATGAAGCACTCATCTCAGAGTATTGGTACGTATAGGTTTATCCAAGTGTATGTGTGTGTAGTAACCTAAAGACACCAGGTAATGATATCTTATGAATCTCTTTCACCTACATCAGTTTCTCTCTGTTTTGCTGAGCAAAGATCTGGAGAAACAAGCACAAAGTGCTGATGTCATGATCCAAAAGATTTCCAATGTGGAACACATCCACCTTGGATGAATTAACAAAATATTACATTCCTTGTGAATGAACAAAAAGAATCCCATGATGGATCACCTTCCAAAGTAAAGTGAAAAAGAATCTCAATGTGGATCAAATCATCAAAAGGATCAATGTAAAAGAATCCCAATGAGGATTAGTGAAAATAAGATCTCATACTTTAAATAACCTGGTCAAGTAAGTTGTGAAAAAGTTCTACCATACATTTCATGCGGGTGGTTGATCTTGCCATGCTTTTGAGTGCGGGGTACATGTTGAATACTCAAATTAATCAAAACCATGATAAATATCACATGCATCACAATATTAACCAAGCATGATTTTAAGAGGACAAACATACCTTCAATCATTAAGCTCATAACCATGTCTACTTTACTAATAAAATCTTGCATTTGTGTAATGTAAGATTGATATGATCCCAAGAAAGGTATACTTCCTCTTCAAGTACAGATAAGAAAACAAAATTATTACAAAAATATTTCATCTTCAAAGTTTGAAATCTTTAAAGTTTCTATCCCTTTATGGATATAAACTTTAGGGGGAGTAATTTAAAATCTTGATCAGTTTGTACAGGTATCTCCTTTCTTAAATATTATAAAATCAAAACAAGAAATTGACTGTTTGGTGCCGAAGCTATACTATAGTATCTCAGTCTATGCAGATATCTGGAAGCATAAAAGTCCAAGATTAGTCAAACACTGGGAAACTTGTATCACATCTGATATACAAGTCAATCCAAGCAAGAATTGACAATCTCAACAACAGACAAAACTTCATAAGAATCAAGTCAAAAGCAAAGATAGTTCTTCATAACAGTCAATGAATCAACAGAAAAACAAAAAAGATTTTACTGTGCTGAAACATTAATTTTGACTAAGTTCAAAATATAATGCAGGTAAGTGCATTGGTTAATGCGGGTGAAGGTAACCCAAGCATATAACCAATGCGGGTAACTTTCTTAATTCATTTAAAAACCAAGTGAAACTGATGCGGACAAGTTAACTCTACCGCATTTGTTTCAACAAATGCACATAAATTTATGTTGAAAACTTATGCAGACAAAGTTGTTCAACCGCATTTCTTTATGAGGCTAACTTTTTGTTCTGCCGTATTTCATTATGCAAATAAGCTTATTCAGCCACATTTCCTAAATGTGGTTGACATCTATACTGAAATTTTATGTATGTGTATCAAAAATGAATAAAAATATGCTTAATCTCTTCTGTCATGATGAAGTGTGAAAGTCAAGAAATGCGGACAACTTCATAGTTTACCGCATTTAATGAAGTAAATGTGGACAACTTTGTTCTATCACATTTGCTACAGTGAACAAATGTTGAACAACTTTGTTCAACCGCATTTGCTACAATGAACAAATGTTTGACAATTTTTCTCTATCTCATTTGCTACAGTGAAAATTAAAAATTAACCGCATTTGTTTAGAAACTTGTAAAGTTTGTAAGCTATTAATTTGACTATTTAAACAGATTTCAAAAGGTCATTTAATACTTTTCAAATTTGAGAGACTTATAGTGCGACGAGCATTCATCACTGCTCTTCATCCATCATCATCATCATTATCATATACCCTTGATTCTCAAGTTAATACACCTACGTTTCACCTCGATTATGATTTTTAACCATAGTAGTATCGAACTAAGGTGATTGTTTGAAAATCTCTTGACCTGAACCGATGGTTGTATGACAAACTTAGAACCCTAGGTTATCAAGAATCATTTAAATTAAACACAAACTAAGGATTGATGGTCATTTTCGAGTGCAATAAACCGAACGGTTGGGGAACTATCAACAAACAAATGATTTTTAGAAACCTAGATTTATTGCATGAACAGGGGATAAAAGACCCGAAAATGATGACATCAAAACTTGAGTTTAAGTATTAAAATAGTTTAAAATCAGAAAAGATTATCTCAAACAAGGATGATAAACACAATAAAAGTGATCATTCATTACAAAATCAAGCTATGTCAAATTCCTATGGAATAGTACCTATGAACCCTCAATTTTGTCTAATCAAAGTCAAACTGAGAAAAGTCAACTTGATTTCATCTTTGCGTTCTGATAATCATTGTTAAATGTTCTAATGTAGGGTACAATGGCTAATCTTACGTGGAGCAAGCTCCACAATGTTAGTGGTTATCTTGACCCTGATCTACCCAAGGCTGAAGGACTTAGAGATATGATCATATTCATCTCTACCACCAGAGTTGCTCATGCCATCACAGTTAGACCTGTCATTATGAAAACTTCATAAGGTCTTTCTGGGGAACAGCTGAAGTAGCTGTAGTGAATGGTGTTAGAACCCTGACTGGAAGAATCACTTATGACCATTCCCTGTCCATTTCTAAACAAACTATGAGATAGTGTCTATAGTTTGGTGATGATGCAAACTCACCCATAGAACTTGAAGATGATGACATCATTACCTTCTTTGCTAACATTGGGTATGAAGGAGGTTATGAAGGAAAAAAATAGTCAAAGGATTGGTTGATTTACAATGGAGGTTCCTCATTCAGATATTCCAACATTGTTTATCAAAGAGGAAAACTAGATGGAATGATATACCAGTGACTACTTCATATGTTATCTGTGCACTATGCACAAACATGCCATCAATATGTCAGCATATGTGTTCAATGGCCTGGTATCCAGCATTCAAGAAGGGAGGAGGCACATGTTTCTAATGTGTCCTAGATTTCTACAATGCCTGATCAATGAGGCATTTCCTCAGATTGTGCCTGAAGGACCAGTGATGTACATTCCTTACTATAATGCAAAGTCCTACAAGTACATCAAGAAAAGAGATCCAAGGAACTTCTATAGTGGAACTTTCTTTCCTCTGCTGCCTTGGATGTTACAACAGATCAACCAAGAAGAAGAAGCTCATGTAGATGAGCAGGATCAAGAAGAAGAACAAGCTGCTTCTGATCAACACAATGTTGATGAGCATGCTGGCATAGCTGAAGAAGGACAAAGGCCAGTGTCACCACATGTGGATGTAGGTGGTGATCTTCACACTGGGCCTTCTGTTGAAGAAGCTGAGATAGCATCACCTTTTATGCCAACACCCATTCCATCACCTCATAGATCACCTATTCCATCACCTCATATATCACCAATTCCATCACCTCACACATCACCCATTTCATCACCTCACACATTTCCCATTATCTCACCATATATTCACATGTTCCATCATTCCCTACTACTACAGAACCTGTTGAGTTTGGTGAATCTACCAGCTCTTTAGAGGATTCCAAATCATCTTGTAGATACATGTGTACCTAGTTTAAGAACTTAATGTAAAATGTCTTTCATGTCTTACATATATGTAATTGAATGGGTATGAATGAAATACAATGTGTGGTTTATGCATATCATGTTTAATATTTCATTGTTTATTGTGTGATTACATATATTGAACTAACTATATAGGTTTGTGGTTGTTTACATAGTTCTTAGTCAAGAATGGTTGAGAAATGTGTTTAAACTTAATCGTATGAAGTATTCATGCGAATGGACCATGCTAATGGACCATACGCATGAACACTTCATGCAAATGGACCAATCGCACGACTGAACCAAGAGACTGGATCAGTCGCATGATTGTGGCAGGAGATTGACTCAATCGCACGACTGAACATTCAGTCGTGCGGATGGATCAACCGCATGCTTCAGTCGCACAACTGAACCATGATAATGGTTCAGTCGTACGAATGGAAAACCCTAACCTATAAATACCACTTAATTCGTGGAAAAACGTAACAATTCAAATACCTACGCACATAATCGTACCCTAGCCGTCCAGAGACGCAAGAACACCTGTTCCAAGTTCATAGATCGTAGTTAATCATCTTGCAATCGTTCTTAACGTTTTGATTCATTCTTAGATCGATTATACTTGCGTTCTCATTGATTGGATCGTTAATCAAATAGGATTCCGCACTTTTTGGTTTGGTATACACGTAAATCAGTTAGTACTCTGTACCTAAACGGTCCTAACAAGTGGTATCAGAACTTTGGCTCTTGATTTGCGTGTGATTCAATCGATTTTGATATAAAAATCACGTTTTTCACTAAAAAAAACTCAATCTTTTGTGTCAAACAGTGTTTTTCGACGTCTCCAGCTCAAAAAGTTAATGTTTTTCGGCATACGGTAATTAAGGTTCGTGAGAAATTCGTGTTTTTGCGTCTAAGTGTTCAAAACCTTCGTTTTTGCAAAAACAGCAGCCTTCAGTCGCACGATTGACTCAATCGCACAACTGAACCCATTCGCACCTCCGATACGCATGATTGAACTCAGTTGCCTTGTTCATTCGTACGACTTACCAGCTTCATTCGCATAGACTCCAACTGCACTCTCCTTACGCACGACTGAATCCAATTGCACGATTGAATTCATCCGCACTCTTCATTCGCACGATTGACTCATTCGCATAAGTTAAATCGCACGAGTGGTCCATTCGCACAAGTGAAGTTCTTGATCTCAAAACTTTTAAGTTAACGAGATGGAAGAACAATACTCAGCTTTCACTGCAGGTAGAGACACACGGATCCAGAACCTCTTACTTCTGGAGAATGAGACTAGGAATCATAATAAACCACCTAAGCTTATACCATTAGACGATTACCCACAGTGGAAGCAACGTTTCGAGATCTACCTCAATGGACTTGATCCCAACCTCTGGGAATCAATTGAAACAGGATATGACATGCCGGTTGGTGCAGATGGGGTAATATTGACCTTCGGAGGGATGACTGATAGCCAGAAGACGAAATATAATGCAGAGAAGAAGGTTTATGCCCTGTTAACTCTGTCTATTCCAAAGGATATATTCCATCAATTTTCTGAGAGTAAACAGGCAAAGAAACTTTGAATAGCCTTGGAAAAACGCTATGACGGAAATGCTTCGTTAAAAGCTCTAAAGGCAAAAGCTTTAAAGAAGGAGTTTGACAACTTCTCTTCAATGGGTAAAGAGAGTCTGGATGATGTAATCGAAAGATTCTATCATCTCATGAGTGAGCTGCATATTCATGGAGTTACAACGTCAATGGAAGACAAGGTATCCAGCTTGGCGGATGGCTTACCAGAGAAGTGGGATTCGTTTGTATCTAATTTGAGACAAAACAGTATATTGGGATAATTAGATATAAACGACTTCATCCTGAAATTTAGAGAGGAGGAACTTAGGATGAAATACAGGTCGCAGACAGGAACATATGATCAATATCCTTCACTTTACAATGCCTCTTCCACAACAGCCAGTTCAGGAGCACCCCTTCAAACTGCATTTGTTTCAAGTTCATCTGCTCCTTCACCAACCATAGCTTCAGGGTCTGACACGTCTGGATCATCAAGTACCTAATATACTGCACCTGAGGTTAATGCTACCAAGTTAAAGACCGAGAATCTTGGGAATATCACTGTGGAGGTGGCTAAAGAACATATGGATCTATTAGCAGATGTTGTTCACTCGTATGACGGTTTGGTTGCAGGAAAGATTGGTAACTGCCATCTAGCAGATGAAGATTACCAACAGATAGATGAGAACGCATGGACATAATGTGGGCATTGGCAAGTGCTGTGCGGAGAGCTAAAAAGTTTGTTAAGAAGACGGGACAAAACTTGATAGCCACTAAAGACACTACTTTTGGTTTCGATAAGTCCAAAGTTACCTGTTTCAACTGTGGAGAGAAGGGGCACTTTAAACGTGAGTGTGTAAAGCCCAAGAAGACAGGCAACGGCAGCCTGTTCTCGACTTTTAACCGTTAGGACAAACCAACAGGTGGAGCTACCTCTTTTAGTACAGAGACAAAGGCCTTGACTGCTCAAGGTGACGAAGGACAAGATTGGACCTTCAAATTTGTGTCTCTGGGAGAATCTAACATTACAAATGTCGAGGTGTTGGATGACGATACTGAAAATGAAGCTGATATCACGGTCGAACTAGCAATGTCAGAAACTGAAGATACTGCGAAAGTGGTCAAACCCCTGATTGAAGAAGATATCAAAACGACATGTTCAGAATCTCCAGCAGCTGAAGAGTCAACCTCTGCACTGATGGTAGATTCAATTGAATCTTCTCGGGTAAGTATTAAAGACCAACTGTTTGACAATCATGCTTGTTATGAATGTAATAAATTTAGGGAAAGCATAGATTTGAAGTTTGCTAGGTTATTAGATCACAACGATAGCTTAGTAAAGGACTTGCAACTGTGCACAGAAGCAAATCGCATTTTAAAACTAAATGAGCATAGTTACAAAGAGAAAATAGAACTGTTAAATAAACAACTTAGGGAAACCGAAGTTGTGGCTTTTAACCAAGAAAATGACATTAAGTTCTATTTAAACTCCCTTGAAGAAACTAAAAGGGAAAAAGCAGTTTGGAAGTCAAAGTAAATTCATTAAAACAAAAACTGCATAGTTGGACTAGTTCTTCTCACATAGTTAAAAACATAGTGAAAGAACGAAATAACGGGGAGGGATTAGGTTACAAAGTGGTTCCACCACCACATGAGATCTTGTTAAATACTAAATGTCGACCAGTAAATAACAATCCTATTAAGGATCATGTGGTGACCACTCCTCTAGTTAGTGATCCAGATTCCACTTGTCAAACGGTGGAATCTGTCACTAAACTGAAGGAGGACACTTTGAAATATAAGGGTAAAATGCCTATTGTTAATTTGGATGAGCAATTTGAGAAGGTTAAGGTAAAGTCAGGTTCAACAACGTCTAATAATGAACCCAAAAAGACCAAACAAGTTAACCAATCACGTGATTCATGTCTAAGTCCAAATAAACAAAAAGGTAAAGATAATAAAAAGGTTCAAACAATTAATCTTGTTAAAGAAGATAAAACATCTAAACAAGAAGTGACAAAATCCATCAAGCCCAAAGTCACACCGGTCTCACACACTTCCCCACAGATACGTCTTTCCCAACATGTTGAAGGTCGATCGTGCTACAATTGGGGAAAGAGAGGACACATTGCTTCTAATTGTCCTCAGTATCAGACACCAAGAAAGAAAGTTGAACTTTATGATACTAAACAGATTTCTTCTAAAAGGAGTTCTATTACTCCACCTAAAAGAAATAATGAAACTAAAGTTCAAACCATAAGCCAGTCGTCTGTTGATCACAAACAGGTCTTGCACAAAACTGGCATATGGAAAGAAAAATCAAATCAAATGTCTGATACTGAGAGCAGTAAGAAGCATGATATGCCCTCACCTTCAAATGGACAATGGGTAGAATTTATGATATGTGATGCCTCTGGGTCACCCAAGCCAGTTAAGGCTTGGGTACCTAACCTAAACTAATCATTTCCTTTACATGTGCAGGGTGTCCACTATAGTGCTTCTACAAATACTTAGATCGTTGATAGTGGGGCATCAAGGCACATGACTGGGAACCTGTCACTCCTCTCAAACGTCAAACAGATTAAGGGAGGACATGTTTCCTTTGCTGGAAATAAAGGAGGTTACATCACTGCACAGGGAGAAGTGGGAAATCAGAAAGTTAAGTTTGACAAGGTCAACTATGCTCAGCAACTACAAAATAACTTACTTTCTGTATCACAGATTTGTGACAAAGGTTTCAAGGTTGTTTTTGACAACAAGAAGTCCTATGCATTGAGGAAAGAGTACCACACCAGGTGGGTTAACTTCAAACCTCAACAACCGACGAGGTACATCAGACGATCTGAAGTTGATCCTATTACTGGAAAGCCAAAGATAATGCTGAAGTGGAGACCTCCGCGCACAATGTCAAGAATCCCTCTAAAGGAAATGCCCCAGGACTTCACTCCACACTTCAAGTGGTGGTACTATGATTGGAGAACAGGTGAGGCGGTCATAGTTTTGAACAAAGATTGAAATATGGAAACTATCAGGGTATTTGACCCAATGTGGCTAACCAACTTGTCGGCTAACGATGTTTACACGTTATACAAGTGGCCACTGTTCTAGGACGCGCAAGATATAGTACAAGCCCTCTAGTTCCAAAATGTTATAAGGCTTTGTTTTGCATTTGAGATACATGCTGGAGCTACAAGAGAGAAGTACAAGAAGTTTGAAGAGCTGATGAAGAATGTTAGACAATAGAGTAAACTAGGTCCAAGGGGGAGTTTGTAGATACATGTGTACCTAGTTTAGGAACTTAATGTAAAATGTCTTTCATGTCTTACATATATGTAATTGAATGGGTATGAATGAAATACAATGTGTGGTTGATGCATATAATGTTTAATATTTCATTGTTTATTGTGTGATAACACATATTGAACTAACTATATAGGTTTGTGGTTGTTTACATAGTTCTTAGTCAAGAATGGTTGAGAAATGTGTTTAAACTTAATCGTATGAAGTATTCATGCGAATGGACCATGCTAATGGACCATACGCATGAACACTTCATGCTAATGGACCAATCGCACGACTGAACCAGGAGACTGGATCAGTCGCACGATTGTGACAGGAGATTGACTCAGTCGCACGACTGAATATTCAGTCGTGCGGATGGATCAACCGCATGCTTCAGTCGTACGAATGGAAAACCCTAACCTATAAATACCACTTAATTCATGGAAAAACGTAACAATTTGAATAACTACGCACATAATCGTACCCTAGCCGTCCAGAGACTCAAGAACACCTGTTCCAAGTTCATAGATCGCAGTTAATCATCTTGCAATCATTCTTAACGTTTTGATTCATTCTTAGATCGATTATACTTGCGTTCTCACTGATTAGATCGCCAATCAAATAGGATTCCGCACTATTTGGTTTGGTATACACGTAAATCAGTTAGTACTCCGTACCTAAACGGTCCTAACACATCTTCTGATAAGGAGGAACATAACATGAGAATGCCTGTAAGACAAGCTACATCTGAGGCAGGTCCCTTTGAAAGTTTTGCTGAATCCGAGGTGAAAAGACCTGATGAAAAAGATGAGATGATTTCTGAGCTTTTACAGAAGGTAGCAAGGATGTAAAACTCCTTGATAGAAGATCTGGTATTATCAGAGACAGACTTCTGGAGTTAGATGAAAAAGAGAAAGAATTGAAAGATCTCAGGGAGAAATATGAGGAAGAAAAGAAAGAAAAAGACAATGAGATCAAGGAATGAAAGGCTGCTCTTCAACATTCAAGGGATGAAGTCAGTGGTCATGTAGACACTTTGACTATTCAAACTATTGCAATGGAAGAACAAGATAGCCTGTTGGAAGAACAAACTGATATAATCATTGATCTACAAAAACATATAGAAACTTTAACCAAGAGAGTTTCTGAGTTGGAGCTACTGAGCATGATTAAACAAGAGATAGAGAAAGAGAAAGAAGAGAATAAGGATGAGGATAATGTGGAAAAGACAAGTGATAGTGATAAAGATGAGGAAGGTGATAGATCTTTTAGAGAGAGTGGTGATGACTCTCCTCCTACTAAGAAGATGAGATCCACGGAGTCTATGAAAGAGGCTGGATCCAGAGGAACAAAACATGAAGAACAGAGTTTGGGTATGGTGGTATATTCAAGCAAGCAATCTGAAGAATCCCAAGCTAAAGAATTTGAGTTCAGAGACATGATTAAAGAACTAGATATCTACTTAGCAGAAGAATTCATTATTGATGATGATTTCTGGGATTTCATCATAGATCAAAAACAAACTACTGAACCCATAGTGGTAATACTCAATCTCCGATGCCTTTAGAAAAGGAGTTGAGATTGTAGATTGTACCAGCTATCACTTTGTCAGATAAACAAAAGGAAGCTACCACAAGACTTTGTGAGATCTGCAAAAACAAGAAAAATCAGTAGTAAAGAATCAAGAAAAAGAACAAGCAAAAACTGTGAAGATAACTGCTGAAACAGAAAGAAAAGAAGCTGAAAAGGCAGAATCATCTTCTGGTCCTAGATTGCAAACTTACACCAGAAAGAGGAAGTATCTGTTAGAAAAAGCAAAAGGAAAAGACCAATAGAAGAAGAAGAACCTATCAAAAAGAAACAAAAAGATAATCCTCGAAGCCTAGCAGTCATTGCTGAATTTCTTGAAGAACATGAGAAGGCTGAGGAGCAGTTAAAGAAAAGAACTGAGATTATTGACCTTGAAGAAGGAAAGATTGAAGGTGGATATGTGGCTGATGAGCCAATAACACCTGAAAGCCCAGTGATGGCTGAAGCTTTTGTGCAAGAAACTACGGACAAAGCACAAACTGATGATCTTATGGTTAAAGCCATGTTTATGATCAATCATGGGTATGAAGCAGATGAAGTGTTCGGGATGACCTATGAAGGAATGGTGGAAGAAGAATAAAAGTTGAATAAACTTCTTAATCCTTCATATGTGACTGAGTATGAGAAAGCACAAGCAGTCAAGTCTCCCACTTTAATCAAGTCAACCAAGACTGTCAAAGTTCAAGCTTCATAATCTCAATATCCTAATCCCTATAGCATGACTGACAGAAAATGAAGGATTATCTTTCTGAACAAGATTATACCAAGAGAAAACTTGGAAACATGAAAACAAACTCTCTGATGGCTGCAATTCTCAGATTTGTAAATGAGAAAAAGGATAGATTGAAGAAATTAGAAGAAAAAGTAACAAGAGTAAAACAAAGAACTAGAGTATCAGCCCAAGATGTTCAACTCACTACAAAGGATCATGATTACTTGGCACCCATACTACATAAGAACCCTGAGTGGTTTGCAGAGCCTTCTCAACTGAAACTTCAAGTAGGGCTCACCACTTCAGAGATGATCAGGGGTGTATCTACTCTACAAGGCAAAGTAGATGTAAAGATTATTGCCTGGAAGTATGACGGTGATTAGAACATGTTCATGGTTGAAAGAATCTCAGGGTTAGTTCAATTCTTCACAGAGTACACTGCTCTGGTGAACTCCTTGCAGATACATGATTTAAAAGAACTGGCTGATTTGGAACGAATCAACCATAAAGCCATGTACAGAGGATATAAATTTGAAGATATTCTAAAGATGTTTAAGAGAACAAAAAATTTCAAATCATTAAAAGCAATCTACCTTAAAAAAGACAGATCCTTTCAAAACCCTCTGGAAAAGAAAAAGAAGATTAAGGATGCTGAAGAAGTGGTGTTTACTGAATTGAAAGTAAAGCCTACTAAATCCCTGAAAAGGAAGATGATAGCAGGAACACACTCAATAAAACCTATCTCCAATGTATTCTATGATGAGAAAACATATGAATTGGTGATAAAAAGAAAGTGGGGAGGTAAAGAAGGAGCAGAGATCAGATTGTTTAGTGGGTATGAAGTCATACTTCTGGATGAATCATACATCCACTACATCTACACAAGACACTTCAGGGAACTCAACAATAAGCTTGGAGAGGCTGATTTGTTATTCTTTCTTAAGTGTATCAAGATTCTGAAGGTGGCCTTTGACAGAATCATAACCAAAAGAGAGCAGAGAAAGAAAAGAAAGACTCCTCTGCAACCGGGGAACATTGTCAAGCTTGAAGTTGATGCTGATGGGTTTCTTTTAATTCATAGGGATGGGTTTTCCACTATGTCAATCTGGGAACCCATTTCTTCGAAGAAGCTGCCCATTGAAGCAATCTACACAATGAGCCAGATGAAGATCCATGTGTTGAACAGAGACAAGATGTATGATGCCAATGACTTTGTCAACATGATCAAGGCTATTTTGGATCCTTCTCTAGCAGAATCAATGATTGCTCCTCCTGCTGCTCAAGACCCAGCAGAATCTTCACAACCTCATCCACCATCAAACCCTTGAAGTACCTAGGCTGTATAATTCTTAGGGGGAGTATTGTTGGACCCTGAAAGGATCATACATGCCAATTCAAGTGATGGTTGATGGTTGCTCTGCTGGAATTCTCCCTAAGTCCAAGAAATAATGCAGATGAAGAATCTGCTCAAAAGAAGACAAGTGTCGGCTATCCACATTTAATCATGCGGATGACCATGGAACAAATGTTGACAAGTGTTTGTTCTTCCGCATTAACAAATGCGGACAACGAACAAATGTTGCCAAGTATTTGTACATCCGCATTTACTAATGTGGATGTTCAACAATAAAATGTGCATACGTGTTTGTTCATCCGCATTTCTCAATGTTGATGACCAAACACCAATGCTAAAAAAGAAAAAGAAATGCTAATGAACAACACATCCGTATTAGTTAATGCGTATGAACAGAAGAAAATGTTGATGAAGACTTTTGTACTTAGACTAGTTTCCTGATGTATAGTTCAAGGGTAGTTTAGTCATTTTGTAAAGGTCTTTTTTCAGCCTATAAATAGAATAGAAAACCCTACTTTTGGGTATCTTTTTGATAATCAGAATATTAGAATCGTCGATAGTCATATGTTTCAGAGGTGTCTTGTTACTGTCTCATGCTAAAACCCTAGCATTCATTGTAACTTTACACCACCATTAATACACAGAATTTATGAGTATTTCAAGAATTAAATGATCTGTGTTTATATCATTCCGCAATATAATCACCGACGCAATCATCATATTCGGTCCTAGTTGATTCACATCAACTGAGAATATCATTGTCAACACCCACCTAGTCAAGAATATGTTATGACACAAGAGACAAAATCAAAAGATGGGGCATGTAAGTCCAACTTGGCATGTAACTCCTAAACGTCTTGCGAGGGCAAAACATAAGTCCGTCTGCAGTTAATAAGTCCTACAACTTGTTAATATTCTGTGTTTAGAAACATTTCTCACGCTAATTATGCTCATATAGTTATTATCTAAGACAATAATTGAATATGAGAAAGCTTATCAAAAGTGAAAGGTTTAAGTCAAATTGGGGTAACTTGAAATGTCAATAGTGTCTTGAAGCTGGATAATGTTTTGCAGGATTTTTGATTGAGGGATCCTCTTAATTCATATAACTTAATCAAAACATGATAAAATCACAACTTATGTGTCTAAGTAAACTTGAAGTCTAAGCTTAAGAGGATAAAATATATTGACAATCAACATAATCAGTCGTGTGTATAATAATGCTGGAAGATGGTCAATGATTGATTTCTAAAGAAATATGATCCTATGCTTGAAAATTTATCAAAAAGAATTAAGTTAATAGTGTAGAACTTGTGTAAGTAAAATTTGATTTTACTTGATTTTACTTTAGTATTGTTTAATTTTGTTTTGTTTTGTTTTGTTTTGGTTTACAAAATTTTTAAAATTAAGGGTGTTAGAATAACGGTAAACACTTAGCTAAATATAATCATTTTCATAACAAATCAAAAGACTCAATAAAAAGTTAAAAGTGATAAACACAAAAGTTAAAAAAATTGTTGTCAAAATACAAAGTGGTCGCGAGAAAAGTTACAAGACGCGCAAAAAGTTTTGAATTGAGACTATTGACTTCTCGCGCGAGAAATTAAAGTGCTTTATATAGCACTATTGTGCGAATAGTTGACTATTCGCACGATTAGTCTGAAAAATCATCATAAAATTTCTAAGTGTTCATTTCATGTGATAGTTTATCTGATCATTCTCATTGTTGTCGCCTATTGATTTTCAAGCGATTAAAGGTATATCAATGCTTAATCCATTGTTTTGTAAGAGTTTGTTTGGTGACCGAATCTAAATGAATAAATACGTGTTAATAAGAATAAATTAAACATAATAAACCTTTATAATGCTTAAATCGACACTTATTGAACATGAATAATTGGTTAAAACATTGTGGAATTGATGGATTGACAAGTTGAATTTATACAGACTTTTCGCACGCGAAAAGTACTAAAAAGATGAAAAGACGCGAAAAGTATTCAAAAGTATCTTGAACTTTTCGCGTGGAAACTTGTTCTGTCGCACGACAACTTGATGTCTGTTCAAAATTAATTTCATGCGATAACAATACTTGTCGCATGAACAATTGAATTACTTGAAAATAACATTTCGCGTGAAAAGTTCAAAATTTCAAAATTTATTCCAAGTGTTGGAAAATTTTCTAAGTGTCTATTTTGTACTTATAATGTTTGTTCAATTTTTCTGATGGCTCGACCTATGGTTTTTAACAAAACCCATAATGCCATTGCATATTTAGGAGACGTTTTTAAAGATAAACCTCTATTCCAATCCATGATTGCAGGATTGAAGACGTCTCGAATCTATCGTGCTATTTAAGCTAATCCTACCATTTACACAAACGTAAAGTTTTGGGAAACTGCTAAGAATGAGATCGATGCTGAGGGGGAGTTATGTATTACAGCAACTGTGAAAGGGAAACGAGTTGTTATTACTGCAGCAATGATTAACAGTGTTTTACTGTTGGAAGACATTCCCCGTGCACCGATAAAGATAGATGATGATGCAGCAAAAGATTCTCTGGTATGTATGGGTTATAGTCACAGATACCCATCTCTGGAGAAGAAGTACTTGCCTCCCTTCTGGAAGTACTTATTTCATGTGGTTATTCATTGTCTCAGCAATCTCAAGGCTGGCATGGATAGTCTTAGTGCCATCTTTGGTTCATTACTAGTATCTCTGGTCGACAATCTTCCATATAGCATCTCCAAAGCTATATTTTCTGAGATGCAGAAGAACGTCATTGCTGCTCCGGGGAAGAAATTCATTATGTACTTGAGGTTCATTCAGATTATTGTGAATGCTGCTCATCCTGAGTTAGCCATATCTGAGTCATCCACCTATTTTGTCATGGTGATAAAAATGATACATATCTTATGGGAGTAAGAGGGAATGCTTAGGATGGTTCTTATTTTTCTAAGATTGGGAGGTTTATTGTGGATGCCAAGATGAGGCACGACTAGAAGAAGAGACTAAGACAACACATGTACATACTGATGATCCAGCTAGTACTTTATCTGGTGCTGCTCAGAAAGTTCCAGAAAGTTCTCAGGGTGGTGAGAGATCTGCTGAAGAAGAGGTAGATGAATGGTTACAAGGTGGAGGAGATGACAATAAGACTAACAGTGATCAGATAGACAATGTGCCTTCTGTACTGCAAGAGCGTCCCAAAGTACGTGAAACTCTTGCAAAACGTACTGCTGAGGATCGTGATGCAGATTTTATACCTGATGATACTCCTACTTCAACCCGAGGCCGAAGAAAGAGAATGGCAAGTATTTCTAGTGAAAGTGCTTGAGGAAGGGGTAGAGGACGAAGAGTGTTAAGGAAACGTCAGACCCCGATGACCATAGTAATTACTGATGATGTTTCTATGCCAAATATTCTAGTCACAGTAAGTGAAGCCACTACTCCACTGATAGTCATAGAATCAACAACTGTGACATCTACATCTATGGCTAATACTGATGATTGTTTGAGGGCTCTACCAAGACAGGCCACTCATGGTGATGTTTTTGGTGATGCTGATTATGTTAACACAACTCCTGAGCCATGACCGCAACCAAAGTCTTCTTCTTTATCACCCACCAAGGTTACTTTGGAGCAAAGAGTGAATGTTCTTGAGAAAGAGATGTTAGAGAAGACACAGATCATTGATGATTTATATAGGAGTATGGCAGAGAAAGATGAAAGAATTAAGAATTTGGAGAGCCAACAACAGTTTATGTTTAGTTATGTCTAGATTATGGAGCAGAATCTAAGAGACCTCACCTCACGTGTGTATTCATCATTCACACAACAACATACCAAAGAGGTTGGAGAATCTAGTGGACAACAAGCTGCTGGTACAGAACCTAGTAACGAGGCAGTTATTGCTACAGAGAATGTTTTTAATCCAGTTGATACTGAAAGGACAACAGACACTATTGTTGTTGATCAAGAATCTATGTTTAATATACTTATTCAGGCTACTAAGGATCAACTTGTATCATACACTACAGAGGCGTTTGTAGAGCCTAAGCACATGATGCCTATTCCTACACCAGTTAATGATGATGATGATTTGGAGCATGTAGATTTTGTTTTTGATGATGTGGATGATGAGGATGATAATGATGAAGATGATGATGATGATGGATGGTGATAATGGTGATTGGTGATAATGATGATGATGGTGAAAATGATGATGATGATCAAGGAGGTGATACGGGTGCAACTACTGGTATTTCTCGATCATCAAGAACTGCCAATGTCTCCGGACCAAGTCTTGATGATACAGTTGATTATACACCGTTAGATCCTGCCACTGAAGCTGAATATGAGAAAGAATCCTACTCATTTCAGCAAAGTAGACTGGAAGAAGAAGAGCATGATGACTTTGGATCGTTTGATGATTTGGATGAAGTTGTTGATTACACTGATATATTTGGGAATAGCTTAAAAGACTTATTTTTGGATGTTCTGATTGAAGAGGGAGAAATTATTAGAGAATCAAGGAATTCAGAGGCCACTGACAAGCCAATAGACCAAACTAGTCAAATGGCTGTTTGTCAGGTTGGTAACATTCAGTTGATGCACCTCCACCACCGGCTTACATTCATACACTTAGGCATTCCAAACCTTTTGCAAGGTATGGAAATTCAGAGTTGATTATCAGTTGGGCGTATGATGAAGAGAAGAAGTTTTACATGATAAAGAGAAGAGCTGGAGCGATAGAGTATTTCCAAGATGAACACGATTCCTATACACTTAGAGCATCTGATTTATGGGGTGGTACTACAAATATTAATATGTTGGCTCAAACCTATAAGTTAAATGTTTGTGAATTTATACAAAAGGACTAAATACGTGATAATATACCTCATGAAACATACATTCATAAATACAGGTACATATCATATAACTGTTGGGTTTAATGAAGTCAATAATAGACTATGACCCAAAAGTTGTGTCATTAGGAGTCCAACATGTTGGCTATAAGCCCATGCGATTGCACGTGTGTTTTTTGGGTAACGGTAAGTTTATTGAGTCATGTTTTGTTATCGAGTCTTCTGGGTTGTTAGCTTATTGTTCGATGGTTGTTAGTCGAGGATTTGAGTCTGTAATGCTATATATATAACAAGCTATAATATGAATAAAGATCATCCAGATATAAAGTGAACTTTGATACCCTTGTTATCTTATCAAGTGGTATCAGAGCGAACCTGGTGAGGGAGTGAATTCAATGGCAGAAGAGACGGTTTCCTACCAAAGTGTCCCACGATTCGACGGCGACTATGATCACTGGAGCTTGGTCATGGAAAACTTGCTGCGATCGAAGGAATTTTGGACCGTGATTTAAACCGAGATTAAGGAGCCCCTGGATGGAGAGACCCAGACGACAGTGGAGAAGACACTCTATGATTCATTGAAGTTGAAGGATTTGAAGGTGCGAAACTATTTGTTTCAATCCATCGATAAGCAGATTATCCGCACATGGTTCAGAGAGAAAGTGCGAAGCAAATCTGGGACGCCATGTGTACGAAGTATCAAGGTAATAACAGGGTCAAGAAAGCTCATTTGCAGCATCTTAGGAAGGAGTTCGAGACCTTGGAAATGAAGGATAGAGAGACCATTGCAGACTATTTCAACCGTGTCATGATTGTGGCGAATGATATGCATAACTATGGTGAAAGCATGCCTAATATAAAGGTGGTGGAGAAGATATTACGTTCATTAACAGAGAATTTCAATTTCGTAGTGTGCACATTGGAAGAATCAAGAGACATTGACAAGCTAACCATTAATGAATTACAAAGCTCTCTTCTTGTCCATGAACAGAAACTTCGCAAGAAGCCGCAGGATGACCAGGTGATGAAAGTAAAGCAAGCCCCCTCCAGCGGACGAGGACGACGACGAGGACGTGGGCGTACGTCATATGGCAGAGGACGAGGTCGCGGACACGGATGATCAAGGCCTGACTTTAGCAAGTCCTCGGTTGAGTGTTATGCTTGTCATCAAATTGGACACTTTGCCTATGAGTGCACCCAGGCAGAACGAGCAGCCAACTATGCAGACTTCGACGAAGGAAAAGACTTGTTGCTCATGGCGCATGCTGAGATCAAAAAGGAAGGATGGACAGGAATATGGTTCTTAGAATCAGCGTGTTCCAATCACATGACAGGCAACAAAGAGTGGTTTATTAATCTTGATGAGGGTTATAAAGACTCTGTTAAGTAGGGAAATGACTTAAAGCTTGTTGTTCAAGGAATTGGAGATGTACGACTTGACGTGGAAGGAGTCACTCAAATTATCACAAGGGTTTACTTTGTGGTAGTGTTAACGTCCAAACCTATTGAGTATCGAGCAGCTACAAGAGAAGGATCTCACCATAGTAATAAGATGGGGCACCTGCAAGATATACCATTGTTAACCCAGGTTGAACACTTGAATCAAATAATATGAAGATTTCTTGATCAAATAAGATAAACACAATGAAAACCACTTTGATCTATGTTGATTGCAAATAATATTGTTTACAAGTAATCCCCCAATCAATTGGTCATGCAACCATTAACCAGTCCTAATTACAATTAGGCTATTTATAGTCTAAACTAACTTTTATTATTTACACTTAACCCCCTAGACTATACAACTATACTAAAACTAGACTAAAACAAGATAAAATATATTTTGTTCACACAAAATATATTTATTACAATAAAGTCTCAAGACACAATATATCTTCAATATCTTCACTCGGTTCTTCGTCTCGAACTCATCGTTTGACTTTTTGGTTGACCTTGACTGAGATATTGACTTTTGTCGACTTTGACTTTTATGTTGACTTTGACATGTTAATAATGTAGACTATTGTTTCAGACCCGACAACCATCCTAAACGTGGGTTGATTGTGGCATCTTTTATGACCAGAAATTGCATGTTTCTGGTTCAAGCCACAACTAAACCACTTCAAACCCAGTGTTTGAATGTAACCTAGGATCAAGCTGCTCAAATCTGGCATTGACGATTGGGTCATGTCAGTCACAAATACATAAGGATGATGTAGTTTAGACAAATGGTACTAGGCCTCCCAAAAGTTGTTGAACCCACAAGGGTATGTAAAGTGTGTCAGAAAGGCAAACAACAGAGGGAAATCATTCCGTGAAAGAGTATATGGAGAGCATCCAAGAAGCTTTAGCTCATTCATACAGATCTGTGTGGTCCAATCTCGCCCGTGTCACCGAGTGGAAAAAGGTACATACTTGTATTCATAGATGATTTTACCAGAAAAGGGTTGGACTTATTTCTTATCAAACAAAGCTGATAGCTTTGAAACATTTAAGAAATTTAAATGTACTGTTGAGAATGATATGGGGCTTAAGATAAAAGTAATGAGAAGTGATGGGGGAGGTGAGATTACATCTAATGAGTTTAACAACTTCTATAAGAATCATGGGATCAAATGACAGCTGACCGCTGCCTTCACACCCTAGCAAAACGGGGTAGTTGAACGCAAAAACAAGACCATCATGAATATGGTCAGGTGTCTTTTGATAGAAAAATCACTCCCAAAATGGTTATGGACAGAAGCTGTTAAGTGGGCTAACCATGTTATCAATAGATGTTTCATAGCAGCTCATGATAACAAGGTTCCTGAAGAAGTGTGGTCTGGTAACAAACCAAACATGGATTACTTTCGGGTATTTGGAAACATAGCTTATGTCCATGTCTCGTCTCAAATGTGAACAAAACTAGAAGATCGAAGGATCAAGTGCATCTTCTTGGGCATAAGTTTAGAGTCAAAGGCATTTAGAGTATATGATCCTGATCAGAATAAGATCATAATTAGTCAAGATGTGACTTTTGATGAAGAAGAAAAGAGGAAATGGAGCAGGAAAGAAACGAGACCTAGAGATCTAATAATACTAGATGATTATGTTGGAGTTGAAGAAGAGGGAATAACACCTCCTCATGAATCAAGTGATTATCACAACCACCAAACAAACTTACCACCTACCAAAAGTCCTTCCCAAGTTAAAGAAAGAGGGTCAGCAGAAACTACAGAGCAAAATTGTCAAGATGAGCCCCATAATCAAGACACTTCTCAACCTGAACAAACTGTCACCCAAACTACTCAGGAAATAATGACCAGAAGAAGTGAAAAAAAAAACCCTCGCTTGGATGAATGATTTTGAAAGTGGTGATGTCTTTCGGATGAAGAAGCTAATCTACCTATATTCAGCTTGTTTGGTGATCCTCAAAAGTTTAAAAAAGCTAAGAAAGATCCCAAGTGGAAGCAAGCCATGCAACCGAGATCGATGCTATAGAACGGAATGATATGTGGGAGCTTGTTGAAGCTCCTAAGGATTCTAATCCAATGGGAGTAAAGTGGCTGTCAAGACGAAGTATAACAAAAAGGGAGATGTAGACAAATACAAGGCGCGGCTGGTGGTGAAAGGATATGCCCAACAAAAGGGTATAGCTTACAATGAGGTCTTTCCTCCGGTTGCATGGTGGGACACTATACGAACAATTTTGGTGATAGCTGCACACAACAAATGGCAAGTTCAACAACTCAATATGAAGATTGCATTCTTGCATGGCGAACTGAAGGAGACTATCTATGTACAGCAGCCATAAAGGTTCGTTAAAGCAGGAGAAGAACACAAAGTATATAAGCTCAAACGTGCATTGTATGGATTAAAACATGCACCTTGAGCCTGGTTTAATCGCTTTGAAAGCTACTTTGTAAGGGAAGGATTCAAGAAAGTGAATACGATCATACTTTGTTCATCAAACAGGTTTGGAACAAAATTATAATAGTAAGCTTGTATGTTGATGATTTGATTTATACCAGGAATGATGCAAAATTGTGCACCGCTTTCTGTGAGTCTATGAAGAAAGATTTTGAGATGACCGATCTTGGTTTAATGAAATACTTCTTGGGAATAGAAGTTCCCAAGATGAAAAGGGGATTAGTATATGCCAGAAGAAATATGCAAAGGAGGTGCTGGAAAGATTCAGAATGTGGGAAGGAAATGGTGTTAAGAATCCTATAGTTCCGGGTACGATTGTAAGAAAGGATGGTGAAGGACAGGCCGTTGATGATATAGAATCAAATGCTTGGTAGGGAGTCTAATGTGCCTAACGGTCACCAGGCCAGATCTGATGTATGTCATTGGATTGATCGCAAGGTACATGTCTAGTCCAAGAGAAGAGAATATGCAACTTGCTAAACAAATTCCGAGCTATGTGAAAGGTACTATCAATTATGGACAAATGTATGAAAGAAATTCACTCGGAAGACTGGAGGTGTTCATTGATAGTGATTATGCGAGAGATACTGAAGATCGAAAATGCACTTCTGGTTATGTGTGTTTGCTAAGCAACACAACAATTTGTTGCAGCTCTCGTAAGCAAGGAATTGTCACACTATCCTCCACTAAAGCGGAGTATGTAGCTGCTACAAACTGTGCTTGTCATAGTTCATGGTTGAAAGGATTGCTTGAAGAATTAACTGGTAAAGAAGTACGGCCTATGGAGATAAAGTGTGATAATACATCAACTATAAACCTTACAAAGAATCCGGTTATGCATCGCAGAACTAAACATATCGACCTGAGGTATCACTACTTAATGTTGGTTCAGGCCCCAAATCTAACAGACAATAAAAGATAATTTACTGCTTGAACTCTCTGTTGTTCTATTCATTCATAATCAAACACTACATTAAATAAGAAAAATGGACTCTTGCACCTAAAGAAAAGGAGATCCACTAACCCACTAATCCACTACTTTGACTCAACAAACTAATAATAAACATGTGACTAAAATAATACTATTCATAACCCGTATCCATGATCCGGTTACATTAACCGCTCCAACCCGTAATTTGACCCGACTTGTTCTGATCAAGATTAACCCAACATTCACCCCCTTAATCTTGATTCAGTTCTCGATTCTCTTGCTTCTTTCTTTCTTTCTTTCTTTCTTTCTTTCAATACCCGGTACCACTTTTTCTTGCTTATTGATTCGATTCTTTCTTGCTTGCTTACTTCGAATCATATTGCTTACTAACTTCCTACTTTCTTGCTATCCGAATCATAAAGATTCAATCTTGCTCTTGCTTCTTACTTCTTGCTATACGAACCACACATGGCTCGGACACTTTCTCTTCATACAATGATCACACAATCATCAAATTGATTGTTTTGTTTGACTTTTCAACCAAACAAAAATAAGCACCGCCTCAAATTCTTTTTATCTTTACTGCCTTCAATCTCCTTTTTTTCAATTGATTCACATAGAATCTTGTTCACACAGAACACTTGCATCAAAGCACCTAGAAATTTTTTCAACCACGTGCACAGTACCCAAGCAAGATGTTATTTTTCCTTTCTTCTCTGCTTTCTTTGATTGTACACGTACACCCCATCGATTTCATCCTCTCAATTGAATTCATTGAATCACATAGATTCTCTTTCCGATCACACAGACCCGCCTTCCTTTTTCCTTCTTTTCTTTCTTTCAGTCTTGACCTATACATTCGGTCTCTCTAAGCTTTCAGTCGACAAAGTTTGTTCGGTTTGTTGGCCGGTTTCTCTTTCTCAGGTAAACCACCGATCTCAGTTACCTCATTCGGTCTTCGGTCTAAACTTTCAAGCCGTCGGTCTTTGCAGCTTTCTCGGTCGTTTCGGTCTCATACCGGAACTCACATTCTGGTCACGGTCTTTCTTTTTCCGTCACTCTTGGTCTTATTGATACGGTCTTCTCGGTCTCTTCACGTCGGTCTTTCTCCAACTTCGTTCTCTTTCTCCGTCTTCCTTCTTCTGCTATTAAACACTACTGAAACAGCCCTGTTGTCCCGAAACACCTTCTTTCACTTCTACCCTCCACCGACCGACACACCCGCCGGTGGCGGAGGCTTCTTCTGACCTTCAAACCCGCTTCTCGAGCTCTAGGTTCTGATACCAAATGTTGGTTCAGGCCCCAAATCCAACAGACAATAAAAGATAATTTACTGCTTGAACTCTCTGTTGTTCTATTCATTCATGTTGATGCATATGTACCTAGTTCCTGATATGAATGTAATATGTCTTGATTGTCTTACACTTATGTAATGCTTGGGTTATTAATGAAATGAGAATGTTTGGTTGTGATTTATAATGTTTAATATTTCATTAATGAGTTGATATTGACTTGATTATATAGGTTTGTGATTGTTTGAATTGATACACATAATGTTATATTAATAAATTCATTCAAACTTGGTTAAGTGAAGTTCACATGCGTCAGACTGAACCATGCGCCCCAACAGTGGTCATGCGTTGGAATGGCCATGCGACTGAGTGTCCATGCGCCTAAACAGTCCATACATCTGAAAAACTTCATGCGACTGACTCAGTCGCACGACTGAACACTCAGTCGTGCGAATGGATCAACCGCATGGCTCAATCGCACGAATGAACCATGCTGATGGTTCAGTCGCCCGAATGAGCAACCCTAACCTATAAATACCACCTAATTTGTGGAAAAACGTAAGCATTCATTCCAATTCGACTCCAGACGTACCCTAGCCGTCCAGAAGCCTCTAAGTTCGTACTCCAAGTTCATAGTGAAGGGTTTGTTAGAACATCAAAAACGAAGTTTAACCATTTAAACTTTCTGAAAAACGCAGCGGAAGATAGACATTATAACATGTTTATAATCTGAAAATTTCATGTTCTTAATGATGTTTTAAGATGAAAGACAAACCCAAATCAAAAGGATCTTTAATATGTGAATAAGCAAGCTATAAAACACATAAAACATTCATAATGAGACAACCAAAACAGGCTGCCAAACTACCTCCTTCCAGCAGCAAGAAAACCGAGAGAAAAGTGGATGATGAATGCTCAAAATCTCGGCCAAGGCTCCAAAAAGGATCCCTCAAGCTTGTATACCCCAAGCCTTGATGCAACCACCACTCTTGCTAGGGAGAGACACCAAGAAAACACCAAGAACTCCAAAAGAAAAACCCCCTTTGATGCTGCTGGCCGTAGGTTTTTAGAGAGAGAGGAGGAGTTCCTTTTTTTTGTCTATTGCATGTATTGAATAATGAGAGTGTTGTGTGCAAGAGTAGTTAACACATTGTGTGTTTTCAAGGACACAAAGGTCCAATAGGAATAAAGAGGGGGCAGCCAAAGTTTTTTAAAAAACATAAGATTTCCCTCTCAAATTTTGTCACACATTAACTAGTTAACTAGTCCTCCTACTAGATATATATACAACTAACCTTTTAATTGTATAATCTATACTCCCATTATTAATTTGCAATGTTATCTAACTTATTTAAATAACATTACAAATAATATTATTGAACAAAATATCCTAATAAATTGTTCCATCTCATATGCAACTTGTTTAGAAAACCCATTTTTTAAATTGGTGTAAATATTTAATTGCATGATCATATCATCAATTAAATATTAATTGGTGTTTGCTAAGCTTGTTATTGGGTATAACCCGACTTGGATCATAACGTACTAACCACATCAATATTCTAAGTGTCTTGGGCACACAAAATCCTACAATCTCCCACTTGCCCAAGATTCATAGAAGATTGATGCAAGTAGTAAATACCGCCTAACAACGGTTTACTACCCTTAATACGCATGACTTATAGCCATTCAATAACATCATCCCTTTCAAGTACCCTACTTGAAATGATTTAGGTGAATCAATCATCTATCCTTTTGTTTCAGATGTCATGTTAAATCCGAGGACACAGAATGATCATTCCTTGTTCATTTAACTTAATCAGGCCTTAGACATCTAACTCTCAACGAATAAGAGGAACAAATTCCATCTTGACTACATACGTTTCTCACAAACACCTCGTGTCATACCTGAACATACCCTTATGTGCTGTCCACTATTTCAGGACAGTGAAGAAAAAGCTCAAGGTATAATACTTGGTGAATATCAAAACCCAATATGTATCTCAGGTCGGAGGATACCAAATGATATTCGCCTTTACTTAAATTTACTTATGATCAATCAACAAGATTCCATGTAGTAAAATTTGAGATGCGGGTTAGTCCAATATTTGTATCCCACAAATATCTATGAACCTTGGTAGCAACCCATTGCTCTATATTCATCCTTATGAATATCAACCAATCCAAGTTCATAATAATCTTACCTCACACTTGTTCCCACAAGTATGAACGACTACGGACATTTAGAGTAAACAATTTACTCATGGATTAAACATGCTAAATTGGAACATTAATTGAAACATTATAACCAAATAATTTTATTCAAATAATAAAGAGTTCCACATATCCAAATACAAAGTTTACAGATCAAATCCAATCACTAGAATATCGAAGTCCCATGGCACAAGTATGACCTTCATGCTTTGCTTTTTCAAGGAGCTTCGTGAGAGGATCCGCAATGTTTTGATCCGTGTGAACTTTGCGAATACATATCTTTCCCTTTTTAACTTCATCTCGTATGTAGTTGAATCTCCGCTCAATGTGCCTAGTCTTTTGATGAGCACGAGGTTCCTTGATTTGAGCAATCGCACCCTCGTTATCACAAAAGATCTCTAGGGGGTCCTGAATGGAAGGGACAACCCCTAGATCGGCAATGAATTTCTTCAACCATGCAGCTTCTTGAGCTGCCAATGAGGCGGCGACGTATTCTGATTCTGTAGTTGATAGAGCCACCACATCCTGCTTGGAGCTCTTCCAAGAGACCGCTCCTCCATTCAGAATGAAAATATATCCCGATTGTGACCGAGAATCATCACGATCGGTTTGGAAACTCGCATCCGTGTAACCTTTTACAACGAGTTCCTCATCACCAGATCCATAGATTAGGAACATATCCCTTGTCCTCCTTAGGTACTTAAGTATGTTCTTAACAGCCATCCAATGACTGTTTCCAGGATTTTGCTGGTAACGACTTGTCATGCTTAAGGCGCATGACACGTCCGGTCCAGTGCATATCATTGCATAAATGATGGATCCAATAGCAGATGCATATGGGATTGCCTTCATTTTATCTTGCTCATCCTTTGAGCTAGGACATTGAGTCGTACTCAATATCGTTCCTCTTTGAATAGGTACAGTACCTTTCTTAGAGTTCTCCATCTTGAACCTTTTCAAGATCTTATCAATGTATGCACTTTGATTCAAACCAATCAACCGCCTTGATCTATCCCTATAGATCTTTATTCCCAGAATATAGGCGGCTTCACCAAGATCCTTGATGGAAAAACAACTTCCAAGCCAGGTTTTTACACCTTCCAAGGTTGGAATGTCATTTCCAAATAGTAGTATGTCATCAACATACAATACTAGGAAAGTTACTGTGCTCCCACTAGCCTTCTTATACACACAAGCCTCATCAGCGTTTTTTATGAAGCCAAATTTCTTTACTTCCTCATCAAAACGGTGATTCCAGCTTCTCGATGCTTGTTTCAATCCATAGAATGATTTCTTTAACTTGCATACTTTATTAGGATGTTTTGGATCGACAAAACCTTCAGGCTGAACCATATAGACATCTTCCTCAAGATATCCATTTAGGAAAGCGGTTTTGACATCCATTTGCCAAATCTCATAATCATAATGAGCAGCTATGGCAAACAATATCCTTATAGACTTTAGCATCGCAACAGGTGAGAAGGTTTCATCATAATCAACCCCTTGAGTTTGAGTGAAACCCTTTGCTACAAGTCTAGCTTTATAAGTATCCAAGTTTCCATGCATATCGGTTTTCTTCTTGAAAACCCACTTACTTCCAACTACCTTGGAATTAAGAGGTGGTACAACAAGTTCCCAAACTTGATTGTCATACATGGATTGCATCTCAATGTTCATGGCCTCAAGCCATTTGTCACAATCCAAATTGGACACTGCATCATGGTATGTGGTTGGTTCATCTGAATCTACCACATAGCATCCATCCATGAAAAATCCGTATCTTTCAGGTGGATTACTAGTTCTACCACTTCTGCGAACGTTTTGCGTGTATTGATCAACCATTTGATCATCCTCAACATCCTCATGTTAAGTGCTAGTTTCAACCAAACGTGCATCGGGTTCTGGTTCTTGATCCTCCTCAAGATCCACTGTTCTACTGCTAGTTCCTTCCATAAGGAACTTTGCTTCTAAGAACTCACCCTTTCTGGCAACAAACACCTTTTGTTCCAGTGGATCATAGAAATAATATCCCATAGAATCTCTAGGATACCCAATAAAGATACACTTGGTGGATCGGACTTCCAATTTGTTTGGGGTGGGAGTCTTAACATAAGCCTCACAACCCCAGACTCTTAAGTATGATAGGGATGGAACTCTTCCATGCCATATCTCAAAAGGTGTCCTTTCCACCTTTTTGGTTGGGGCCATATTTAGAATACGAGCCGCGGAGAGCAAAGCGAAACCCCAAAATGATAGAGGTAATGTGCTTCTAGCCATCATAGATTGGACCATATCCAATAAGGTTTGATTCCTCCTCTCAGACACACCATTATGTTGTGGTGTTCCAGGTGGAGTGAGTTGTGAGACAATCCCACAGCTCCTAAGATGATCTTGAAAAACATCACTTAGGTATTCACCTCCTCTATCGGTACGGAGAACTTTAATTGACTTGTTGAGTTGATTTTCAACTTCATTCTTGAAGATTTTGAACATTTCAAAAGCTTCATCTTTGTGCCTTAATAAGTACACATACCCATAGCGACTATAATCGTCGGTAAAGGTAATGAAGTATCTTTCACCATTCCTAGTCATTGGCTTAAAAGGACCACATACATCCGAATGTATGATTCCTAATAAATCTTTTGCCCTTTGGTTAGTCCCACTAAAGGGTGCCTTTGTCATTTTACCTTGTAAACAAGATTCACACACATCAAATGAATCACATTCACTTGTTTTTAAAAGACCATTCTTTTGTAGTGTTTGAATTCTTTTCTTGTTTATATGACCAAGACGACAATGCCAAAGATAGGTATCACTCAAATCCAACTTGAGTTTCTTGGTGCTAGTTTGGTACAATGAACTATTTAAAGTATATTCATGAACCAATTCATAAATACCATTGATGGGTATAGCTTTAAAATAGAACATATTATTTAAAGAAACATGAATATCATTTTCAATAAAAGATAATACATAATCATAAAGTCTTAATTGGGATACAGAAATAATGTTCCTAGTCAAACTAGGAGCATACAAAACACTCTTCAAAATAACATCCAAGCCACTTGGAAGTTTTAGGATGTAGTCCCCACGAGCTTCAACTTGGACTTTGGTTCCATTGCCCATGAAGAGGCTAACATCCCCTTGATTGATGTCCCTACTTCTTTTGAACCCGTGCAACAAATTGCAAATATGAGTTCCACATCCGGTATCTAATACCCATGTGTTTGAAGATGTAACATTAAGATCAATATGAATCATGTATGTTGTACCTGAGGTCTGCCCGGCATCCCTCTTTGCTTTCAACTCTTGGAGATGGACGGGACAATTCCTTGCCCAATGTCCAATCTCCCCACACTTGAAGCATGGGTCATTAGTAGCAACCTTTTGCTTCTTCTCTTGTGGTTTGGGTGGTACCCTTACCACCCCTTTCCCTTTTCCCCAAGCGGGTCCCTTACCCTTAGCAACCTTTGCCTTGGGTGCGGGACGAGGCCTTTTATTGTTCCCACCTTCATTGATGGTGAGAACGGGTAAAACCCTTTTACCCATGGCCGCCTCGGCCGTTTTAAGCATTGAGTGAAGCTCACCAATGCTCTTGTCCCAAGCATTCATGTTGTAGTTCAACACAAACGTCTCGAACTTCTTGGTAAGGCCATTAAGGATCAAATCCGTGGCCAATTCCTTCGAGACGGGACAATTAAGCCTCTCGAGGCGGTCAATATGACTTTTCATCTTAAGAACATAAGATGAAACAGATTGGTTGTCGTCCATACGACATGCATGGAGTGCTCGAACCGTTTCGAAGCGCTCAACCCTTGCTTGCTGTTGGAACGTTTCCTTCAGCTGGGTTATCATGTCATAAGCTCCGTGATGTTCATACTCCTTTTGGAGATCCGGAGTCATGCTCGCTAGCATGAGACAAGACACTTGGACGGAGTCCTTAGTGTACTTCAACCAATCGTTGAAGGCCTCCTCATCATCCTCAGTAGGTTCATCGGGGATAGGGTCGTCTAAAACATATGATCGTTTCTCTTGCTTGAGAACGATTCTCAAGTTTCGATACCAATCAATAAAGTTGTTATGATTTAGACGTTCCTTTTGGAGGATCGCACGTAATGATTGGTTGGACGCGGATGAGTTATCGTGATTTTCATTGTTGGTGGCCATCTACAAAATTTAATAAAGATCTATTTTAGTATTTTCGATTTTGTTATTTTTAATAATCAATGCCTTTTAAAGTCATTTTTTATATTAAAGTCTAGAACCCAACATTACATTTAAATTGTGGTTAGGTGACCTTTATCCCACGATTTAAATTAATAAGGTGGTCAACGTTTGACGATTGCAACCATTTGCAATTTCTAGAAATATGGGATCGACTTGAAACATCATATGTAAAGTCGGCATGTTAATCCCATCAACACCATTTGGAAACCACACCGTAGGTGATCCATTTGACATGAAATCAAGATACCCTACTTACACCTACGTGTGAGTTTGCCAAAATAAGTGGTTAGGTGACCTTTATCCCACAAATAAGGCATTCTCACCTCAAGTCACAAGTTCCCTCAAAATGGTTAGGTGATCTTTATCCCACTAAGAGTTCCCAAGTGACTCAAGTGTTGTGTAAAAGGACGGTGTTGATCTTGTTTGTAAGAAAAAGGTTTAGAGGTTTCAAAATTCTAGTTTAGAAAACTCTATGTACTTGTATTTGCATGCTTTCAAATACAAGGTACCCTATGGTTCTTTGATTAAAACCTATTTTAATCTTTAAAATCATTAAATCATTTTAATAACCTTTTATTAACTTTTAAGAACCATCAATTTTCAGCTTGTTAAGTTTGTAAATGAGTTTGTTATGAATATCCAAATATCAACCAAACAATCAAACAACAAACAATCAACCAAGCATAAACATAAACAACCATATGTGCATATGTGCATAACCATAGCATCTAAAGTGGTCCACACTTGTTTGCCATCACAAGTGTGGTCCATAGGACATTCCTAAGGGTCACAAACAAAGCATATAGAAAACTTCCAAAAGCCTCCCACTTGAAACCGCATCCAAAATGCTCCATGTTTCTTTCATGACCTTCCTTTGTGCTTCCAATGTGTATGTCTTCATATTACAAGATATAAAGTCCTAATACAAGATATCTAGTAAAATGAAAATACACCTAATCTATTTATTACAACCCAATAATAAATAAATTACATTTGAAACAAAGCACAAACAACAAATAATACAACCCAATTGAATGAATGAATACAACCATCACAAACATCCAAACAATCACAAGGTCAATGGCTAGGTTATGCACTAAAACAAGCAACTATCATGTCATCCAAAATATAATGAAAACCCCACTTAAAACCACGAAATTTCAGCCAACATAAACTGAAATTTCGGGTTTTATTTTGTCCAAACAAAACAAATAACAAACATGTATATCTTTCAAAGTTTAATCACAAGCATGTGTGATATGACTTTGGAAGATTGGGGTTTCATAACATATGAACTTAGCAGCCCAAAATCAGCCTATACTAAGCTTATTACCATTCTTTAAAGCCAATTTTAAAGACAAAACAAGCAAGTTATCCACATAACCAGCTTTTGATGCCATTGAAGGGTTTGTTAGAACATCAAAAACGAAGTTTAACCATTTAAACTTTCTGAAAAACGCAGCGGAAGATAGACATTATAACATGTTTATAATCTGAAAATTTCATGTTCTTAATGATGTTTTAAGATGAAAGACAAACCCAAATCAAAAGGATCTTTAATATGTGAATAAGCAAGCTATAAAACACATAAAACATTCATAATGAGACAACCAAAACAGGCTGCCAAACTACCTCCTTCCAGCAGCAAGAAAACCGAGAGAAAAGTGGATGATGAATGCTCAAAATCTCGGCCAAGGCTCCAAAAAGGATCCCTCAAGCTTGTATACCCCAAGCCTTGATGCAACCACCACTCTTGCTAGGGAGAGACACCAAGAAAACACCAAGAACTCCAAAAGAAAAACCCCCTTTGATGCTGCTGGCCGTAGGTTTTTAGAGAGAGAGGAGGAGTTCCTTTTTTTTGCCTATTGCATGTATTGAATAATGAGAGTGTTGTGTGCAAGAGTAGTTAACACATTGTGTGTTTTCAAGGACACAAAGGTCCAATAGGAATAAAGAGGGGGCAGCCAAAGTTTTTTAAAAAAACATAAGATTTCCCTCTCAAATTTTGTCACACATTAACTAGTTAACTAGTCCTCCTACTAGATATATATACAACTAACCTTTTAATTGTATAATCTATACTCCCATTATTAATTTGTAATGTTATCTAACTTATTTAAATAACATTACAAATAATATTATTGAACAAAATATCCTAATAAATTGTTCCATCTCATATGCAACTTGTTTAGAAAACCCATTTTCTAAATTGGTGTAAATATTTAATTGCATGATCATATCATCAATTAAATATTAATTGGTGTTTGCTAAGCTTGTTATTGGGTATAACCCGACTTGGATCATAACGTACTAACCACATCAATATTCTAAGTGTCTTGGGCACACAGAATCCTACACATAGAACGTTGTAGATCGATTCCTAATCGATTCTTGACGTTAGATTCAATACGTTATTGTTTCTACGTGGGTTCTCACTGATTGGATCGCCAATCAAATAGGACTCCGCACTATTTGGTTTGGTTAACACGTTAATCAGTTGGTTTTTCGTTCAAATACCAGATCCTAACAAGTGGTATCAGAGCTTTGGCTCTTGATTACGTGTGATTCAATCGGTTTTGATACAAAAGTTGTGCTTTTTCACTAAAAACGCAATCTTTTCGTGTCAAACGGTGTCTTGGACGTCCCCTGCCCATAAAGTTTTGGTTTCTCCGGCACAAGGCGATTAGGGTTGGTGAAAATTCGGGTTTTTACGGCCAAAACTCGTTAAACCTAGAAATTTTCGAAATCCAGCAGCTTCAGTCGCACGATTGACTCAATCGCACGACTGGACTTCATTCGCATCCCTCAGACATACGATTGGACTCAGTCGTATTTTCATTCGTACGACTAAGCAGACCATTCACATTGTTCATCCGCATCAGTTCATTCGCACGACTGGACCAATCGCTTAGTTCAGCCGCACGATTGAACCAGTCGCATCGTTCATTCGCACGGGTAGCCCAATCGCACAGCTCCATTCGCACTAGTGAAACAGATTGTTTAAGAGACTTAAAGTTAATCAAGATGGAGGATCAGTTTTCAGCGTTTACAGCCGGGAAGGACTCATGTATTCAGAACTTACTGCTACTGGAGAGTGAGGTGGGGAATCACAATAAACCCCCGAAGCTTATAACATTAGATGAGTTTCCCCACTGGAAACAACGTTTTGAGATCTACTTAAATGGAGTAGATCCAAATATGTGGTAAGCTATTGAGACGGGGTACAGTATGCCGGTAGGAGCTGATGGGGTGAAACTTACATTAGGAGGCATGACTGATGCACAGAAAGTCAAATATAATGCTGAAAAGAGAGTATATGCATTCCTTACTCAGTCTATCCCTAAGGATATTTTTCATCAATTCTCTGAGAATAAGCAAGCCAAGAAGTTATGGGATGAGCTGGAGAAAAGATATGACGGGAATGCGTCATTGAAGGCCATTAAAGCTAAGGAGTTGAAGAAAGAATTTGACAACTTCTCATCGATGGGTAATGAGAGTTTAGACGATGTCATTGATAGATTCTACCATTTGATGAGCGAGCTGCACACACATGGTGTCACAACTACCATGGAAGAAAAGTGTCAAATTTTGCAGACGGGTTGCCAGAAAAATGGGTTTCTTTTGTGTCAAATCTGAGACAGAATGGAATGTTAGCAAAGTTGGACATCAATGATTTCATTCTAAAGCTGCGAGAAGAAGCACTAAGGATGAAGTACCGAGCTCAAAAGTCTTCGTATACTCAGAATCCAGCTTTGTACAATGCAACTCCACAAGTTAAGACGTCTGGAGCACTACTTCAGACCGCCTTTGTGTCAAGCTCATCATGTCCTTCACAAGCCTCTCCTTCAGGATCAGAAACGTCAGGGTCTTCTAGTACCCAATACATTGGATCTGAAGCAAATGCTACAAGACTGAAGACCGAGAATCTCGAAAACGTGACGGTAGAAGTAGCAAGAGAACACATGGATCTCTTAGAAGCAGTGGTCCATTCCTATGATGGACTTGTTGCTAGGAAAATTGGAAACTGCCATCTGGCAGACGAGGACTACGAGCAGGTAGATGAGACAGAGCTGTAGAGGATGGATATCATGTGGGCCTTAGCAAGTGCTGTCCGGAGAGCTAAGAAGTTTGTGAAGAAGACCGGAAAAAACTTGGTTGCTACTAAGGACACTACTTTTGGTTTTGACAAGAGCAAGGTGACCTGTTTCAACTGTGGAGAAAAGGGGCACTTCAAACGAGAGTGTGTGAAGCCAAAGAAGACTGGAAACGGAAATCCATTCTCGTCCTTCACTCGTCAAGACAAGCAAGCTAGCAGTCCTACTTCATCAAGCAAGGATCCAAAAGCCTTGACTGCTCATGATGATGAAGGACAGGACTGAGTTTTCGGTTTGTCTCTCCGTGAGAATCCAATATTGCAAGTGTGGAAGACTTAGATGATGATTCCGCGAGTGAAGGAGATATTGCAGTAGAGCTAGCGATGTCAAATAGTGAAGAGACTGCAACTGAGGTCAACTACAAGCCTGAAGAAGGGACATCTACAACAAAGACAGAATCACCAGAACCAGAGACATCAGATGCTGCGTTGATGGCTGATTCATCAGAACCGCCTCAGGTAAGTACTACTGACCAACTTTTCAAAAATCATGCTTGTTCTGATTGTAATAAATTTAGGGAAAGTATAAATTTAAAATTTGCTAGGTTATTAGATCATAACGATAGCTTAGTAAAGGATTTGCAACTGCGCACTGAGGCAAATAGAGTTTTAAAACAAAATGAGCATAGTTACAAAGAAAAGATAGACCTTTTGAATAAACAGCTTAGGGAAATAGAAGTAGTAGCCTTTAACCAAGCAAATGACATTAGGTACTATCTTAACTCCCTAGAAGACACTAAGAAACAAAAAGCAGCTTTCGAAGTAGAAGTCAATTGATTAAAGCAAAAACTGCACAGTTGGACAAGTTCATCTCACATTGTCCAACACTTAGTGAGAGAGCGTAACAATGGGGAGGGTTTGGGTTATAAAGTGGTTCCACCACCACCTGAGACCTTGATGAACACTAAGAGTAAACCAATAAATAACAATCCAATCAAGGATCATGTGGTGTCTACTCCTCTTGTAAGTGATCCAGATTCCTCATGTTCTTCAATTGAATCTGGAACAAAACAAAAGGAGGCCACTTTAAAGGCAAAGGGTAAAATGCCTTGTGTTAATCTGGAAAAAGAATTTGAAAAGGTTAATATAAAGTCAGGGTCAAACAAAGTCAAATCTGAACCTAAAAAGACTGTTAATGTTAACCTATCACGAGTTCCATGTCAAAGTCCAGTTAACCAAAATGGAAAAGATGTTAAGAATGTTAAAACAATTAAGTTTGTTAAACAAGAGAAAACATCAAAAGAAGTAGAGTCAAAGCCCAAACATAATGATATCACGAGGGTGTCACACACGTCTCCACATAGACAGTTTAATCATAAAGTTGATAGCAGGTCATGCTACAACTGTGGAGAGTGTGGACACATTGCGTCTTATTGTCCTTACTATCAGACTCCTAGGAAGAAAATTGAACTTCAGGATTCAAAACCTAGGTCTTCTAAGAGGAGTTCATTGACTCCACCTAGAAGAACTAGTGAACCCAAAGTTCAACCCATTAGCCAGTCGTCTGTTTATCACAAACAGGCCTTACACAAATCTGGCTTATGGAAAGAAAAGTCATCCCCTGTGTCTGATAATGATGACAAGAAGTCACTTGAGATACCCTTAACCTCTAAGGGTTAATGGGTTGAATTCATGATGTGTGATGCCTCTAGGAAACCCAAGCCAGTAAAGGCTTGGGTTCCTAACCTAAACTAATGCTTTAAATTGAATGTGCAGGGTGTTCGCTACAGTGCTGAAACCAACACATGGATTGTAGATAGCGGAGCATCCAGGCACATGACAGGAAACAGGGCACTCTTATCAAACGTCAAACAAATAGAAGGAGGGCATGTTTCTTTTGCTGGTAACAAAGGAGGTTATATCACAGCTCAGGGAGAGGTTGGAAATCAGAAAGTTAAGTTTGATAAAGTGAACTACGTTCAACAACTTCAAAACAACTTACTTTCTGTTTCCCAAATATGTGACAAAGGATTTAAGGTCATATTTGAAAACAAGAAGTGTTATGTCCTAAAGAAAGACTATATGTGATTCCGGAGGACCAAGTTTTGATGACAGCTTCAAGATATAAAGACCTTTATGTTTTGGATCTCTCAACGGCTTCTACAACGGATCATGAAGTTCAGTGCTTCTTATCAAAAGCTACTGAGAAGGACTCCATTTCCTGGCATAGGAGAATGGAACACATTAATCAACGGAAGATGAATCACTTGATCCAGAAGGATCTCGTGAGAGGAGTTAACGTCAAAAATTTCCAACTTCCAGATTTCTGTGTAGCATACAAGAAAGGCAAACAGACAAAGAAGGCTCATAAGGAAAAGAAAGTTCATCCTATCGAGCTTCCTCTTGAACTTCTTCACATGGATCTGTTTGGTCCTGTCAGTACAAAAAGCATTGCAGGTGACTTGTGTAGTTATGTGGTTACTGATGACTACTCAAGATTCTCTTGGGTAATGTTTCCGAAGTCCAAATCAGAAACATTTGAGTCTTTCAAGGAATTAGTAACCACACTGGAATCTCTCTACAAGCTGAAGGTAAGACAAGTACGCTCAGACAACGGGACCGAGTTCAAGAATCAGTGGATGGAGGCTTACTGCAAGGAAAAGGGAATTGTGCACCAGTTCACTTCTGCCTACACGCCTCAGATGAATGGCGTTGCTGAGAGAAAGAATCGCAGCTTGATAGAGACAACACGAACAATGCTAGCAGACTCGAAACTGCCTATCCAGTTCTGGAATGAGGCAGTGGCAAATGCATGTTACACATTAAATCGTGTTCTGGTAGTCAAGCGCCATGGCAAGACATGTTACGAGTTACTATAACGACGTAAACCTAATCTGGAGTATCTCGAACCATTTGGCACGCCGTGCACACTTCTGAAGAAGACTCAAGAAGGAAAATTCAGCGAGAAGGCTGATGAAGGTATCTTCCTAGGATACAACATACCGAACAAGAGAGTTTACAACAACTCAAAGGGTTTAGTAGAAGTGTGGTGCAATGTTGATGTTCATAGATACACCACACCACCTACTGGAAAAGGACCCGCTTACTTTTTCGACTATGATGGATTCTTCAAGTCCTTCAACATACCAATCTCCACTTCTGACGAAGAGTTAGCTACAAGGATGATGTATGATATCTTGAACTCACCGTCACTAGATTCAACATCATCGGGTTCACAAGGTGAATCATCTCACCACTCAGGGGGAGAACTCGAAGCAAGTGACTCCTCCTCAGAAGATGAAGATGACCAGAACAATCAGGAGGGACAGGTTCCAATTCCTGCAAGTGCACAAGTATCTAACAGTGATGTCTCTTCGACTTCGGAACCTCAAACTCCTACTACCTCAGATACAGAACCAAATGTTCATAATCTTGACTCTGAGGTAGTTGTTCCTACAACTCCAAGATCACGTCTAAATGTCTATCATCCCCTAGACAATGTCATTGGGGATGTCAGATCAGGAGTGCAGACCAGAAATCAGCTGTACTCAGCTGATTATGCCTCGGTAATGGAAAAAGGATACATTCACGACGGTGCTTATCGTTGTTTTGTCTCGCAGGTTGAGCCAAAATACGTCAGTGAAGCACTGAATGATGAGGCATGGGTGAGTGACATGCAAGAAGAACTTCTTCAGTTCAAGAAGTTAGGTGTATGGACTCTGGTAGATAGACCTAAAGGTGCTAAGATCATTGGAACCAAATGGGTCTTGAAATGCAAGAAGGATGACCAAGGCGTCATTATCAGGAACAAGGCTCGACTTGTAGTTCAGGGATTTCGACAAGTCGAGGGCATTGATTACAATGAAGTGTTTGCACCCGTGGCAAGGATGGAAGCCATCCGCATCTTCCTTGCCTATGCATCGTATATGAAGATTAAAGTCTATCAATTAGATGTGAATAGTGCATTCCTTCATGGTGAAATCCGAGAGACAGTGTATGTCAGTCAACCCGAGGGATTTGAAGATCCTTATCATCAGGACAGAGTTTACAAACTCGACAAGGCTTTATACGGGCTTCATCAAGCTCCAAGGGCCTGGTATGAGAAACTCTCAACTCATCTTGTGAAACACGGCTTTCGCAGGGGAGTCATTGACTGCACACTGTTTATCAAAGAAAAAGATGGAGACTTACTGCTAGTACAGATCTATGTAGATGACATAATTTTCGGTTCAAAGAACGAAGAATTATGCAAAGAATTTGAAGCAGTAATGAAGGCGGAGTTTGAGATGAGTGCCATGGGGGAGATGAAATTCTTTCTCGGGTTACAGGTGGATCAGACACCCAAAGGAATTTTTCTACATCAGACCAAGTATGTGGGAGACATTCTCAGTCGGTTTTACATGGAGAATGCTTCTGCAGCTGGGACTCCACTTGCTACAAACCATGATATAGCACCCGATGAAAATGGAGATCTGGTCGATGCAACCATGTACCGAGGAATGATTGGATCTCTCATGTACCTCACTACCTCAAGACCTGATATCATGTATGCTACATGTCTATGTTCTAGATATCAGGCTAAGCCAAAGGTTAACCATCTGATTGGGGTCAAAAGGATATTTCGTTATCTGAAGGGCACACCTACACTTGGGTTGTGGTATCCTCATGATGATGATTTTGAGCTTACGGCGTATAGTGACTCGGATTACGGGGGTTGCAAGATGAATTACAAGTCTACATCAGCAGGGTGTCAATTCTTTGGGAGGAGATTAGTGACCTGGCAGTGTAAGAAGCAGATCTCGGTTGCATTGTCAACCTGTGAAGCCGAATACGTTGCTGCTGCAACTACAAGTTGCTGTTCACAAATCATTTGGATTCAACAGCAAATGCGGGACTACGGTTTAAATTTCTCTTCTACTCCTATTTTTGTTGATAACTCTGCTACAATTGCAGTAACTAAAAATCCAGTACAACATCCTAAGACCAAACACATCGGCATAAAATATCATTTTATACGGGACTGTTTTGAAAAGAATTTAATCGATGTTGTAAAAATAAATACTGATTTTTAACGCGCTGACTTCTATAAAAAAGCTTTTGACAAACCACGTTTTCTATATCTGTTAGAGGTCAACGGCGTTAAAAAGAAAAGTAATGTCATTCCAGATGATGACCATGTGTAGTCCGATGCAGTTTAGTCTAATTTTTAATTTTTCTTTTTATTTACGTTATTTATTCTATTTTCTGTTTAAATTAAATACATGTTATTTAGCTGTCTATTAAAATCCTAAAAAACGTAAATCAGTTACGGTTTTAAAATTTTAGGGGGAGAATAGGTCAGCCAGTAACATTAAAAAAAATCGAGGGAGAAGGAGAGGCTAGCTGATAGAAGGTAGATCGTATCTGTGATACCGATTCAAATACTTTGGAAAATGATAGAAAAACTGGTAACTACTAAGGTAACACAACGAAAGTAGACCTAGAGGTTGCTAGACCACAGATGATATCTTGGTAGATTCAACACAATAGATGATTAGACCTGACTGGTGATCTCAAGATCAAACTAAGTTGTTCAACTGACTGTGGGCTCCTATCTTATCACTGGTTAACACAATCAACAATATTCTAATAAGGGGTAACAAGCAAATAAACACCACAAATATGAGCGGATGACCATAAATAGAGCAAAGCACGAAAAAAAATGAAAAGAAAATGCTATCAAGCTAATAACTTATGCTGTTGGTGCGTTATGTGCAAAAGAAAAATAAAGATGCTCTAACAAGAAGATAGGTTGTGTGCCTCTCTGCTGTGTGATGGCACTGACCTGAGGATAAGCATAACCTAGATATTCTAGAATTCATTGTTGTTTGCCGCCTCTCTATTGTGCGATGGCACTGACCTGAGGATTGACTTCTCTTTGAAAGCTCTAAGAATAGTCTCTTCTTGTCAAAATACCCGTAGACCGCTCAAAAGCTCCTGAGGAATGTTGATTACCATATAAGCGTAGGATCCACAAATGTTGGTTTAAATAATTAAACCTTAAACTGTCACCAATCTGTGTCAAAAGTCTGTGTATGGATTTAAGAGGACAAAAATACTGACAATCATCGTGGCTGCAATTCTTGAAAGTCCAAATCAATATGGGAATCTAATAGTAATAGTATGATTTCCTAAATTTGCTAACGACTCTGGATGAACACCAAGAAGTAAGCATCAAAAGGTTTTGATAACATGTCCAAAATGATTTGACTTACCTGTATGATTCCAATATTGAATTGGTCCAGTTATGGTCAAACTAAATTGAAGCTGCCTATTCCGGAACCGAATCCAGTAGATTTCTATCTTAGGATTTACACCTCACAAAAAGTCAAAAACAAGTTTAATTTTTGTACTTCAGTTTAATTTTCTATTTATTTAGTCAATTCAGTTTGTTTGATATCGGACTACATCATGGAATTCAATAAGGGAGTAAATCACCTAAAAGGGTCATGTCTGAGGTGACCACATGTGTTTTCAAAAGGTAAATTGGTCACGTCTGAGGTGACAAAGTGTTTTAAAGGATCACGTCTGAGGTGATCAAAAGCTTTTCAAGTTAAAAATCATCATGTCTGAGATGATCAAATGTTCATAATGTTATTTCAACAGTTAAAAAGGGTTTAAATGTTAAATGGTCATAAAGGCAGAAAATGTCATAAGTATGACCCATTCGCACGACTGGACCATGAGTATGGAGCAATCATGCGAATGGATCATGCTCATGCATTAAATAGCCGAATGGACATGAGTATGAACCATTCACCCGAATGGCTTATCAGACTGATCCATTCGACCGAATGAGAGTGTGCGAATGAGTCAGCTGACCGACTGAGCTTCAGTCGGCCAACTGAATGTGCGAATGAGAGTGTGCGAATGAGTCAGTCGACCGACTGAGCCTCAGTCGGCCAACTGAATGTCATCGACTGAGCCAGTCGCCCGACTGAGCTTCAGTCGCCCAAATAAACTGAGCGAATGAGGCCAGTCGGCCGATTGAACTCAGATTCAGTATTTAAAGGGCCATAGTCGATCGCATTCTCCTCATCACTCCCAATTGCCCCTATATCGCACATCGTACCATTACGTTGCCCAAATTTCTTTAGAGCTCGATTATACATTCTTCTTGATCGTCTGACGTGTGTTTGCATTTATACAGGTATAATAAAGTGAAATCTCACAGAAATCAGAAGAAATGGTGCCCTAATTTGTGATGTTCGATTGAAACAAGAACCGGACCTTAAATGACCCAATAACCTACTGAAACTAAGTAACATGTTAAAAATAAGTCTAATAGGTTATTAGTTATGAGATTGCGAGTCTAAAAAACCATTAAACCACGTTTAATTACATGAATTGGTCAAGATTCGAACCTCAGTCGACCGAACAGTGGGTCATGCGACTGGTCGTCCGGATGAACTCCAATCGCACGATTGAGCCTTGCTAATGGGTCAATCGGCCGAATGTATTATGCGAATGAGCTCAGTCGGCCGACTGAACCAGTCGCAGGCTCAGCCAACAGATTGAACTCAGTCGCCTGTTCATTCACCCGAATGAGTCCAGTCGCATGATAGGACAACCGACACAGTCGCATGATTCATTCGCATGAATGAATCAAAATGATTTCAAACAAGATACTTAGAACTGAATTATGGTATGTGACTTTCTAATGGTTTTGTGTCTTGCGTTTCAGATCAATGGCTAATAGATGGTCTATCAACCCTAAGCACAATATATGTGCTCATCTAGACCATGCTACTCGTAATGGTGCCGAGTTTACAGAGATCATTGCTTTTCTCAGGCGATCAAGGATCCACAAGGCCATCTCTACTCCATGTACTCCCTACAGGTCTTTACATCAGGCCTTCTGGGAGAATGCTTCTGTTGATCGTTCACGTGAGCCATATAGCATACGGAGCTCTATATGTGGCATGGATATTGAGATTACTGCTGCTGATATTCAGAGAGTACTTGATCTGGGGGACGATACTGATCACGCCACCAGACTTCACCGCTTATGGTGAGAGGATGTTTCCTGAGGATTAAGTACGCTGGGGACATCAACTCAGGTGTGCTCAACAAGAGCAACCTGTGTCCCCAGTACAAGTACTTAGCACATGTAATTCCGAAGTGCATTGCTTCCAGGAGGGGTGGGTTTGATGATCTTTCAGACCAGATTCAGAATGCTTATGTGGCACTGGTGCTGAACCACCCCTTCAGCTTCTCGAGCATGATCTTTTCTTACCTTGTGGAGAATCTAGAGGCAAAGGGTAAGGAGGGTTTTTGCATGTACCCCAGATTCTTGCAGCTGATCTTCAATGAGAAGCTGCCATCACTTCCAAAGGAGCGCCACGATGCTGTGGCTTTAGAGATCATGGATGACACGACCCTGGGTCGTATGCGAGTTTACCGAGGTAAGCAGGTAAAGCCCCAGGTAAAGAGATTGATAGGCCATCTGGCCAATGAGAGGTACGTGGCACCTGGTAGACGTCAGTGGCGTCACGTAGACAGCGACTCCAATGATGAGCGGCTACTGCTCCCAGAGCATGACTCTGATGATGATGATAGCGGGGATGCTAGAGATACCATGCCCACTCGACTAAGGGGCACCACTACTGATAGTGCATCTCCGGTATCTGCCCCCACTAGAGATATAGCAGAGTCTGATGGGTTCCACCAGGATTTTATACCTGGTGAGGAAGAGGAAGAGTCAGATGAGGAGCCACTAACTCGGACTGTGGGAAGTAAAGTCGTTCCCACAGAACATGGGCTCCGGGCGGTTGGTGAACGCCCCGGTGGATCGGGAGAGACTGCTGCTGACCCTACATATGCTCCAGATCCGTCAAGCCGTGTTCTAGGGGGAGCATCCTCCTCGACAGGATCGAGGAAGAAGAGGATGGCTCAGCCCCACAGCATGAAAAAGAAGAAGCGCAGACTCACCTTCATCACCACCATAGCCACCACCACTACCACCTCTACAGCCATACCATCTGTCACCACAGCCACCACCACAGCCACCATCCCTACCACCATTCCTCCTAACACCGCTACCACCCTTCCATCCACAACCACATCATTCACACCTACATCACCACCCCTTACATCTATACCACCTCCAATCTTCACCATTGTCACCACCACCACTAGCCATCCTGCTGCACCATCTTCTTTCTCTCCATATCCATCAGGATCACTGATGTGATCCAAATTATACACATAAAACACATCAATTACACATCAATTATTCCAGAAACTCTTACTGAAAATGATGATTTGATACTTAAATCATTCATATTGTGTTTTCAGGCTTGGAAAAGACCATGATGAACAAAAGGAGCTTAAATAAGAAGAAAATGAAGAAAATCAAGTTTTGGAATTCAAGCATGGGGCCATGCTTCATGAGGCACGCCCCCATGCCCAGCCTGAAACACACCCCTCGTGTTTGTTGGTCCGACACGACAAAAAGTACTGTTCCCCGACCCGACGCACGGGGGCGTGCCCCAGGAGGCACGGGGCCGTGCCCCACCACAAACACGGGGCCGTGCCCCATTGAACACGGGGTCGTGCCCGACAAGCTCTAAGCGTACGAGCCGACCAACTTTTACGTACATTGTACTAGCATGGGGCCGTGCCTTTTAGGCACGGGGCCGTGCTTAAACACTCCAGAAAGCCTATAAATAGGACTTCATTTACAACTTGAAGATGAGCTTTTGGGAGGTGAAGTGCTGGTGTTCCCTCTCGGGAACCCAGCCTTTGGAGGTCCTTAGCAGGTTTTGAAGGTTCATTCAACACTTAGAAGAAGCTTGGGATCATTTAACATCATCCATAGTGGATCACCGCTTTGATTGTTCTAATTTACTGATGATTTCATTACTATCTTTTATCTTTGTTGTTATGTTCAAGCTCCTTATGAGCTAAACTTCATGTGTTATCCTAATTTAATGAAACTTATGTAATTTGTGATGAACTAATGGTGTGATATATATTATGTTAATGTTATGATGGTCTTGGGAAAACTATTGATGGGTAGCATCTACATTTGAACGGAAAGTTATAAATTTATGGTTTGTGATTGTGATTGTCATACAAGGTTGAAAAACGTATGATCAACTTTCATTCATGAAACCGGTCTTCATAACAAATCCATGGCTAATGAACTAGAAATGGTTATTAGAAATCATATCACTTTAACTTTCTGATCAATTGCGGGTTCCCTTTTATTAGTTCGGAAACTTCAGTAATTGTTACGGTTTTCTAAAATTAATGGTATGTTAGGAAGGAACCTGATCAACTCTCTTTTTAACATTAAGTTATGTTTTCAGAAATCGTATGTCAAATAGGTCACAAAAGATTTACTTACATTACTAAGGCTTTGATCTGAGCAGTAAACTCAGCCTGACAGGATCAAGTCACTACGGCAGCAGGATAGACGAGAAATCGCGCCATCTCATCTTTATAAACATTAACATAATTACATTAATCCATATCTTTAAATCACACCACCAATTCATCACAGTTATATAAGTGTAACCTAAATTAGGATAACAGCCTTACTTCACTGAAAGAATCACCAAAAGTCTCAACCTATCTTTATCTATCTTTATTTATTGTTGTCATGTTTAACTTATCATTTTCTAAAACATAAAACTAATAGTCAATTATGAGGGTTGTTGAGTAGGCTTAGTGTGTCCACGGATTGATACTCGGTTCTTACCAACACTATATTACCATACGACAGGTACACTGCCTTTTGTGTGTGTGGTTTAGTATTAGTAATAACCATTTAAAACTTAATATGTGCAAAGAATCTATATCAAAATATATATACTATCCGCACCCATCAAGTTTTTGGCGCTGTTGCCGGGGACACATGTTAGTTTGAAAGATGATCCAAATTTTTGACTATTTTGTTTTATTTGAAATAAAATAAAATTTTTAAAAAAACAAGAAAATTTTAAAAAAAATGAAAGAAGTTATCTCCACAAAATGCTATCAAGTTTGAAAAGAATGAGGGACTAAGCTTCAAAGTCAATGGTTATCGGTTAATGGCCAAATCGATGTACCAACAAAGATTTTCTCGGAGGTGATAAACCTCCACCTCATTTAAAACTAAGTGTGGGGAAGGGTCTAGCCAAGGACCCGTTACCAAAACATGGCTCTATGTTATTTTCTGTCTGTTTAATTTATTATGTGTGCTTAGGACTTTAATTTCATGTTTTAAATATATTGGTGATGTTTTAGATTAATCCTGATGTTTCTTTTGAGCTCATTCAAGACGGTTGTGGAAAAACGATCGCACGTATTTGACTCATCATTTTAGGGGAGTTTTCGTTTACCTTTCTCTACTTAATATTATTGTGAATCACATTGAGGACAATGTGAAGTTTAAGTGTGGGGAAGGGTAATACATGCTTGATACTTTGCTTATAAATAGGTCCAAGTTATGATTAAATCTTCTGCAAAAAGTCACTCTAGTTTGTGGCAACAACACCGGAAACATGAAACAATTTATAAATATACGTTTTCGAGAAATAAATAAGCAAATAAAGTAAACCCAAATAATCTTAAAAATGTTTTTTTGTGATATCTTGAAAAGCAAAAATAGTTGGTGAAAATATTCAAACATGTAAAAGAAAACACTTATACCCAATTCCATCCTATTTGTGAGCTTATTTTTGAGCCTTAAACAAGCTTTGCATTTATGCATTTTTGCTTTCATTATGGATATATTAAGGGTGCCTTATGTTGCATGTGAATTAGAACTTGTTTTGGGTATGCATTTCAAAACCTTATAAGTGTTTCTTGCATAAAAAGGATTTGGGCAATTAGGAAAACCCGACATTCGAGCCTCTACCATTTTCAAATATCCTTACCCAAACATTATCCCTAGTTAGCCCTGTTGAGCGTAAACATTTTCATTTTTTATCACCCAAATCACTAAGCCACTTAACCAAAAAGCCTTCAACAATACCCATTTTCGTTAAAGACATGTTTTGACTTATTTCAAAAAAAAAAAAAAAAAAAAAGGAAGAAGAAAACTAGTTCCATCATTTTATGGTATTTCAAGTTATGTGTTCGAAAAAGAAAAAATGATATGAAAGATTCCTAACTTGTGGGGAACTAGTTTCATGAAGGAAAATGCAACAAAAACCAAACCGAATCCAAGAATTCGACATCCAAATCCGTTGGGTGCTTTTAGGCTCAAAGCCAAACGACCCTTAAAAAGAAAGGATAGCTACGTATATCATCGGGTTTAGGAGGAGGTGCAGTTTTTGAAACCAAACCGAATCCAAGAATTCGACATCCAAATCCGTTGGGTGCTTTTAGGCTCAAAGCCAAACGACCCTTAAAAAGAAAGGATAGCTACGTATATCATCGGGTTTAGGAGGAGGTGCAGTTTTTGAAAATGCAATACGGTCTTGACGATCTGACCATAAACGAGTCCTCAAGTTAGCATATCCCTTCTAGCTTGAGCATTGTATAAGGAACCATTTTATTGGTTTCCCTTTAGTTTGTGAAATAAGTCAAGACCGCTGTTTTTAGTATTTAGCCACTTTTATCCAAATAATCCATACCCTGAACCTGAGCCAAATTACAACCCATCAAAGACCTAATGATTTATACAAGTAAATGCCTAACATAGGTGGAGATTTGATCCCTTATCAAGCATATGATTTCACACGTATTCATACTAGGCAATTGAGCGTATTATTCATACTTCATCTTATGTATGATTCCATATATATAGCCGAGTGTGAGTGCACCTTGTGAGAAGTGTGAATTTTTACATGTTAAAAATATTTAGAAACCACTCTATTGCTTGAAAGGATATCATTCCACATGTGCTTAACTGTTTATATTTAGGTAAACCAAGTTTGCTTGTATAGTTCTCGAAAGACATATTTATATCTTGATTTATTTGGTTTTTGGTGGTGTTGCTATTTTGAGTGATTTTGCTTGAGGACAAGCAAAATTTAAGTGTGGGGATATTTGATATGATCCAAATTATACATATAAAACACATCAATTATTCCAGAAACTCTTACTGAAAATGATGATTTGATACTTAAATCGTTCATATTGTGTTTTCAGGCTTGGAAAAGACCATGATGAACAAAAGGAGCTTAAATAAGAAGAAAGTGAAGAAAATCAAGTTTTGGAATTCAAGCATGGGACCGTGCTTCATGAGGCACGCCCCCATGCCCAGCCTGAAACACACCCTCCGTGTTTGTTGGTCCGACACGACAAAGAGTACTATTCCCCGACCCGAGGCACGGGGGCGTGCCCCAGGAGGCACGGGGTCGTGCCCCACCACAAACACGGGGCCGTGCCCCATTGAACACGGGGTCGTGCTCGACAAGCTCTAAGCGTACGAGCCGACCAACTTTTACGTACATTGTACTAGCATGGGGCCGTGCCTTTTAGGCACGGGGCCGTGCTTAAACACTCCAGAAAGCCTATAAATAGGACTTCATTTGCAACTTGAAGATGAGCTTTTGGGAGGTGAAGTGCTGGTGTTCCCTCTCGGGAACCCAGCCTTTGGAAGTCCTTAGAAGGTTTTGGAGGTTCATTAAACACTTAGAAGAAGCTTGGGATCATTTAAAATCATCCATAATGGATCACCGGTTTGATTGTTCTAATTTACCGATGATTTCATTACTATCTTTTATCTTTGTTGTTATGTTCAAGCTCCTTGTCAGCTAAACTTCATGTGTTATCCTAATTTAATGAAACTTATGTAATTTGTGATGAACTAATGGTGTGATATATATTATGTTAATGTTATGGTGGTCTTGGGAAAATTATTGATGGGTAGCATCTATATTTGAACAGGAAGTTATAAATTTATGGTTTGTGATTGTGATTGTCATACAAGGTTGAAAAACCTATGATCAACTTTCATTCGTGAAACCAGTCTTCATAATAAATCCATGGCTAATGAACTAGAAATGGTTATTAGAAATCATATCACTTTAACTTTCTGATCAATTGCGGGTTCCCTTTTATTAGTTCGGAAACTTCAGTAATTGTTATGGTTTTCTAAAATTAATGGTATGTTAGGAAGGAACCTGATCAACTCTCTTTTTAACATTTAGTTATGTTTTCAGAAATCGTATGTCAAATAGGTCACAAAAGAATTACCTACATTACTAGGGCTTTGATCTGAGCAGTAAACTCGGCCTGACAGGATCAAGTCACTACGGCAGCAGGATAGACGAGAAATCGCGCCAGCTCATCTTTATAAACATTAACATAATTACATTAATCCATATCTTTAAATCACACCACCAATTCATCACAGTTATATAAGTGTAACCTAAATTAGGATAACAGCCTTACTTCACTAAAAGAATCACCAAAGTCTCAACCTATCTTTATTTATCTTTATCTATCTTTATTTATTGTTGTCATGTTTAACTTATCATTTTCTAAAACATAAAACTAATAGTCAATTATGAGGGTTGTTGAGTAGGCTTAGTGTGTCCACGGATTGATACTCGGTTCTTACCAACACTATATTACCATACGACAGGTACACTGCCTTTTGTGTGTGTGGTTTAGTATTAGTAATAACCATTTAAAACTTAATATGTGCAAAGACCCTTCCCCACACTTAGTTTTGGTAAAGGGTACAAAACCACACTTAGTTTTGGTAACGGGTAACGGGGAAGGGTCTTTGCACATATTAAGTTTTAAATGGTTATTACTAATACTAAACCACACACACAAAAGGCAGTGTGCCTGTCGTATGGTAATATAGTGTTGGTAAGAACCGAGTATCAATCCGTGGACACACTAAGCCTACTCAACAACCCTCATAATTGACTATTAGTTTTATGTTTTAGAAAATGATAGGTTAAACATGACAACAATAAATAAAGATAGATAAAGATAAATAAAGATAGGTTGAGACTTTTGGTGATTCTTTTAGTGAAGTAAGGCTGTTATTCTAATTTAGGTTACACTTATATAACTGTGATGAATTGGTGGTGTGATTTAAAGATATGGATTAATGTAATTATGTTAATGTTTATAAAGATGAGCTGGCGCGATTTCTCGTCTATCCTGCTGCCGTAGTGACTTGATCCTGTCAGGCTGAGTTTACTGCTCAGATCAAAGCCCTAGTAATGTAGGTAAATCTTTTGTGACCTATTTGACATACGATTTCTGAAAACATAACTTAATGTTAAAAAGAGAGTTGATCAGGTTCCTTCCTAACATACCATTAATTTTAGAAAACCGTAACAATTACTGAAGTTTCCGAACTAATAAAAGGGAACCCGCAATTGATCAGAAAGTTAAAGTGATATGATTTCTAATAACCATTCTAGTTCATTAGCCATGGATTTATTATGAAGACCGGTTTCACGAATGAAAGTTGATCATATGTTTTTCAACCTTGTATGACAATCACAATCACAAACCATAAATTTATAACTTCCCGTTCAAATATAGATGCTACCCATCAATAGTTTTCCCAAGACCACCATAACATTAATATAATATATATCACACCATTAGTTCATCACAAATTACATAAGTTTCATTAAATTAGGATAACACATGAAGTTTAGCTCACAAGGAGCTTGAACATAACAACAAAGATAAAAGATAGTAATGAAATCATCGGTAAATTAGAACAATCAAACCGATGATCCATTATGGATGATGTTAAACGATCTCAAGCTTTTTCTAAGTGTTGAATGAACCTTCAAAACCTTCTAAGGACCTCCAAAGGCTGGGTTCCCGAGAGGGAACACCAGCACTTCACCTCCCAAAAGCTCATCTTCAAGTTGCAAATGAAGTCCTATTTATAGGCTATCTGGAGTGTTTCAGCACGGCCTTGTGCCTAAAAGGCACGACCCCATGCCTAAAAGGCACGACCCCATGCTAGTACAATATACGTAAAAGTTGGTCGGCTCGTACGCTCAGAGCTTGTCGGGCACGATCCCGTGTTCAATGGGGCACGGCCCCGTGTTTGTGGTGGGGCACGGACCTGTGCCTCCTGGGGCACGCCCCCGTGCCTCGGGTCGGGGAACAGTACTTTTTGTCGTGTCGGACCAACAAACACGGGGGTGTGTTGATTTAAGCACGGGGGTGTGTTTCAGGCTGGGCATGGGGGCATGCCTCATGAAGCACGGCCCCATGGTTGAATTCGAAAACTTGGTTTTCTTTATTTTCTTCTTATTTAAGCTCCTTTTGTTCATCATGGTCTTTTCCAAGCCTGAAAACACAATATGAACGATTTAAGTATCAAATCATCATTTTTAGTAAGAGTTTCTGGAATAATTGATGTGTAATTGATGTGTTTTATATGTATAATTTGGATCACATCAAATATCCCCACACTTAAACTTTGCTTGTCATCAAGCAAAATCACTCAAAATAGCAACACCACCAAAAACTAAATAAATCAAGATATAAATATGTCTTTCGAAACTATACAAGCAAACTTGGTTTACCCAAATATAAACAGTTAAGCACATGTGGAATGATATCCTTTCAAGCAATAGAGTGGTTTTTAAATATTTTTAACATGTAAAAATTCACACTTCTCACAAGGTGCACTCACACTCGGCTATATATATGGAATCATACATAAGATGAAGTATGAATAATACGCTAAATTGCCTAGTATGAATACGTGTGAAATCATATGCTTGATAAGGGATCAAATCTCCACCTATGTTAGGCATTTACTTGCATAAATCATTAGGTCTTTGATGGGTTGTAATTTGGCTCAGGTTCAGGGTAAGGATTATTTGGATAAAAGTGGCTAAATGCTAAAAACAGTGGCCTTGACTTATTTCACAAACTAAAGGGAAACCAATAAAATGGTTCCTTATACAATACTCAAGCTAGAAGGGATATGCTAACTTGAGGACTCGTTTATGGTCAGATCGTCAAGACCGTATTGCATTTTCAAAAACTGCACCTCCTCCTAAACCCGATGATATACGTAGCTATCCTTTCTTTTTAAGGGTCTTTCGGCTTTGAGCCTAAAAGCACCCAACGGACTTGGATGTCGAATTCTTGGATTCAGTTTGGTTTTTGTTGCATTTTCCTTCATGAAACTAGTTCCCCACAAGTTAGGAATCTTTCATATCATTTTTTTTCTTTTTCGAACACATATCTTGAAATACCATAAAATGATGGAACTAGTTTTCTTCTTCTTTCTTTTTTTTTCTTTCTTTCTTTCTTTTTTTTTTTTGAAATAAGCCAAAACATGTCTTTAACGAAAATGGGTATTGTTGAAGGCTTTTTGGTTAAGTGGCTTAGTGATTTGGGTGATAAAAAAATGAAAACGTTTAAGCTCAACGGGGCTAACTATGGATAATGTTTGGGTAAGGATATTTGAAAATGGTAGAGGCTCGAATGTCAGGTTTTCCTAATTGCCTAAATCCTTTTTATGCAAGAAACACTTATAAGGTTTTGAAATGCATACCCAAAACAAGTTCTAATTCACATGCAACATAAGGCACCCTCAATATATCCATAATGAAAGCAAAAATGCATAAATGCAAAGCTTGTTTAAGGCTCAAAAATAAGCTCACACATAGGATGGAATTGGGTATAAGTGTTTTCTTTTACATGTTTGAATATTTTCACCAACTATTTTTGCTTTTCAAGATATCACAAAAAAACATTTTTAAGATTATTTGGGTTTACTTTATTTGGTTATTTATTTCTCGAAAACGTATATTTATAAATTGTTTCATGTTTCCGGTGTTGTTGCCACAAACTAGAGTGACTTTTTGCAAAAGATTTAATTATAACTTGAACCTATTTATAAGCAAAGTATCAAGCATGTATTACCCTTCCCCACACTTAAACTTCACATTGTCCTCAATGTGATTCACAATAATATTAAGTAGAGAAAGGTAAACGAAAACTCCCCTAAAATGATGAGTCAAATACGTGCGATCGTTTTTCCACAGCTGTCTTGAATGAGCTCAAAAGAAACATCAGGATTAATCTAAAACATCACCAAATTATTTAAAACATGAAATTAAAGTCCTAAGCACACATAATAAATTAAACAGACAGAAAATAACATAGAGCCCTGTTTTGGTAACGGGTCCTTGGCTAGACCCTTCCCCACACTTAGTTTTAAATGAGGTGGAGGTTTATCACCTCCGAGAAAATCTTAGTTGGTACATCGATTTGGCCATTAACCGATAACCATTGACTTTGAATCCCTCATTCTTTACAACCTTGATAGCATTTTGTGGAGATAACTTCTTTCATTTTTTTTAAAATTTTCTTGTTTTTTTTAAAATTTTATTTTATTTCAAATAAAACAAAATAGTCAAAAATTTGGATCATCTTTCAAACTAACATGTGTCCCCGGCAACGGCGCCAAAAACTTGATGGGTGCGGATAGTATATATATTTTGATATAGAATCTTTGCACATACTAAGTTTTAAATGGTTATTACTAATACTAAACCACACACACAAAAGGCAGTGTACCTGTCGTATGGTAATATAGTGTTGGTAAGAACCGAGTATCAATCCGTGGACACACTAAGCCTACTCAACAACCCTCATAATTGACTATTAGTTTTATGTTTTAGAAAATGATAAGTTAAACATGACAACAATAAATAAAGATAGATAAAGATAGGTTGAGACTTTTGGTGATTCTTTCAGTGAAGTAAGGCTGTTATCCTAATTTAGGTTACACTTATATAACTGTGATGAATTGGTGGTGTGATTTAAAGATATGGATTAATGTAATTATATTAATGTTTATAAAGATGAGCTGGCGCGATTTCTCGTCTATCCTGCTGCCGTAGTGACTTGATCCTGTCAGGCTGAGTTTACTGCTCAGATCAAAGCCCTAGTAATGTAGGTAAATCTTTTGTTACCTATTTGACATACGATTTCTGAAAACATAACTTAATGTTAAAAAGAGAGTTGATCAGGTTCCATCCTAACATACCATTAATTTTAGAAATCCGTAACAATTACTGAAGTTTCCGAACTAATAAAAGGGAACCCGCAATTGATCAGAAAGTTAAAGTGATATGATTTCTAATAACCATTCTAGTTCATTAGCCATGGATTTATTATGAAGACCGGTTTCACGAATGAAAGTTGATCATATGTTTTTCAACCTTGTATGACAATTACAATCACAAAACATAAATTTATAACTTCCCGTTCAAATATAGATGCTACCCATCAATAGTTTTCCCAAGACCACCATAACATTAATATAATATATATCACACCATTAGTTTATCACAAATTACATAAGTTTCATTAAATTAGGATAACACATGAAGTTTAGCTCACAAGGAGCTTGAACATAACAACAAAGATAAAAGATAGTAATGAAATCATCGGTAAATTAGAACAATCAAACCGGTGATCCATTATGGATGATGTTAAACGATCCCAAGCTTTTTCCAAGTGTTGAATGAACCTCCAAAACCTTCTAAGGACTTCCAAAGGCTGGGTTCCCGAGAGAGAACACCAGCACTTCACCTCCCAAAAGCTCATCTTCAAGTTGCAAATGAAGTCCTATTTATAGGCTTTCTGGAGTGTTTAAGCACGGCCCCGTGCCTAAAAGGCACGGCCCCATGCTAGTACAATGTACGTAAAAGTTGGTCGGCTTGTACGCTCAGTGCTTGTCGGGCACGGCCCCGTGTTCAATGGGGCACGGCCCCGTGTTTGTGGTGGGGCACGGCCCCGTGCCTCCTGGGGCACGCCCCCGTGCCTCGGGTCGGGGAACAGTACTTTTTGTCGTGTCGGGCCAACAAACACGGGGGTGTGTTGATTTAAGCACGGGGGTGTGTTTCAGGCTGGGCATGGGGGCGTGCCTCATGAAGCACAGCCCCATGCTTGAATTCCAAAACTTGATTTTCTTCATTTTCTTCTTATTTAAGCTCATTTTGTTCATCATGGTCTTTTCCAAGCCTGAAAACACAATATGAACGATTTAAGTATCAAATCATCATTTTCAGTAAGAGTTTCTGGAATAATTGATGTGTAATTGATGTGTTTTATATGTATAATTTGGATCACATCAATCACCTCTACCTCCCATTGGGGTAGAGGAATAGCTATCAGCGCTGAACTGATGGTGATGCGTCTGTTAGCAGCCGATGACGAGAAGACTGCATAGATTCGTCAGTTAGTGGATCTTACTGCTGCGCAATCTCAGCAACTTTCTCAGCAGGCTCGATTGATTGATCAGCAGGCTTAGCAGATGTCTCAGCTCCAGGTGCAGCATGACAAGAACATTGAGGAGCTGGAGGCTGCTAACAAATCTCTACAGCTAAAGCTCAAAGGGTCTCAAGACGAGTCCTTAAAGATAGGAGAAGAAGAGGAAGACGATGATACTGATGATGAAAGTGATGATGATGAAGATGACTTTCCTGCTGCTGGTGCCTCAACTACAAGCGAAAGGAGGACCAAAAGGAATCAAGATCAGAGTGCCTCTACATCCGTCCCAGTAGCAGAAGAGATGAGGATACAGGATAAGAGTAATGCTTAGTTATTTATGTTATTAAAATCATATGTACTCGAATCTTGTATTAAACTTATGAAATGAATATCTATTTTAATGTTAAGAGTTTTTGCTTTGAGTATTTACTAATGTTTGGTGTATTACATGTTTAAATCAAGCAGATCCAAATTATCAACGGGATGAACACGATATTGCTCCCCTCCAACAGATCAAGACTCAACTAACCATGATTCTTGATCTGCAAGGGGTTGTCAGAAGATCAGTGAGTTACACCCCTGAAGAAGGGGAAATAATTCATGATCTTACTGATGAGCAACTGGCAGAAATGTTCAAGCTCAATCCCGATGAGATTGTAAAAGACGCTCCAACTTTTGAAAAGCACAGTGACGATGAGCTGAATGACATTGATGAGATACAGATCGAGGACGTCACAGCAGAGCATTATCCTGAGTGTGCTGACAACGAGGGAAATATGGTTCCCAATCTGGGTGAATCCCTAGTCAGTGATACATTCGAGATATTGGATCAGATGGGGCAAGAATTTGAGAAGATTGAAGAACAAGCCCAAGCCTCAAACGCCAATGTTGATATCAGAAAAGCAGAATGGGCTGCATGTTTCGAGGAAATCCGAGCCCAACGCGCTTCTCCTAAACAGAATGTCTACACCAAGCTCTACAAAGTGAAGAAACATCACAAGGTGTCAGGCAAGATTATTGCGTGGGCACATTTTGAGGATCTTAACATTTATGCCATAAAGAGGGAGAAGGGTATTGAGTACTTTAGATTCCCACATGATCTAAAGACTCTACCTGGTTTTGAGCTCAACCAGCTGGCTAAATTGAAGCTACTATATGCTGACCCGAGTAAAATGTCAGGCTGGTTTGAGGCTGCCCTGAAGAAAGAGTACCACACCAGGTGGGTCAACTTCAAACCTCAATGTAAGGATTCCTGAAGTCTGATGCAACCCAAAACAGCTTAAGTGTCTCAGCAAACATGCACTAAGTACTGAAGTGAAGAATGCTTCGGAAGTTTTACACAAAGCATTAGAAAATACTCTAAGTGTAAAATCTTCCGAAGCCAAGACCAATATCTTCCGAAGCCAAACATGAAGTCTTCCGAAGCTTCAGAGACAAAGTCTTCCGAAGCCTCATCCTATGAAGACAGATTTCTTCCGAAGACTTTTAGTACACATGCTTTATCTGATGTACTGTTCCATAAAGCACCTTTTCCGCTGCATCTCTGTAAAGTCACCAACTTACATGAGTTGGTGAAAAGGGTCATGCTTTTGGTAACTGTACATTGAGGTCTTGAGTCTGTAACTTTCCACTTTATGTACTTTATCCTTTTTGTATTGTAAAAGGATGTGAGCTATGGCATGTCATAGTCACAAGGTCAAAAGGCAGATATGCCTTTTGATCCTACAATTGATTTTGTTAGTGTCTAGTCAATTGTATCCAGCTGGCCTTCAAAGTATGGCCGGCTGTAGGTTGTAGTATAAGTATTTCAAGTTCTTGTATCTTTTCTGAATGCTTTGTAACACTTGTAAAAGAACTTGAGAAAGCAATATACTGCCTCCTTGAAACCCAACTCTCTTGTTCTGTCTCATTACTTTACTTGTGTTCTTAGCTTCACCTTGGTTATCCAGTTCACTGTTTGATTAGAGCTTAGTTATTCTCCTCATTGTGTTGTTGTGTTGTAATTGTGGTTAAGCCCTTAAACGGTCCTGCAATTGGTATCAAAGCATTCCAGGCTCTTGATATAAGATCTAACCATCTTAAGATCCCTCACAACACACAAAAGCTAAACTCTTCAAATGGCTGCCATCTCTAAGACTGATATGGAGACTGGAACCATGAACAAATCCCCACTGATCACTCTTGATGATTTTGACACCTGGTGCATGAGGATGGAAGGCTTCATCAGGTCTCTTGATTCAAGAATGTGGGAATCTGTTGAGAATGGACCTTTCATACCCAGCACCCCCTCTGCTACTGGTGCTGGTATGATTCCTAAAGATGTGGCCAACTACTCAGATGAAGATAGAAAAAGAGTAGAAATTGATAGGAAGGCCATGACTGCTCTTCAGACTGCTCTCCCAAACTCTGTATACAGAGGCTTCAAGAAGTGCAAGACAGCCAAGCAGCTGTGGGATGCACTGAAGCTGATGTATGAAGGCTCCTCTGAAGCCAAGGAGAACAAGAAAGATCTTCTGAAGCAGCAATTTGAAAATTTCACCTTCAAGGCAGGTGAGACCATGACTCAACAATACTTCAGGTATGTTGAGATTGTGGATACCCTAGTGGATGGAGGAGTTCCTCTTGAGAATAGGGACATTGTAAGGAAGTTCATGTCATCACTTCCTAGGCAATGGACACACTATTGTGTGGTGATCAAGAGGACTGAGAACCTTAAGACTCTTACTCTTACAGAGTTGTATGGGATTCTCAGTGGATACCAGATGGAGATGAACATGCAAGGTTCATCTGGCAACTCCAACAATCAAATGGGTTCAGCCCTTCATGTGGTTGAAAGGGACAGCATAGAACCTCAGCATCATCTCTTATGCTACCCTGACAACTCACAAAAGGGTCCTTTCATCACCTTCCCGGAGACACCAAGGGAGAACTTTACTCAAGGAAGCCCATTCCAAGAGACAAGTTCTTCTCAAGCCTTTGTGTCTGCAGATGAAAGCTGTGGGAATTATCTCTTCACTCTTGAAGACCTGGACTGTATCCATCCAGATGACCTGGAATACATGGAGATAGTTCAGCAGATGGCTCTCCTCACTCACAGAGCCAAGAAGTTCTACAAGAGGACAGGAAGAAGATTCCCAAGCAATGCTACCAGCAGCAAGTTTGGGCTGGATAAAAGCAAAGTTAAGTGTTACAACTGTAACCTTATGGGTCACTTTGCCAGGGAGTGTAAGGCACCTAAAACAAATGGGGGCCAAACACAACCCAGACCAAACTTTGCTGACAAAGCTCCTCAAGCTGAGAAGACAAAGCAACATGCTGCTGTTGCTGTTGAAGAAGGAGGCTTTGACTGGAGTTTTCAGGTGGAGGATGCTTCTCCAAACCAAGCACTGATGGCTGACCATGATGAAGCCAAGGTATTGGAACATCTTTGCTCCCCTGAATGCATTGCTAAAGTAAATAGATACAGGTCCTATAACCTAGAGATGAGATCTGATCTTGAGTCATTAAACATATTAAAATCTGATTTTAGAAAGTCTGAAAATGATTACAAGTTAAAGATAGAAGACTTGGAGAAAACCATTTCAGTACTAAAACATGAACATACAGATTTCAGAACTCAGATCCAAGATCTCATCACTAAGTTAACTGAGTGCCAGGCTGAGCTTGTGATCAGCAAAGCCAAGGCAGAGAAAAGTGTTCTTGAAGAAGAGACCTTCAAGAACATGATATCCTCATCCCTGCACAACAAGATTTGTTATCAAAACAGACAGGGACTAGGATCAAATGAGATAGCTCCTCCACACACAATCTTGTCTGTAAGATCTCCTAGGTGTGGAACTTGTGAAGATGAGCTTCCTCTCATAGATCCTGTAAGTGAGGATGATGAAGAAGTGATAGTGAAGAATTCCTCTGAGAAGAGTGAAGAAGAGGATTCTTCCAAGGGCCACTATCCTTCTGAGGAGAAGAAATCAACTGGGATGACCAAGTCCAAAAGAAAGAACTTGATCAGAAAGAGCAAAAGAAAGGCAAAGAAGGCTCAAGAAATCAAGGCTACTTTTGATGCTAAGCAGAAACAAGTTTTTATCTCTGCAGGTTTCAAAGTAGTAAGGACTGAAGACATCAACCAAGACTCCTTAGCTAAGAGTCATGGTTTTTGTTCAAATCATCCCAGTACCAGGAAGAAGACTGATCTGCTGTGTACCACTGCTGCACAGCCTGGACCATCAAACTCCAAGAACAGTTCACAGCCCAAAGGAACTGTCTCAGCATCTACCAAGATGAAGATGGAGAGGGGATGTGACCAAAGTCAGTCTTGTTCTCAAAGGGAGACTTCTTTGAAGAAGATAATGTTATGTGTCATGTGTGAAAGTACTTCTCATATTGCTAAGGATTGCCCATACAATCCTAAAAGTACTGTCCACATGACTAAAACAAAGACTTCAAAGAGTCTCAAGAAATCTCAAGCTTCGGAAGGAAAGTCTGTTTCCTTCGGAAGCTCCAAATCAAAGAAGAAGGTAAGTGGAAAATTACCTTCGGAAGCAAAGTTGGTCTCGGAAGAAAGGAATTCTTCCGAAGCACTAAAGTCTGCTGCAGTGACTGTAGACTCTTCCGAAGGATCAGTCATCAAAACTTATGAAGTTCTAAAAGCTTCTAAGGTTTTGAAGGTCAAGTCCAAGACTCCAAAGGTGGTGTGGAAGTCTAAGAAAGACCAAATGACTGAGGTTTCTCCATCAACAACAGCTGAAGATACCTATAGTACAACCATAGGATCTATTACTGTTGCATTACCTTCTTTTACTGTTAATGAGCCCAAGACAAGTAAGGCTTGGGTTTCAAAATGTAACTAATCATCTTCTCTGTGCAGGAACAGCTCAAGACCAACAGGAATGTTTGGATAATTGACAGTGGCTGTTCCAGGCACATGACTGGCAATAGGTCTCTACTCCATAATTTTGAGAGAATTGATGGAGGACCAGTTGCTTTTGGAGGAGATGAAGGTGGTTACATTTCTGGAAGGGGCAAGGTCACAAATGGTAAGCTCAGCATTGAGAAGGTAAACTTTGTCAAGGAGCTTGGATACAATCTTCTGAGTGTATCCCAATTTTGTGATCAGAGTCATAACATGCTCTTTACTGAGCATGAGTGCATTGTTCTCAAACCTGGTGTGGTCATTCCTCATGAGCATATCCTGCTCAGAGCCCCCAGGAAAGGGAACATGTACAAGATGGATTTGCAAGAAACATCTCCCTCAGGAGAAGTTTCATGCTTTCTATCTAAAGCAAATAGTGATGAGTCTTTCCTATGGCATAAAAGAATGTGCCATGTAAACTTTAAGAACATGAATAAATTAATTAAACATGATTTGGTAACTGGAATGCCAAAGAAAGAGTTTACTAGTGATGATCATTGTGTAGCATGCCTGAAAGGGAAGCAACACAAAGTATCTCACAAGCCTAAGGAAAAGAACTCCATCACTACTCCCCTACACTTGTTACATATGGATCTCTTTGGCCCCACCAGTGTAATGAGTTTAGGAAGGACCTCTTACTGTCTGGTGATCACAGATGATTTTACAAGATTCACTTGGGTCTTCTTCCTTAGAACTAAGGATGAAACCCCTGAGATTCTGAAGAATTTCATCTTAAAAGTTGAGAATCAATGTGATCACAAGGTCAAAACCATAAGATGTGATCAAGGAACTGAATTCAAGAACCAAATCCTTGATGCATTTTGTGATGAAAAAGGTATTACAAGACAATACAGTGCTCCCAGGACTCCTCAGCAAAATGGAGTTGCTGAAAGGAGAAACAGGACACTTATTGAAGCTGCAAGAACTATGTTGTCTGACTCTAAACTGCCTATCACCTTCTGGGCAGAAGCAGTTAATACTGCTTGCTATGTGCAAAACAGAGTTTTAGTAGTTAAGACACATGGTAAGACTCCTTATGAACTTTGGCACAAGAGGAAACCTTTCATTGGTTTTCTCAGGTCATTTGGATGTCCCTGCACCATCTTGAATACCAAAGATCAAATTGCCAAGTTTGCTGAGAAATCAGATGATGGACATTTCATTGGATACTCTTCTCAAGCTAAAGCTTATAGAGTATACAATCTCAGAACTAGAATTGTTGAGGAGTCAGCCAATGTGACTTTCAATGAGCACACTCCTTGTGTGGCTGGTTCTGGTCCGGATTGGCTGTTTGATCTTGATTTAGTTACCAACTGTTTTAACAAATCTTGTGAGCATGTTTCAGGATCTGCAGAAAATCTAAATACAGGTGATCCTGATCCAAGATTTGAGCTAGGAAGATCTTCCACTCATACATCTTCAGCTCCAGTTGGAACTACTTCAGCAAATGAGGTTTCTATCAGCACAACAATGACAAATTCAGCTGATACATCTGGCATGCCTTCAAATTCCAGCTCAGAGGCCTCTCAACCAGATAAAGATACCTCACTTGTAGAAGACAACAATGGTGATGGTGATAGTGATCAGGAATTCCTTGATGCTAATAACCACACCATAGATGACAATATCAATGATGTCTCACACTCATTGGATCAAGTTAATCTTGATAAGTGTGATAATGTGGAGGGTGAATCTTCAGGACCAGATTTAAATTTCTCAAATTTAGATCTTTCCCAGCAACTTGCTGTGATCCCTCAGCTAAGGATCCACAAGTCTCACCCCACCACAAACATCATTGGAGATGTTGTCACAGGGGTAAGAACAAGAGGACAAACCCATGAAGCAAATGTTTGTCTTCACTCTTGTTTCTTATCTCAGATAGAGCCCAAGAAAGTTGATGAAGCTCTAAAGGATGGAAGTTGGGTTGAAGCTATGCAACAAGAGCTGCTTCAATTCAAAAGGCAGAAAGTTTGGAACCTTTGTCCTCTTCCTCATGGGAAGACTACCATTGGAACCAAATGGGTTTTTAGAAACAAGAAGGATGATAGGGGAATCATCATCAAGAACAAGGCAAGACTAGTTGTTCAAGGATACACACAAGAAGAAGGGATTGACTACACTGATGTCTTTGCTCCTGTAGCAAGACTAGAAGCTGTTAGGATATTCCTGGCATTTGCTGCATCCAAGAACTTCAAGGTCTACCAACTTGATGTAAAGTGTGCTTTCTTATATGGAGTGATTGATGAGGAGGTTTATGTCAAACAGCCACCTGGTTTTGTAGACCCTGATCATCTCATCCCCCAATGAATCTTCTGATGAAGATGAGGGGAATTTGAGGCTAAAGGTGCAAAAACTGTCAAAAACATGCACCTATTTAGTCTCTAAGGTTAGTCACTTGGAATCTCAGGTGACTACCTTGCAAAACAGGGTCAATGATCAGCAACTTCAGATTTCATATCTGCAGGAAAAACTAGCTGGGAGACCTTTAAGGAGAGCTCAACCAGGAACACAAGAACCTGTGGAAGTGATTGACTTATCCTCTAGCTCACCTATGCAAGTGGGTGATGCTACCAAAAAGGGGGAGAAAGTTGTTACAACCACAGAACCTGGGAGTTCTTCAGAGAGAATGGACATAGAGGACTCACCATCCTCACTTGCTGTTGTGCATTCTCAGCAACTTCCTCAAGTTCACATTAATGTGGACTCTATAGACTCTCTCATCAGGAGTCTATTTGAGGAAGGCATACCAAGGGCTGTCTCATCTCCATCACTGGGAACTAGCAATCAAATCATAAGGTCACAACAAGAAGTTTTTCAATTCCAAAGCCTGAGCTTCTATGAAAGACTGGATTTAGTCAACCTGCCACTTGTCAATCCAAGCAATTCAAGACAAGCTGACAAGCTGGCTCAAAGAATCCAAGACAGGATCATGGCAGAGTTCTCTCTAAGAAGGAGACTTAGGGAATCAGGAAATGTCATCGGTCAACTGGATGTTGAGGTGGACCCTAAGATTAGTTTCATAGGGGAAACCTTGACTGAAGGCCCAGTGACAGAACCTGAGACCCCTGTCTCATCATCAACAACTGCTGCTGAGATCCAAACTCCATCTGAGACACCTGCTGGTGAAGGTGTTTCTCAGCCTCTCTCTGGCCAGAGCATGGAAGCTACTCCAAGCAATGAAGGCCAAGCTTCAATCCTCCCTGAGTCACAAAGGTCTGTTGGTGACAAAGGGAAAAGGATAATGACTCCTGAGGAAATTGAGGAGGAAGAGAGAGAGAGGAAAAGGAGACTAAGGGGAGAAAGTTCCACTGGGTCATCTAGCTTCATGCAAGCTGCAATCAGGGCTGCCCCCAGACCAAATACTCAGGATGATGAGTTAAGGGCAGTCAGGATTACTTACTTACAGACCAGGAACTATGATATTGATGAGATCATCTCCCTCCCCTTAGAAGAACTGAATGAACTGGCTGACAGAGAAGTGTCAAGAGAGTTGAAGGAGAAAGAGGATGCAATGATACTTCTCCAACTCAAAGAGGAGAAGAGACAGAAAAGACTCTACAAGCATGCTCCTACTCTCTCACCAGTTCAAGAAAGTCCTGCACAAGAAGATGTGGTTCCACAAGAACCTCAGGTAGATAAAGAGGAAGATAGGATCAAAATGATCAACTACCTGAGTGCCACAGGCTTCTATCAGGCAGATGCACTTCTCCCTTTATCCTATGACTTCATTGAGTTTGAGTATTTAAAGCAACTTGAACTTGAGCTAGTCAAGGAAAGAAAGACAACCAAAAGGAAACTAAGGGAAGAAGCTGCAAAGTCAAGGGCCACCATTCAAAAGAATGCAAAGAAGTCTGCTGACAGACAAAGAATGGTGAGCTTCTTGAAGCTGTATGGATTCTCCGGAAGGAGACTTGGCCCCATGGCTCTATCCACTATGGATGAGCATATTAGGGTGATCAAGCAGAAGATTAAGAGTGGAGAACTTATTGACTTGCACTCTCTTCCAAGTCAAGTCCCACCTGAAGTGGAGGTCAAGTTTGAGCAACAAGAGACACCTCAACCAGCACCTCCAGCTGAGCCCCAGCAAGCTTCATCTTCTGATCCTAGGCAGGGTCAAACTCCCTCTCCTTCTGAACCTGTGAGGGAGGAACACCCAACTGAGAAAGACACTGATGATCAACATGGTGCTGCAGACCAGTCTTCTCAGTTAAAGACAACCAAGAGGAAGAAGAGGATGGCTTCTAAACCAAAGACAAAGAAGAAGAAGCCAAAGTCATCTACCTCTGCACCTCAGGCTGAATCAGATCAACCTGAGGAAGTGCATGAAGAGGCAGCCCAATCAACTCCTATTCAAGTGGCTCCTCTAACTAGTGAGACACCCATCTTATCCTGGACATACTCTACCAATCCAGAGAGATGGACTGTTATAAGAGATCAAGGTGTTGAGAATGTCTACTCATGGCAAGACATAATCAACTTACCTCTGCATGATCTCTTTGAGATGAGAAGATATTATGAAAGTCTTGATGATCCTGACCATCTCATGAAGAAAGGAATGGTCCTGATTATACTGAAGACTACCAACATTTGAAGATCTTCTGAGTGTTTTGGTAGCATCAGCCTAGGGGGAGTTTGTAAGGATTCCTGAAGTCTGATGCAACCCAAAACAGCTTAAGTGTCTCAGCAAACATGCACTAAGTACTGAAGTGAAGAATGCTTCGGAAGTTTTACACAAAGCATTAGAAAATACTCTAAGTGTAAAATCTTCCGAAGCCAAGACCAATATCTTCCGAAGCCAAACATGAAGTCTTCCGAAGCTTCAGAGACAAAGTCTTCCGAAGCCTCATCCTATGAAGACAGATTTCTTCCGAAGACTTTTAGTACACATGCTTTATCTGATGTACTGTTCCATAAAGCACCTTTTCCGCTGCATCTCTGTAAAGTCACCAACTTACATGAGTTGGTGAAAAGGGTCATGCTTTTGGTAACTGTACATTGAGGTCTTGAGTCTGTAACTTTCCACTTTATGTACTTTATCCTTTTTGTATTGTAAAAGGATGTGAGCTATGGCATGTCATAGTCACAAGGTCAAAAGGCAGATATGCCTTTTGATCCTACAATTGATTTTGTTAGTGTCTAGTCAATTGTATCCAGCTGGCCTTCAAAGTATGGCCGGCTGTAGGTTGTAGTATAAGTATTTCAAGTTCTTGTATCTTTTCTGAATGCTTTGTAACACTTGTAAAAGAACTTGAGAAAGCAATATACTGCCTCCTTGAAACCCAACTCTCTTGTTCTGTCTCATTACTTTACTTGTGTTCTTAGCTTCACCTTGGTTATCCAGTTCACTGTTTGATTAGAGCTTAGTTATTCTCCTCATTGTGTTGTTGTGTTGTAATTGTGGTTAAGCCCTTAAACGGTCCTGCACTCAACAACCTACGAGGTATATCAGACATTCTGAAGTTGATCCCATAACTGGTAAGCCTAAGATAGTGCTGAAGTGGAGCCCCCCAAGAACAATGTCAAGAATCCCTCTCAGGGAAATGCCACAGGACATCACTCCACACTTTAAATGGTGGTACTATGATTGGAGAACAGGGGAGGCGGTCATAGTTCTCAACAAAGAGGGAAAAATGGATACCATCAGGGTATTTGACCCGATGTGGCTCACTAACTTGTCAGCTGATGATGTATACATATTATACAAGTGGCCACTGTTCTATGACACGCAAGATATTGTACAAGCCCTCCAATTCCAAAATGTGATACGACTCTGCTTTGCGTTTGAGATACATGCAGGAGTCACAAGAGAGGAGAAGTACAAGCATATGAAGAGGTGATGAAGAAGGTAAGACATTAGATAGATCTAGGTCCAAGGGGGAGTTTGTTGATACATATGTACCTAGATCCTGATATGAATGTAATATGTCTTGATTGTCTTACATTTATGTAATGCTTGGGTTAGTAATGAAATGAGAATATTTGGTTGTGATTTATAATGTTTAATATTTCATTAATGAGTTGATATTGACTTGATTATATAGGTTTGTGATTGTTTGAATTGATACACATAATGTTATATTAATAAATTCATTCAAACTTGGTTAAGTGAAGTTCACATGCGTCCGACTGAACCATGCGCCCCAACAGTGGTCATGCGTCCGAATGGCCATGCGACTGAGTGTCCATGCGCCTAAACAGTCCATACGCCTGAACAACTTCATGTGACTGACTCAGTCGCACGACTGAACACTCAGTCGTGCGAATGGATCAACCGCATGGCTCAATCGCATGAATGAACCATGCTGATGGTTCAGTCGCCTGAATGAGCAACCCTAACCTATAAATACCACCTAATTCATGGAAAAACGTAAGCATTCATTCCAATTCGACTCCAGACGTACCCTAGCCGTCCAGAAGCCTCTAAGTTCGTACTCCAAGTTCATAGAACGCTGTAGATCGATTCCTAATCGATTCTTGACGTTAGATTCAATACGTTATTGTTTCTACGTGCGTTCTCACTGATTGGATTGCCAATCAAATAGGATTCCGCACTATATGGTTTTGGTTAACACGTTAATCAGTTGGTGTTTCGTTCAAATACCAGATCCTAACAGTTCATAATCAAACACTACATTAAATAAGAAAAATGGACTCTTGCACCTAAAGAAAAGGAGAACCACTAACCCACTAATCCACTAATCCACTACTTTGACTCAACAAACTAATAATAAACATGTGACAAAAATAATACTATTCATAACCCGTATCCATGACCCGGTTACATTAACCGCTCCAACCCGTAATTTGACCCGAGTTGACCTGATCAAGATTAACCCAACACTTAAAGAGAGCCAGTGAACAAGGATGTGATAAAGTTGGTGTTGTCCTACTGATGAACAGGTTGCTGACACGATAAAGCCATTGAAACTAGACACTGTTGAGAGAATGAGAAACAAGCTGGAGGTACAAGATATGGGAGAATTAAACTGAACGTTAAACCCACTTTCAGTTTAAAAGAAGGTTATGTTGGGTTTAATGAAGTCAATAATGGGCTATGGCCCAAAAGCTGTGTCATTAGGAGTCCAGTATGTTGGCTATAAGCCCATGCGATTGCACGTGTGTTTGTTGGGTAACGGCATGTTTACCGAGTCATGTTTTGTTATCAAGTCTTCTGGGTTGTTAGCTTATTGTTCGGTGGTTGTTAGTCGATGATTTGAGTCTGTAATGCTATATATATATATATATATATATATATATGTATATATATATATATATATATATATATATATATATATATATATATATATATATATATATATATATATATATATATATTATATATATATATATATATATATATATATATATATATATATATATATATATATATATATATATATATATATATATATATATATATATATATATATATATATATATAGCAAGCTATTATGTGAATAAAGATCATCCAGATATTGAGTGAACTTTAATACCCTTTTTATCTTATCAATAACACAGTAACAAATTCCATTGTTATCTTATCAATAACACAGCAACAAATTCAAGTTTAATCAATAATTGAATAAAACATGTAAGCATATTCTTCTCCGGAAATAATTAAAGAAAAAAGGGTCACAAAAACTAACCTGATCCTTGATATTAAAAATATCCTCGAAGAAAATAGTCATACTTGGGTCATACAAGAAAAATGGATCACAAAATCTCACCTGATCTTTGATTTAGCAACAAGTCCTGTTTATGCAAATTGTGGTAGAAATTGACAAAACCCTATTGAAATTATTTTGCGACGAGTTTTTGTTTTTTTTTCTATAAACTCATTTTAGTTGTAACTTTCTCTGTAATGTGGTTTTGCTATAAGTTTACGACAAAACACGTCACAAAAAATGATGTTTTTTTGGTACATAGTGCCATTGACGGTCTATTTGTGAGAGAAACGAGAAACCAAAAAGAAACCATGAAAAAATTTTCGTTGCAAAAAAGCCTTTTTATTGTAGTGGTTTACCTAACATGGTTGATCAACGTGGATGAATAAGCCTTGAGGTAATTCACAACATCGTAACAACTAAAGAAGCTACTCTCACAAGAAAAACTCTAGAAAACTAAAACTCAATTAGGTTCTTCTTTCTCGACCATGTCCACCACAAAGTTGGTCGTTCAAAGTAGTGATCCATGTTACAAGTTAATGAACAGTATGGACCAAATACATATTTTTTGAAATTTTATACATTATCAAGTGTAAATAATAGAAAGCATTGGTGACGTCAAGTGACGGATCCAGAAAATGTTTTTAGCGGGTGCCAAAAAATCCATATAATAAACTACATAAAAATATAAATGATAAAATCTATTAAATACAATACAGCAAAATACATGCTATAATTGTCCTCAAGTGACTTCATCTTCTAAAACGACAATTACAACTTCACTTTTAACGTTTTTAAGCGTCTAATTTTCAACGCTTCAAATTATACAAGCATTCATAAAAGCTTCACCATTTGATTAACTAAATTTGTTTTTATGATTTCACCAACAGAAATATACATTCAGTCAAGTCTTGACAAAACAAGTTAAACAAATCAAGAATTAAACTACATACAACCATGAAAGACAACCAACATTCGATTACGTACCATGAGTCCAAGATGAAACACTTGAAGAATGGTCTTGTGGTTTTCAAAAATTAACGACAAATTTGCTATTTTGGAATTTAAAAAATTCAACTTATTCTTTCAAAGTATCGCTCCAGCCTTTAAATTTCGGATTCATAATTCTTTGTGTAAGTTTTTTGGAATGAGATTCTATGCATATATTTTTTTAACTAAATAGTAGAGTTGGGCTTGACATTTGGGTGCCTTAGAAAAAAAAATATTGGATGCCTTGCTCAAATATTTCAACTATTAACAAGCTCACTTTGTAGTTGAGTGGGGGCCTAGGCCCCCCCTTACCATACACTACATCCGTCTATGGTGTCGTCAATGGCGTACCCTGCTTGTGAGGAAGAGGAGTGACCGCCCACCCTACAAAAAATTTTCAATGGTCTATATATGTGAAATCTCAACCACCCCATAAAGTTTTACAATCGCCCTCATCAAATTTTGAAATTGAAAAAAAACAAGATTATTTCAAACACATTGTCCAAGGTGAAACTACAATGAGATTCGGGATGTCGGGTGACTTTTCTGCAGTCAAACGAACCACATTTTCTTAATTACTAGGGTCTGTAAATGTTTAATACTTTCGCCCTCAAATAATCAAGTAGAAAGTAGGAAAAAAAGAAAAATTTTATAACGATATAATGTTTCTGACTCTAAAACAAACTAAAATTGTATTGGTTTTAAGATAAAAGGGATAAAATTTATATTTACTTGCCGGATTAATCTCAAACACATTGAACATCATTGCTATTAAAGAGTTTGCGGAACATCTTAACGATAAGTATAATTACTTCAAACATACATTTCACCAATTTTATGAATATGATTGTTTTAATGCGTTTGTTGATATACATATGCATATACAAAAGTTTGAGAACCGTTTTAACTATAGTTTTCGGTAACAAAACCAAATCTGGCCTAGTTTGACCCGGACCGGGGCGGAAAAAATATATATTAGCATTGAAACAACCTTTTAATATTTCCGCCCCCATAAAAGAATTTTTAAGGTCCTTCATTTTTTATGGGTGTCGTTAGTTCTTAATATATAGAATCATCATCAAATTCATGACCGAAGATGGAAAGATGAACGTCATTACCTTTAAAACGATTGCATATAAGAGATTTGCATGCTTAGCTTCGAAGAGGGGAACATGGAAGTAAATCTGTACCAAAATTTATGGCCGACAAATACATGTATTTTACATAATTAATAAGTTTATTTATAAACAGTGTTTTAACATCATCACTATCAAATATATAGATGACAATCATCCTGGTAACATTTACTCGATCATGGACATCTGCCCTAAAAAAAGTGGTTTTATAAGTTTTGGTCTAAACATAACCAAACCCACTTTCATGTTATGTTTTACAATTATATTAAAATTATGTATAGAAGCCTCTTGAGGACGTGACGCATGACATCAAGCCAATAATTCAAACTTCAAATTTTCAAACTACAATAATTATAAAGTAAATGACATGAAGGTATCAGGTTCGTGACTAATAGAGACGGACTGATTTACTAACTTTCTCATAAAGAAATGCCATCTTAGAGCCATAAGGTTTTATACTTAATTAATAAGTATGATCAGATTGACCAGTGATCCAAATAACTGTTAAATATGATATGAAGATATGATTTTCTTTTGTAAAAAAGTTTATGATTCTGAAATCTTGAATACACATGAAAAACTATAAGGCCTTGATTCTAGTGCTATTAGCAAAAAATCAAAATCTGGTGGTCAGTTGCCAACAGTATCCATTTACCTCAATTGGTGTGGGATCAAATGCAATGTATTTGTAATACATTACGACAATCGACCCATAAATCATGTGACATGAAAATGAAATTCCAACTTTATTGTGAGTGCATGATCAGATATTATAGAATATTAAATATTTAGTGCTAGATTACATAATACAAATTATCTAAAGTGATTAGACAGCAGGAGATTAAGGGTGAAGTAGAAGGGGTTATGAGTTCATCAAATGATACATTATCCTACTTATAATAAATAATTACATGTGACACAATTATTAGATTTCATCTTATAAAGTTTTTTACATTCACACATCATTAATAAATTTTCAATCAATCATTCTATATTTATTATCTTGAAGATATTATTAACTATCTCACCACCACCAAGATTTCCAGGGATAATTAACCCCTGCTATCAATCATTTTAAATTTTTTTAACTCGAAACGGTAAATTATAAATACTTGTGTTTACATTTCTTGAATTATATATATTTTCAACTCGTTTAATACACGGTCTATTAACATAATTTCTTATATATACAAAACTAATAAGTGAATTAAAGAGATAATTATGGAAAACAATTTAAATTATGCAAAGCAATTTTTATTCGACCTAGCTGAATATCAACAATAATAACACAATTACAATACCGGGCAATAACATTCCTTTGAATATTATAGGTTAACAAATATATGGTCCAAACGTCCATTATATATTTACTACACAAGGGTATGTTATTTGAATATAGAAGATATTGTAGCTTGTATTGGCATTTAAATTTTCTGGGATAAGACAATTATTACATGTAACATGTCTAATGTAGTTATTCTTATATTTTTTAACCATCAAAAGGCTCGAGTAGGTTGATATTATAAGAGCATCTGCAACGTATGTCTATGATAGGCATAGATGGAAACAAAGAGAGATTACAATTAGAGAGAGAAAGAGGAAGGGGGAAACATGTTGTGTTCCAACGTGGCCGACATCCATGGTGTTTTCCGTTACTGATGGGCGGTATAAAAATGACCGCTCAAATAATTAGATGACAGAGTTATACAAACACTTATCTACGTTAAAAGATAAACGCCTGCAACACAGTTAAGCCAATGAGACTAAACTATGTCAAGCAACAAAGGGTTATCTGTCTCAAATAATTAATTTGGTTCCAAACCCTTTACTCAACAATTCAATCCATAAGAATGACACACAATTAATATATAGTTTCTAGATTATATTCTATAAACTGTGGTTTACAACAATGTAAACTTGTAACTTGAGTTTACAATCCCTTAATATAAACAAAGGAATAATTGTAGTATTATCTCTAGCAAGCATATTAATCTGAATTATCATCGATCCCAATGATCAAGACTTCATTTGCTGTGACCATCCCAAATAACAATTAACCAACATCTTAATTTTGAAATAACAAATTATAAACAAAATTTCATGAGACGTACGTCTAATGAATCTGCAATTAATAAGATAATTCCATCATGCTTACAACATTGAAACTTGAATATAAATATAGTACATAACACTAACAAACTCATAAAATTTTCATGAAAACGAACAACTTACTAGTTTCCACAATAGTAAAACAAATACACCTAACAAATCTGCTTCATTAACATTACAGATTGACTCTAGCCTTTTTAGGGTTCTTGTTGATCTTCTTGCTCTTGCTGCTGCTGCTGTTGCTGCTTAGGCCGTTTTCGCTTCTTCTCATAGCTAATCCCTCGCGATCTCGCCTGAAAGTCACGAACCTCCCTCAAAAACCGCCTCACTTCAGGCGCGCCAAACGGGTTAACCTCCGGGTTGCCACCATGCTCATCATAAGCCGCTCGAAGGCGTCCCACAAGCGCGTCGAGGCTGCCCCACGCCTGCCTAAAGGGACAAGGGCATGCTGTAGGAGGGTTTGGTACTCCGAAATAAGGGCATGTTTGGGTGTGGATTTTAGTCTTTCCAAACTGATCAAGATAGTGCAAGAACTCAAGGACATGACTAGGGTTAAAGGCTGGGAAAGAAAGTGGTGGCTTGTTGTTCCTTAGATACTGACCAAATGTGTCCCAATCTCGACGCTTTTGGCTCTCGTATCGGCTCGGAGAAGAAGAAGATGATGAAGTGTTTGATGAGTCCATAGATGGTGATTGATCACACCATATACAGATCCATATGATCTAGTTACAATCTTGTTTTTTAGGGTTATCTTTTTACTCTCTCTCTCTCTCTCTCTCAAGATTGCATAAGAACTAGTAGATACTGAAGCTGATGATTCAAGTGCAGAATGAAGTTGCCAGATTAAGGCAAAAAGATGATATTATTTTGAAACAATACACAAAGGAATGATCATGAATGGTTAAAGGGTTTGTGTAGCTGGTGAAGAAAGAAGGGCATTTTGCAAGAAAGGGAAAGGTGTTGGTGAGAGAGAGCTATAAGTGGAATTGATGGAGATCTATCTATAAGTGGAAGTAATGCAAATGAGTGGAGTAACAGTGACCCCATTTTTACTCTGTCAGGACGTACTTTATTACCTTGGTTATTTTTGTCTCAACGTACGTGTTTATTTGCAATAATGTTTAGATTTCAGTCAAAATATTCTACAAACATAAATGTCCTCTGATAATGTCCTAATGTCAAAAAAGACATAGAATCCTTAATTTTTGTTGTTATAAGAAGCTTGGGTATGCTGAAATTAAACAACAAAGAAAAACCTATTGCTATATGTTTAACCTAATGCTACGTGCAGCAAATTATTCTACAAATAAGCTAATCCATTACTTTGACCCACTATTAACGATTACTTGACACAATCAAAACCATAAAATAAACATCTTTAAACTAAACTAACTAGACCCATGACCTCCTTGCTGAGCTATGACCTGTTGACATGTGAATAAACCCGCTTAACCTTACAATCACCCCGTACTAATTGCTTGTTCACACCATTCATTAACAGTAGCTTCAATTCATCATCTTTAACCTAGGCCTGTAAACGAACCAACGAACACGAACATCAGCTTCTTCGTGTTCGTTCAGTTAACTTAAAACGATCACGAACACATAACCGAACATAATTTTTTGTTCATATTCATGCATTAAGAAAATGAAAATATTTGTGTTCGTTTATGTTCGTTCGTTAAAAAGATAAACGAACAGTTCACAAACGTAAACGAACTCAAACGAACAAAAATAAACAAACATAATTGACAAACATAAATTAATAGAAATGAACAAAACTAACACATCATAAGTCATCCAAAAACATATGTAAATTAATGGTTCAAATATACATGATTCATCCAAAGAGATGATTCTGTCATAAATTCGTAATGATTCATCAAGAAATCATCCATTATCCAAAAAACCATAAAAATATGTACATGAAATTTTGTTTCAATACATAAATATTTGAACAAACGTAAGTAAACAAACATAATCGAACATAAATGAACCTAAACAAATTAACATAAGCGGACATAAATAAATGAACATATATGAACGAAAATAACCGAATGTTCACGAACTTAAATGAACGAACAAAACATGTATTCATGTTCGTTCATTTAATTAAACTGTCACATCCTCGCCGGTAGCGGAAACACGAGGATACGACGGACGGGATCGTCATAACATATTGGGGCCTAAGAGAATTTTTAAAGTAATACACCGTCAATGGATCATGACTTGCTCGACACAAAGAACAAGTGTCAAGAACGATCAATACCATAACGTTATTCCATATATGCATAAATAATCCAAAAGTTTCAGACCAGAACAAGCAGTACTAGATCAATCAAAATCAAATACAAATTCCATAATAAAATAATGTCCAAAAATAATGTTCTAACGTCCATTGCTCTTGAAAGAGCAGTCTCGTCTAAAGTCCATTGTCCAAGTACCTAAGCATCGTTACCTGAAAAGACATGCTCTAAAACGTTCACATACGTTGGTGAGTTCACAGGTTTAAAAGTACAAATATGTTGCCGTACGATTCATGTACAATATATGCGTGTTTATGAGAGCATAGAAGTTATAGAAACCAACATAAGCTCATGACCAGTTTAAGTCCAAATAACCGGATTGTATTTACCCAAGGGCACACACAGGTCATGTCAGTCTTAGCTAGCATACCGACAACAAGGGTGGGATGTCAACCTATTAGTACTAACAATACATTTCCATGATAATCAAGTACAAGTCCAAAATAAGCTCAAATACTCATGAAGGAAATCTAAACTAGATCCTATAACTCAAACCACACATGACAGTCCAATTCATGTCCTAAACAAAATTTAACGTAGAGAAGTTAAAAAACAATAAGCATGCTTTTCCCCTAGGTAAAACATATTAAAAGAGGCCGTGAAACTCATCTTAAAGTAGTACGGTCCAAAGCCCACAATACGCAAAGAAAACAACTAAAAGTACAATTCATAAAAGGATTACTAAGGACCAAGAGGACCAATATGGGTGTCATCCTTATAGCCCAATCCTATATGCCCATCAAGGTTTTTATATTATGAAAACATGATTTACTAATAGAACAAGTCCAAGGTTATATTTAAACTATAAATCTAGCCATATTTAGGGTTTTAGTTGTCATTTTATATTAATTTTAACGCCCTTTGATGCATATCTATTAGACCATATTCAATGAATTGTAGTATTATTATCTCGTCTTTTTAAAAGTCCTTTAACCATTTTTGAATACAAAACTGGTCTTTACTTGATTATTTAGTTCCAATCCTTAGTTTTTAAGATTATCAAACTATTTCAGCTTGTAGAGCTGATTGAGCACTAGTTTTGCGTAAACTATTTGAAGGTTGAAACGGTAACAAAACGTCGCTTAATAGGTATCGTTTAAAATATAAGACTTCAAATTAAACTCCAGAAAAGAAATCATATCAAATGGATAAAATATGAGAAAGATATGACTCGACAAACACAGACCAACCTTCTGTCCGAGTTTGTTAGTTTTGACCTTCAATTTTGTTTGCAATGTTTGGAGGACCAAACGATATCGAAACGACACAAGACCACTTTTCTTAGTTAGAGGAATCACTGTACTTATTTGTAGACTAAAATTTTGACCCATTTGGACTTATTATGGCCAAGTTATTACCTGTACAAAACGTCTCATTTTTCTGATAGCAAACTGTCCAGTTCATTAGTGTTGTTTCTTTGCATCCCAAACCTCCATATTTGACCCGTATTGACCCGATTACTTAAAGAATGTTTATTCCCTGTTCTAATTCACCAAACCTTGAATCAAACACTTGGTTTATCACAATTTTCAGTCCCAAAACAATTAGTTAGGTTTTCGTCTTCCGGTTCACAATATTAGTGAATCGATACATAGTTTTGACTGTCCAACACGTCTATTGTAACATCTCGTATTTTTGTTAACTAAAAGTTAATTTCGTTTATTCTTATAAGGGTCATTATTGATAATTATGAAACTCATGTGTTATTTATGCTTATTTTTTTTAGTTATCACTAACTTTTAATGTATTTTCTAAAATAAAAATATCGAATAATATTAATTATGTTAATAGTAATAATAATACAAGTTATAATTATGATAACAATACTAATAATAATTACTATAATAATAATAATAATAATAATAATAATAATAATAATAATAATAATAATAATAATAATAATAATAATGATAATAATAAGTCATAAAATATTTAAAACTTAAAGATAAATTTAAGTCCAGGGGGTTATTTGGCCAATTTTGAAAGTTAAAATTTAAGTTTAAACATAAAATGTCCACTATTAAACCACAGGGGCCAAAACTATAAATTTGTAATCAAAACACCCTCTTGGTCCAGTATTTCCGACGGGTTTACCTTCGACCACCCTCCGGTCGGCTCCGGCAAGGGGTAGACCGACAAATCCCTTGGAATTTCACCCAATAACCGTTTCCAATCGCTTCGCGAACGTGTTTCGAACATAATTAGGATGTTTAATGTGGTTAAACGACGGTTATGGCTCCCAAACCAATCGGTAACTGAAGCTCGTAATCTCAAACCTGTTCGAGCATCAAACCTCAATAATTACTCAATTAATTCAACCAGATCGAACGTCTAACTATCTATAATCAATTCCAACTCTCAATTGCACTTAAAACAAAACAAATCCTCGAATTTCATCACCATCTTCTGTCGCAAACTACGCCGTGCTCGAACACCATTATCCGAGCTTCAATTTTTGAAATTGACAAGGGGCTTTGTATCAAGGACATCACACAGAGCTCCCCACAAGTTTAATTGGGTTACCATTGAAGATTGCTCATCCATTGTGCACCTTTGACCGCCGCTTGTTCCTCGTTTGTTTCTAACATCATTTCCAACCAAATCGGGTAATTGAACACACCTAATCACTCGTCTCTCCATGGGGAACAAAAGCCCCATGATTTCAGGCTCTTACAAAATCGAATTGAGTTTCAATTTGGGACAAATCGATCTAGGGCTCATATGGTTTTGGGGTTTCTTTGTAAATGAGTATTTAAAGTTTAGAACCAAGCTTAAGACATGGCCACGACCCTCAGCTTACTGGTTACACGCGTGCCCCATCAAACTAGAGGTCCCGGGTTCGAACCCGGGCAACCTCACCTATTTTTTTGGGCTTTTTAGCCTTTAAAAAAATATATAAAATTTCTAAAAATTATAAAAAAATCAGTTTTGTAAATTTTGTCTATTTTAGAAGTTAGCTAATTATTTTCTGTTAAATTATTATTTTTTTTAGCACTTGAACAATTTTTATACAAAATATTATTAACAATATTGTAATTAGTTATTTTCATAAAAACAAACTTTAAATAGTCGAAATCACTAAATTATTATTGGTTTATATGTTATCTTTAACTCTAGATTAATTATGTTGATAAGATTTTATTTACATCTGATGATTAAATCATTATGAGGGTTAATCCAAAAGGGATTAATTAAGTTTTCTTCGTGGTATTAAAATATATGAGGTCGACAAATAGCCTTATTTATAAAACCCCAAATTCATATTGGAACCCTAGTTCTCGTTAAATCGTTAATCTTATTATTAAACTTATACTTGTAATATATACGTTTAGGTATCTTGTAAAGGAACTCGTTGGAACGTCATTTAATTCTTATTACCACCTTATACACTTAAACATCATGTGAGTTTTCCTTGCCCCCTTTTTATATTTTCACACTAATTTGGAGTGAAACATGATACTTATTCTCATACACTTGTAAACGTTTAAACTTGAAGCACTTGCAATTCATATTTTTGTCATGGTTATTTGTGTGTTGTAAGTGATTATATGAGATACATAGTTTGTATACAATCATTAACTATTGCTAGCCTTGCGACGTCTTAGATCTTTGGGCCTGACAAGCCTATTTGGTGCTAAAGTCGATGTATTGACGACTCTTTATGACGTATGCTTGCTCATCATGGGAACCAAATACACTTAGCCAATCTTATATACTTGTAATCAAGTCGAGGTTTGGTTGTAACGTTATGTGTTCTATAACCTTACAACTTATGACCTATGCCATGAATTGCTACTTGTAACTTTATCATATTATGTATGAAAACCTTGGAAACTCACCAACTATTTTAGTTGACCTTTTATTTTTATCATGTTTCAGGTCATCCTCAAGTTTAAAGTGAACTTTTGAAGCTTGCAATAATTTAGAACCTGGACCTAGTTAATAAAATAAAAAGACTATGTTTTGTCTTGTTATGTTTGAACTTATTTCATGTTTGATACTTATGTTTGTAATGCCTTTTGAAACTTATAATTTTAATATTTACATTTAAATATAGCGTTATGTGGCTGTGAAAAATCTTAACCCTCACATCTCGACATTTCCGCCGTCAAGGTTGGGGTGTGACAGATTGGTATCAGAGCCCATAACTATAAGGATTTAGGTTATTAGAAATGATGACCTAGACTATAGCTTATGCATGAACCTCATAGAATAATATTTATATTCTTGAAAAAATATATATTGTTTACATGCTACATAATGCTATACCATACTTATGTGCAACTTGATGCCTTAGCATAGGTTTGACTTGTAATTGTTTAAACTTTGTTATATGTCTCCCTAAACTTACCTTTGACACTTTGACTCTCCCAGACAAATGAAACTTCTTAATCTTATTCTCGACGACACGTGGAATCGTATATGCTTATGACTTGAATCTTTAGACTTATGTCTAATCTATGTAAATCTCATCAAGGTTTTGACTTCATGAACTTAAGAAATTTGTGTGACACATAGACACCTGTATTCTGGATTTCCTGGCAAAAGGCCCTCGGGCTAAGGCAAGCATGTTGCATAAATCCTACGGGACTAGTTATGCTTACCTGGGGATTTCTGGGATGAGTGATAAACTATGGTCAACATACACAAATTTCTAAGGTGAATGGGTCAACTTACCTTGACGTGTCAACGTTTCCAAATGGTAATGCGTTACCAAATGGAACCATTCCAAGTGCCTTACAACTCTTGTCTTATCCTTGTTGAATTATAATCCTTGTTATTCTCTTTCTCGTGTCTAACTCATTTTGCATATTCCAGCATGTCTCGTCATCATGGAAAGCGTGGAAGTTCCGATCGCAAGCTAGCCGCCATGATTGCTCGACAAATGGCTGCTGTCATCCCGACCATGGTTGCTGAACTTAATAGCACCTTAATGACCAACTCTAGCAACAATGGAAATGGTCAAGGAGAGAATAGTGCTAACGAAGAACGCAACAACCAAACTTGCACCTTCAAGCACTTTAGCTCTTGCAAGCCCACTAGTTTTAGTGGCAAGGAAGGAGCCACTGGTCTTCTTGAGTGGTTCGAGAGCATGGAAAACACCTTCGTCAATTGTGAGTGTCCCGAGGCACTCAAAGTTTGTTATGCCACTAGCATGCTCCAACAAAGGGCTCTCACCTGGTGGAATAGCGAGAAGAGAAATCGTGGAGCTGATGCTATATTGGCACTCTCTTGGGATGAGTTCAAGAACATAGCCATCGCGAAGTTCTGCCCGAGAAGCGAATTGCAAAAGTTGGAAGAAGAATTCTGGAATTTGAAGCAAAACGATGGTGATCATTTGGCCTACTCAACTAGGCATCATGAGTTGAGTATACTGTTGCCTCATATGGTCGACACTGTCCCTCGCAACATCGAGAAGTTTATCAAGGGTGTACCACCCCAAATTCAAGATGCTGGGGTGGGTAGCCGACCCACAACCTTGGAAGAAGCCATTACTATCACCGCTCAACTCACCGAGAACCATATACGAGCGGGCACCATGTCTGTGAAGGGTGCAAAGAAGGTAGAGAAGACGGCTACTGAGGCTGTTAAGGAGACCAAAGCTGAACCGTCTTACAACAACAATAACAACAAGAAGCGCAAGTTCACACCGGCGCGTAACTATGATGTGGCTGCACCCAAACAACCCCAAAGACAACTTGTACCTGCGGCTGCACCTGTGGCACAAGTGCCTGGGGCTAGGGCTTGTGCTGGTCCTCAACCTATGTGCAACACCTGTAGGTACCACCATCCGGGGAATCAACCATGCTGTATCTGCACCTTATGCGGTAAATATGGTCATTTGGTGGCAACTTGCCATCGTGCACCTAACAATGCCGCCGTGGTCACAAATCGTGTTTGCTACAACTGTGGGGAACCTGGTCATTTCCGCCCACAATGCCCTCGTCTTGTGGGTAATGTTCCACAAGCCCGAGGACGTGCTTTCAACATCAACGCTAACCAAGCACAAGCAAACAACGATGTGGTGAATGGTATGTTAACTTACCTTTAACTTTTGTGATCCGATTCTTTTCATACATTACCTGCGTCGTTAAATACCTTTAAAATTGAACAGGTATGTTTCTTATTAATAAAACTTATGCCTAGTCCTATTTGATTCTGGAGCCGATAAGAGTTTTGTTTTGTTAGAGTTTGAACCCATACTTGCTAAGCCACATACGAAACTAGAAAGACCTCTCACCGTTGAAGTTGCCGATGGAGAACCGATCACCATTGATGTCGTTATTCGTGATTGCATCTTAAGTCTTGACACACACGATTTCCTTATTGATCTTATTCCTATGAAACTTGGAAGCTTCGACGTCATCATTGGTATGGATTGGTTAGCCAAACACCATGCTAAGATCATTTGTTTCAAGAAGTGCATTCGTATACCGTTACCCTCTGGAGATACTTTGAAAGTGTTCGGTGAAAAATCTTCCAAAGGACTTAAACTCATGTCTTGCACTCAAGCCCGAAAGTGCTTAAGCAAGAAGTATATGGCCTTCTTGGCTTACGTGGTCAACACGAAAGTCAAAGGGAAAGAACTTAAGGATGTCCCTATCGTACAAGACTTTCCTGAAGTATTTCCCGATGACCTTAGTGGTTTACCTCCCGTGCGTGAAGTTGAGTTTAAAACTGACTTGATACCGGGAGCAAACCCCGTGGCTAAGTCACCATATCGACTTGCACCGTCTGAAATGCAAGAACTCTCTAGTCAACTTTAAGAGCTATCCGAGAAGGGTTTCATCCGTCCTAGTTCTTCGCCTTGGGGTGCACCTGTTCTTTTCGTGAAGAAGAAAGATGGATCATTTCGTATGTGCATTGATTGTCGTGAGCTTAACAAGTTTACCATCAAGAACCGTTATCCTCTTCCTCGTATCGATGATTTGTTTGGCCAACTTCAAGGAGCTGCTGTTTTCTCGAAGATCGATTTACGTTCTGGCTATCATCAATTGCGAGTCCATGATGATGATATCCCAAAGACCGCTTTCCGTACTCGTTATGGGCACTATGAATTTATGGTGATGCCCTTTTGTTTAACCAATGCTCCTGCTGTTTTCATGGATCTTATGAACCGAGTATGCAAGCCTTATCTAGACAAGTTTGTGATCGTTTTCATTGATGACATACTTATTTACTCCAAATCCAACACCGATCATGAACTGCATTTGAGATTGGTTCTCGAATTGTTGAAGAAAGAGCAATTGTACGCGAAGTTCTTGAAGTGTGATTTCTGGCTCGAGGAAGTTCAATTTCTAGGACACGTGGTGAATAGCCAAGGAATTCACGTTGATCCTGCAAAGGTGGAAGCTATGAAGAATTGGTGTGTTCCTATAACTCCTACTGAAGTTCGTTCTTTTCTTGGTCTTGCTGGTTATTATCGGCGATTCATTGCCAACTTCTCGAGGATCGCGAAGCCACTCACTACTTTGACACAAAAGAATAAACCATTTGAGTGGGGTTCCGAGCAAGAAGAAGCTTTTGAAGCGTTAAAGCACAAGTTGTGCAATGCTCCTATCTTGACCCTACCCGATGGAAATGACGACTTCACCGTGTATTGTGATGCATCTAAACAAGGCCTTGGTTGTGTTCTCATGCAACGAGGGAAGGTCATAGCTTATGCATCGAGACAATTGAAGGTTCACAAGGTGAATTACACAACACACGACCTCGAGCTTGGTGCTGTTGTCTTTGCGTTGAAGATTTGGAGGCACTACCTGTATGGTACGCAATGTATAGTCTACACCGATCACAAAAGCCTTCAACACGTTTTCAATCAAAAAGATCTCAACATGAGACAACGTCGTTGGGTGGAGTTGATTAGTGATTACGATTGTGACATTCGTTACCATCCTGGTAAAGCAAATGTTGTAGCCGATGCACTAAGCCGAAAGATTCACAACAAGATGATCTCATTCCAAGAAATTCGCGATCGACGTCAATGGTTTGACACTTTGGGTGAGTTCGATACTGAGATCCGACTAGATGTCAACGAGGCTACTGTACTGCTACAAAACTTAAGAATAGATAGTGACATCGAGTCTAGTATCTTGGAGGCTCAACAAATGGTGCAACAAGAAGGAAGAATGAAGGATGAATTGGAGCATAATCTTCTAACCCAATTGGAAAAGAAACCTAATGGATTGATGTACTTCGCAAATCAAATTTGGGTTCCAAATCACAATAACCTCCATACCTTTATCATGAACGAAGCTCATCAAATTCGTTATTCTGTTCATCTGGCTCCGATAAGATGTATATGGACCTGCGTGGTCAATATTGGTGGCCTGGAATGAAGAAAGACATAGCGACTTATGTATCTAAGTGCCTCACGTGTACGAAGGTTAAAGCCGAACATCAACGTCCAAGTGGATTACTTGAGCAACCCGAGATTCCTATGTGGAAATGGGAACACATATCCATGGACTTCATAACCAAGCTACCCCGAACCTCTCGTGGACATGATAGCATATGGGTGATCGTTGACTGATTAACCAAATCGGCACATTTTATACCCATACGTGACACTTACAAGACATCAAGGTTGGCTCGTATATACGTTGATGAGATTGTAAGTCGTCATGGGGTACCTCTGCACATCATATCCGACCGAGATGCTCGTTTCACTTCACACTTTTGGTCGTCTATGCAAGAACTCTTGGGTACTCAATTGGATCTAAGCACGGCTTACCATCCTCAAACTGATGGTCAAACCGAACGAACGATCCAAACCTTGGAGGATTTGCTACGCCTGTGTGTTCTTGACTTTGGTGGTGATTGGGAAACGCATCTACCTCTCGCGGAATTTTCGTATAACAATAGTTACCACTCGAGTATCAAGATGGCACCATTCGAAGAACTTTATGGTCGTAAATGTCGTTCACCGATCTGCTGGACTGACATTGGTGAAAACTTCATCACTGGTCCTAAACTTATACAAGAGACGACCGATAAAGTTTCTATTATCCGCAAGAACCTTGAAGTGGCGAGAAGTCGTCAAAAGAGTTATGCTGACAAGCGACATAAGCCATTAGAATTCCAAGTTAGGGAGATGGTTCTTCTAAAGGTCTCACCGTGGAAAGGTGTTGCTCGCTTTGGAAAGAAGGGAAAATTGGCTCCAAGATTTGTAGGACCTTTCAAAATCCTGAAAAGGATTGGGAAAGTGGCTTATAAACTGGAGTTACCTTCCGACCTTAGTGGAGTGCATCCTGTTTTTCACGTCTCAAATTTGAGAAAGTGCTTGGCTGACGAAAGTCTGCATGTTTCGTTGGAAGACATCCAGATTGACGAGTCATTGCATTTTGTCGATAAACCTGTTGAGATCATGGATCGCATAATGAAGAAGACTAGAACCACAACGACCCCAATCGTGAAGGTTCGTTGGGAAAATAAACGTGGCGCTGAATTTACTTGGGAACGTGAGGAGCACATGAAGAAGAGATACCCGTTCTTATTTGTATAGTTTCATTTCTTTTAATTTCGAGACGAAATTCTTTTAAGTTTGGGAGACTGTAACATCTCGTATTTTTGTTAACTAAAAGTTAATTTCGTTTATTCTTATAAGGGTCATTATTGATAATTATGAAACTCATGTGTTATTTATGCTTATTTTTTTTAGTTATCACTAACTTTTAATGTATTTTCTAAAATAAAAATATCGAATAATATTAATTATGTTAATAGTAATAATAATACAAGTTATAATTATGATAACAATACTAATAATAATTACTATAATAATAAATAATAATAATAATAATAATAATAATAATAATAATAATAATAATAATAATAATAATAATAATAATAATAATAATAATAATGATAATGATAATAATAAGTCATAAAATATTTAAAACTTAAAGATTAATTTAAGTCCAGGGGTTATTTGGCCAATTTTGAAAGTTAAAATTTAAGTTTAAACATAAAATGTCCACTATTAAACCACAGGGGCCAAAACTATAAATTTGTAATCAAAACACCCTCTTGGTCCCGTATTTCCGACGGGTTTACCTCCGGCCACCCTCCGGTCGGCTCCGGCAAGGGGTAAACCGCCAAATCCCTTGGAATTTCACCCAATAACCGTTTCCAATCGCTTCACGAACGTGTTTCGAACATAATTAGGATGTTTAATGTGGTTAAACGACGGTTATGGCTCCCAAACCAATCGGTAACCGAAGCTCGTAATCTCAAACCTGTTCGAGCATCAAACCTCAATAATTACTCAATTAATTCAACCAGATCGAACGTCTAACTATCTATAATCAATTCCAACTCTCAATTGCACTTAAAACAAAACAAATCCTCGAATTTCATCACCATCTTCTGTCGCAAACTACGCCGTGCTCGAACACCATTATCCGAGCTTCAATTTTTGAAATTGACAAGGGGCTTTGTATCAAGGACATCACACAGAGCTCCCCACAAGTTTAATTGGGTTACCATTGAAGATTGCTCATCCATTGTGCACCTATGACCGCCGCTTGTTCCTCGTTTGTTTCTAACATCATTTCCAACCAAATCGGGTAATTGAACACACCTAATCACTCGTCCCTCCATGGGGAACAAAAGCCCCATGATTTTAGGCTCTTACAAAATCGAATTGATTTTCAATTTGGGACAAATCGATCTAGGGCTCATATGGTTTTGGGGTTTCTTTGTAAATGAGTATTTAAAGTTTAGAACCAAGCTTAAGACATGGCCACGGCCCTCAGCTTACTAGTTACACGCGTGCCCCATCAAACTAGAGGTCCGGGTTCGAACCCGGGCAACCTCACCTATTTTTTTGGGCTTTTTAGCCTTTAAAAAAATATATAAAATTTCTAAAAATTATAAAAAAATCAGTTTTGTAAATTTTGTCTATTTTAGAAGTTAGCTAATTATTTTCTGTTAAATTATTATTTTTTTTAGCACTTGAACAATTTTTATACAAAATATTATTAACAATATTGTAATTAGTTATTTTCATAAAAACAAACTTTAAATAGTCGAAATCACTAAATTATTATTGGTTTATATGTTATCTTTAACTCTAGATTAATTATGTTGATAAGATTTTATTTACATCTGATGATTAAATCATTATGAGGGTTAATCCAAAAGGGATTAATTAAGTTTTCTTCGTGGTATTAAAATATATGAGGTCGACAAATAGCCTTATTTATAAAACCCCAAATTCATATTGGAACCCTAGTTCTCGTTAAATCGTTAATCTTATTATTAAACTTATACTTGTAATATATACGTTTACGTATCTTGTAAAGGAACTCGTTGGAACGTCATTTAATTCTTATTACCACCTTATACACTTAAACATCATGTGAGTTTTCCTTGCCCCCTTTTTATATTTTCACACTAATTTGGGGTGAAACATGATACTTATTCTCATACACTTGTAAACGTTTAAACTTGTAAGCACTTGCAATTCATATTTTTGTCATGGTTATTTGTGTGTTGTAAGTGATTATATGAGATACATAGTTTGTTTACAATCATTAACTATTGCTAGCCTGGCGACGTCTTAGATCTTTGGGCCTGACAAGCCTATTTGGTGCTAAAGTCGATGTATTGCCGACTCCTGATGACGTATGCTTGTTCATCATGGGAACCAAATACACTTAGCCAATCTTATATACTTGTAATCAAGTCGAGGTTTGGTTGTAACGATATGTGTTCTATAACCTTACTAACTTATGACCTATGACATGAATTGCTACTTGTAACTTTATCATATTATGTATGAAAACCTTGGAAACTCACCAATTATTTTTAGTTGATCTTTTATTTGTATCATGTTTCAGGTCATCCTCAAGTTTAAAGTGAACTTTTGAAGCTTGCAATAATTTAGGACTTGGACCTAGTTAATGAAATAAAAAGACTATGTTTTGTCTTGTTATGTTTGAACTTATTTCATGTTTGAGACTTATGTTTGTAATGCCTTTTGAAACTTATAATTTTAATATTTACATTTAAATATAGCGTTATGTGACTGTGAACAATCTTAACCCTCACATCTCGACGTTTCCGCCGTCAAGGTTGGGGTGTGATATCTATCGATACAATAAAAAAAATTAATGATTTCAACAAAGATTTATAACTCCAAGATGCCCTGCAGGACCGTTTAAGGGCTTAAGCACAATTACAACACAACAACACAATGAGGAGATTAACTAAGCTCTAATCAAACAGTGAACTGGGTAACCAAAGGTGATACAAAGAACACAAGTAAAGCAAGAGACAGAACAAGAGAATATGGGTTTCAAGGAGGCAGTATATTGCTTTCTCAAGTTCTTTTACAAGTGTTACAAAGCATAAAGAAAAGATACAAGAACTTGAAATACTTATACTACAACCTACAGCCGGCTATACTTTGAAAGCCAGCTGGATACAATTGACTAGACACTAACAAAATCAATTGTAGGATCAAAAGGCATATCTGCCTTTTGACCTTGTGACTATGACATGCCATAGCTCACATCCTTATATAATACAAAAAGGATAAAGTACATAAAGTGGAAAGTTGAAGACTCAAGACCTCAATGTACAGTTACCAAAAGCAAGGCCCTTTTCACCAACTCATGTAAGTTGGTGACTTTACAAAGATGCAGCGGAAAAAGTGCTTTATGGAACAGTACATCAGATAAAGCATGTGTACTAAAAGTCTTCGGAAGAAATCTGTCTTCATAGGTTGAAGCTTCGGAAGACTTTGTCTCTGAAGCTTCGGAAGACTTCATGTTTGGCTTCGGAAGATTTTGGTCTTGGCTTCGGAAGATTTTACACTTAGAGTATTTTCTAATGCTTTATGTAAAACTTCCGAAGCATTCTTCACTTCAGTACTTAGTGCATGTTGCTGAGACACTTAGGCTGTTTTGGGTTGCATCAGACTTCAGGAATCCTTACATGCCCATTTCATGATCAGGTCACCCAAGATTACAACCCAATTTTGATACATCCAACAATATAGAAATATTAAGAATTAGGGTTTTACTGTTTGGAAAGTCCAACACCCGAAACACCTAGATCTTCACAATCCAACGAACAAAACAGAGAATACAAGAACATTAGATGATGATATTATGATTATATGATGAATATAATCAATAACAAGATAGAAAAATGAATAAAATCATCAAATAATGATTTTTCTTATTGGAAGATTAGAAGGTGAACAAGGCTTTCTTAAAACACGATCTTCAATGCCTTAGGCACTTCAAAAGTCGATGGATTGGTAGAAAGATGATGATTTTTGATGAAGATGGTGATGAACAAGAGAGATTTTGGTTGTGGTGGCTAGGATTTGCAACTTGAGAACAAATTATAAAAATATTAAAAGAATGAAACACAAGGGGAATCCTTTTTTTATAAGGGTTCGGCAGGGGGGCATGGATGGGCCTCCCAGTACATTTGCCCGTGTTGTCCAATTACGTCTCGCCCTAATTCGCTTGTCGTTCAATTTTTGAATTTTTAAAGCCTCCTCGTTAATACGATTCCAAGGAACTATTATATACTATATAAATTATTATTTTTATATATTTTTAAATTAAATTATGTCAATTTAGTAGGCTTTAAGAAATCCCACATGTTCGATTTTTGTTTCGTTCTTAACATAAGATATATATTTTTCTGTTTCTAAATCTTTATTCCGATTCTAAGCACGCAACCGCCATGCTAAGCCCAAAGCGGTGAACATCCACTGTCATTATGTCCAAGGCCCACTAGAACATATTAAGGGGTTGTTTGATTTGTAGGTCTCGGTCAGAAGGGGTTGACTGAGTAAGAGCCTGTTCCAAACTGACCGGGTAAGGGGAAAAATATGCATGGGTCAGTGGTGTCGGACCGGATCAGACGCGAAAAAATGAGAATCAAATATGCTGACTGGCCAAAATGTCTGACCGGGTCAGTGGGTCAGACATTTTGACAAGGTCAGAAGCAAATCAAACAGCCCCTAAGCCCCTAATACATAGTTCTAGAACTTAGTGTGTCAACACACATCTAATGTACTAATCTCAGATCAAATCATCATTAGGTCTACTTTTAATTCAAAGTTCATAGTTAGACCAAGTCAAAGTCAAAAAGTCAAAGTCAACAATCAAAGTTAATGGTAAATGCACCTATTTTGGTATGTCATTCTATCCCCTCGTTGAGAGAATTTTACCTAAAATTCAGTCTTATCATAATCTCAGTAATCAACTTAGTCCTCACTTGATTTTCCTTTGCACACGTATAATTTAGGTCATCGCTTTGAGCTCCATCTAATCTTTACAATCAGGATTTTACTACTATTCAAAGTTCAATTTTCACTAACCATAATCTCAGCCAGTTCTTCGACGAAACGAAGTTTACCATCCACTGGAATTTCTTCTATCGGTACATATAAGGACTCATTAGCAAGACACTACTTGAGTTTCGACACATGGAACGTGTCATGCACCCCTCTCGGTTCTTGATGTAACTCAAACTGACAATCCGTTGACCATATCCGTTCGATAATCTTAACTGTACTTACCAATCTAGGTGCTAATTTGTTGATTTTGTCAAAGCAGACAATGACATGAAGGCAACAGCTCATATCCAGCCCATAAACTAAGGTCTCCTGAGATGACTATTTAGGACTACAACCTATTTGTTGATATCTCTAGAGTATGGTTGTTTTCTATAACCAAAAGTTAGTTATCGGTCTAGTAATGATTTGACATTTAAGGTATCATTAGTGTTTAAATATATGGTTTACCGCATCTAACCCACCACACTTCTAACACCTTGATAGTGTATCAGTCACCAACCGTAACTAATTTCCAATTTGCTAACATCTGAGAGCATGTGCTGAATGCACGGCTTCCTTTGATTTTAAATGTAATTTTCTTACGACCTAGAGCTGCTTTTAGTCCATCCTTAATCCAAAGCCCTAATCATTCATCTCTTGAATGATTTAGGTCCATTCATCTAACTTTACATGACTTCTGCCTATTTTATCGGTGATCGACACTTAGATCTGTAAAGTTCCTCGAATGATGCTAAAATAATACCCATATGGTAGCTATTGTTATTAGGAAACTCAATCAATAGTATGTGACTATCCTAACTACCTTCAAGGTCAATGATACATGATGTACTCTAAATTATACATAAAAAAACACATCAATTATTCCTTAATATCTCCCTTAAAATGACGATTATGCACTTAAAATTGTTAAATTGTGTTTTCAGGTGGTAAAAAGGGCAAGATGGACAAAAGAAGCATATTTGTCACGAAATTGAAGAAATCCAAGCTTTAGAGTCCAATCATGGGGCCGTGCCTCATTAAGCACGCCCCATGCCTTGCCTGAAACACACCCCGTGCTTAAATTGGCACACCCCCGTGTTTGGACATCTGACATGATAGAAAGTACTGTCCCCCAAAAGTAAGCACGAGACTGTGCCCCATGAGGCATGGGGTCGTGCCCCACCTCCAACACGGGGCCGTGCCCCATTTAGCATGGGGTCATGCCCGACAACACCTACACATACGAACCGACCAACTTTCGTAAGCATTGTACTAGCACGGGGCCGTACCTTTTAGGCACATGGTCGTGCCTTTTAGGCACGGGGCCGTGCTTAAACACTCTAGAAAGCCTATAAATAGAGGCCTAAGTTCACCATTTTCGGAAGCTTTAGTGGGAGAGTTACTCTACAGAACTCTCTCGGGAATCAAGACTTAAAGATCATTTGGAGGCTCGAGATACAACACTTGGAATAAGCTCGAGATTGTCTAAACATCATTCATTGTGAATCACCGGTTTAATTGTTCCATTTCACCGATGATTTCATATCTATCTTTTATGTTACTTGTTATGTTCAAGCTCACTATGAGCTAACCTCTCGTTATCATCCTAATTGGATGAAACTTATATAATTTGTGATGAACTAATAGTGTAATTTATATTATGTTAATGTTATGGTGGTCTTGGGAAAACTTTTGATGGGTAGCATCTATATTTGAACGGGAAGTTATAACATTATGATTTGTAATGTGATTGTCATACACGATTGAAAAACGTATGATCAACTTTTATTCGCGAAACCGGTCTTCATAATAAATCCATGGCTAATGAACTAGAAATGGTTAATAGAAATCATATCACCTTAACATTCTGATCATTTACGGGTTCCTTTTTATTAGTCTGAGAAATCTACAGTAATTGTTATGGTTTTTTTAAATTAATGGTATGTTAGAAAGGAACCTAATCAACTCTCTTTTTAACATAAATTATGTTTTCAGAAATCGTATGTCAAAAGGTCACAAGAGATTTACCTACATTACTAAGGTTTGATCTAAGTAGTAAAACTTAACCTGACGTGATACTAGTCACTACGGAGCAGAGAGACAAGAAATCGCGCCAGCTCACCTTTATAAACATTAAAATAATTACCTTAATTAATATCTTTAATTACACCACCAATTCATCACAGTTACATAAGTGTAATCTAATTAGGATGGTAGCCTTTATTCCCTGGTTTTAAATCCAAAAGCTTCACTTTATTTTAATTATTGTTTTTAAATCCTAAAATCTTAATTACATCAATGCAACTTATTATTTTGTCAAACAATAACCAGATCTGGTAGTCAAACATTAAGATTGTTGAGTATGCTAGGTGTGTCCACGGATTGATACTCGGTTCTTACCATCACTATATTACTACACAATAGGTACACTTGCTTTTTGTGTGTGTGGTTTAGTATTAGTAATAACCATTAAAACTGAATCTGTGCGAAAATTTTTTATCAATATATATATACATTTCACATGCATCAATGCACGACCATAACATACCCACATTGTCTTAATAGTTCACTCACTCATACCGTAAGTCTATGGGTGATAAGTTATATTCCCATCCTGACATGTTTCCAGCAACTTCTACAAGCTTTTCCAGAATCGTGGCATGAAACCACTGTCACGATCGAAGATAATCGACATGGGTACTCCATGTCTATTCATAACTGCACTAAAATAAATCTTTGCAAGCTTTTCCATCTTGTAATCCTCACAAGTAGTCAGGAGATGGCTAGATTTTGTCATTTTATCCATAATGACCCAAATCAAATTGTGCTCACTACTAATTCTTATTAGCTTGGTGATGTAGTCCACAATAATATTTTTTCACTTCCATTCTAGAATCTCAGGCTGTTACAACAGGGATGCCCCGCTTTAACTTTTGAACAAGTCAGAGACTTGCACATATAGTCCACTATGTCCCCTTTCATTCCAGACCACCAATATAAGTCCTTAAGGTCATGGTACCATTTGTTAGCACCAAAATGAAAAATATACTAAAACCTGTATGCTTCATTCAACACCAATATCTCACATTCCCTATATTTAAAACCCAAATCCACTTAATAAAGTACAATCCTCCATTGTTATATTGTACAAACTATTTGTCTAGACTTCTCAAAGCCTTATCCTGCACATGCGGTCCTTGATTGACTCAACTTGAGTAACATCGATGTGGGATTTGTTACTTAAATTAACCGTCGATACCAATTCCCTGACGCACATGGGTTTGACTCTTTTCTTATGGCTCTACACATCGGAACCCACATGTGCCTTTCCCAGGTGTCATCAGATTTCACAGTGGTAGTCACTAAACAACTCAATTAAACGTCTCTGTCTCATGTTCAGTTTTTTTGGATAAAAATTGTGCTGAAAATTCTTGTGTTTAGTATAGATGACACACTTGGAGAACTTAGCATATAGTTTCTCCTTTTTCCAACAATTTAAGGACTGTCCCCGCATATTTCTCATGATCATCCTTGTCCTCAAATAAATCAGAATATCCTCAATGAACAATATGAAAAAATTATCAGATATGGCTTACCAATCTGATTTATTAGGTCCGTTAACACCACAAGTGCCTTTGTTAGCCCAAAATGCATAACTATTGTAAGAATTCCTATAATTCTGATGCAGCCAAAACATCCAAAGTCTCTCTGCATGCATGCACTGAAGAACATAAGTAAAAATGCTTCGGAAGTTTTACACCTTACACTAGAAATACTCTAAGTGTTAAATCTTCCGAAGCCAAGACCAACATCTTCCGAAGCCAAAAGTGAAGTCTCCGAAGCTTCAAAGACAAAGTCTTCCGAAGCCAAAGAGTGAAGACAGATTTCTTCCAAAGACTTTTAGAGACATGCTTTTATCTGATGTACTTTACCATAAAGCTGGACCACCTTTCCGCTACAACTCTGTTTAGTCACCAAATTACATGAGTTGGTGAAAAGGTCCATGCTTTTGGTAACTGTACATTGAGGTCTTGAGTTTGTGCTTTCTACTTTATGTACTTTTATCCTTTTTGTAATATATTAGGATGTGAGCTATGGCATGTCATAGTCATTAGTCAAAAGGCAATATGCATTTTGACTCTACATTTGATTTTGTTGTCCAGTATTATGTATCCAGCTGGCTTTCAAAGTATGGCCGGCTGTAGGATGTACTATATGTATCTCAAGTACTTGTAACTTTCTAACTGTGCTTTGTAACATTTGTAATAGAACTTGAGAAGCAATATACAACAATCTTGAAAACCAAATACTTTTGTTGTTTGCTATCTTGTTCTATCTCATTCTTACTTTGTTCTTAGCATCTTTCATATAAGTTAACCAGTTCCCTATTTGATCTGTTAAGTGTTCTAAGCAACTCTCCTCATTGTGTTGATGTGTTGTAAGTGCATACCCTTCAAACAGTCCTGTATTTGGTATCAGAGCATTCCAGGCTCTTGATATAAGATCTCACCATCTTAAGATCCCTCACACACACAAAATACTTAACAACTCAAATGGCAGCTATTACCAAAGCTGATATGGAAACTGGAACTATGACAAAGTCTCCACTGATCACTCCCGAAGACTTTGATACTTGGTGTCAAAGAATGGAAGGCTTCATCAAGTCTCAAGACTCCAGGATGTGGGACTCTATTGTTGAAGGACCTTACATACCAAGCACCACTTCTGCTACTGGTGGTGGTATGATACCAAAGGTTGTGGCTGATTACTCTGAAGCAAACAGGAAGAGAATAGAGATTGATCGGAAAGCCATGACAGACCTTCAAATTGCTCTTCCAAACTCCATCTACAGAGGCTTCAAGAAGTGCAAAACTGCTAAGCAACTATGGGAAGCACTGAAACTGATGTATGAGGGGTCCACTAAAGCAAAGGAGAACAAAAAGGATCTCCTGAAGCAGCAGTTTGAAAACTTCACCTTTAAGGTAGGTGAAACCAAGACTCAACAATACTTCAGTTATGTTGAGATTGTGGATACTCTAATGGATGTTGGAGTAACTCTTGAGAACAGGGACATTGTAAGGAAGTTTATGTCCTCTTTTCCTAGACAATGGACGCATTATTGTGTTGTTATCAAGAGGACTGAGAACCTTAAGACTCTTACTCTCACAGAGTTGTATAGTATTCTTAGTGGCTACCAGATGGAGATGAACATGCAAAACTCATCTGGTAACTCCACCAATCAACTAAGTTCAGCCCTCCATGTGGTTGAAAGGGAAAGCATTGAACCACAAAATCAACTTATATGCTACCCTGGAAACTCACAAAAGGGCCCTTTCATCACCTTCCCAGAGACTCCAAGAGAAAGCTACACTCAAGGAAGTCCTTTCCAAGAGACAAGTTCTTCTCATGCCTTTGCCTCTGCTGATGAAACCACAGGAAACTTTCTCTTCACCCTTGAAGACCTAGACTGTATCCATCCAGATGATCTGGAGTATATGGAGATAGTTTAGCATATGGCTCTTCTTACTCACAGAGCCAAGAAGTTCTACAAGAGGACATGGAGGAAGTTTCCAAGCAATGCAGCCAGTGGAAAGTTTGGGCTGGATAAGAGCAAAGTAAAGTGTTACAACTGCAACCAGATGGGACACTTTTCAAGGGAGTGTAAGGCACCAAGGACAAATAGTGGCCAAACACAAGCCAGACCAAACTAGACTGAGAAAGCCCCCCAGAATGAGAAGCCAAAGCAGCAAGCTACAGTTGCTGTTGAAGAAGGAGGCTTTGACTGAGCTTTCAGGTAGAAGATGCATCTCCAAACCAAGCACTCATGGCAGACCACGATGAATCCAAGGTATTGGAACATCTTTGTACTCCTGAATGTATTGCTAAAGTTAATAGATATAGGTCTTATAACTAAGAGATGAGATCTGATCTGGAGTCCTTAAATATCTTAAAAGCTGATTTTAAGAGAGCTGAAAATGATTATAAACTAAATATAGAGGACTTAGAGAAAACCATTTCAACTCTTAAACATGAGCACACAAACTACAAGACTCAGATCAAAGACCTCATCACTAAGTTAACAGAATGCCAGGCTGAGCTTGTGATTAGCAAAACCAAGGCAGAAAAATGTGTTCTTGAAGAAGAGACCTTCAAGAACATAATATCCTCATTCATGCATGCAAAAGTTTGTTATCAAAATAAGCAGGGACGGGGATCTTGTGAGATAGCTCCTCCACACACAATCCTGTCTGTAATATCTCCTAGGTGTGGTACTTGTGAAGATGAGCTTTCCCTCATAGACCATGTGACTGAAGAAGATGAAGAGGAAATGGTGGAGAATGGCTCTGAGAAGAGTGAAGAAGAGCATTCTAAGAAGGGTCATCATCCCTCTGAGGAGAGCAAAGCTGTTGGGATAACCAAGTCCAAGAGAAAGAACTTGATCAGGAAGGCCAAAAGAAAGTCCAAGAAGGCTCAAGAGATCAAGGCCACCTTCAATTCTGCACAGAAACAAGTCTTCATCTCTGTTGGATTTGAAGTGGTGAAGGCTAAAGACACCAACTTGAACTCCATCAACAAGAGTTCTGGTTCATGTCCAAATCATCCCATCATCAAGAAGAAGGCTGATCAGTTGTGCACCATTGCTGTACAACCTGAACCATCCAGCTCCAAAGGTAGTTCTATCCCCATAAGAATTGCCACAACATCTGCAAAGATGAAGATGGAGAAGGAAAGTGATCAAGTTCAGCCTTGTTCACAAAAGAAAACTCCTAGAAGGAAGAAAATGGACTGTGTTATGTGTGGGATTACATCTCATCTTGCTAAGGATTGTGTTTACAATCCAAAGAGTACTCTTCACATGACCAAGAAAGAAACTTCTAAGAGTTTGGAGAAGAAGAAGCAAGCTTTGGAAGGAAAATCTCTTTCCTTCGGAAGCTACAAAATGAAGAAGAAGACAAGTGGAAACTTGCCTTCAAAAGAAAATTTGGTCTCAGAAGAAAGGAATACTTGCGAAGCACTGAAGCCTGCTGCAGTGAATGCAAGATCTCCGAAGGTCCAGTCATCAAAACTTCCAAAGTCAACAAAACTTCCGAAGTATTGATGGTCAATTCTAAGCTTCCAAAGGTGGTGTGGAAGTCAAAGAAAGACCAAGTGGTTGAAAATTTTTCATCAACATCAGCAAATAATCCTTCCAGCATGACTATAGGATCATTACTGTTGCATTGTCTTCAACTTCTTTTGATGAGCCCAAGATGTGATCACAAGGTCAAAAACATAAGATGTGATCAAGGAACTGAATTCAAGAATCAAATCCTTGATACATTTTGTAATGAAAAAGGTATTACAAGACAATACAGTGGTCCCAGTACTCCTCAGCAAAATGGTGTTGCTGAGAGGAGAAACAAGACACTAATTGAAGCTGCAAGAACTATGTTGTCTGACTCTAAACTACCCATCACCTTCTGGGCAGAGGCAGTGAACACTGCTTGCTCTGTGCAAAACAGAGTTTTAGTAGTTAAGACACACGGTAAGACTCCTTATGAACTTTGGCACAAAAGGAAACCTTTCATTGGTTTTCTCAGGTCATTTGGATGTCCTTGCACCATCTTGAATACCAAAGTTCAAATTGCCAAGTTTGCCGAGAAATCAGATGATGGACATTTCATTGGATACTCTTCTAAAACTAAAGCTTATAGAGTATACAATCTCAGAACTAGAGTAGTTGAGGAGTCAGCCAATGTGACTTTCAATGAGCACACTCCCAGTGTGAAAGGTTCTAGTCCGGATTGGCTATTTGATCTAGATTTAGTTACCAACTATTTTAACAAATCTTGTGAGCATGTTTCAGGGTCAACAGATATACTACCTACAGATGATCCCGACCCAAGATTTTAGCTAAGAAGACCTTCAAGCTACACATCTTCAGCTCCAGTGGTAACCAATCCTACAAATGAAGATTCTACCAGCACATCAATAACAAATCTTGCTGATACTTCTGGGGTGCCTTCAGATTCCAGCTTAGAGGCATAAAACTCAGATGAAGGGGCTTCAAATGTTAGAGAAAATGGTGGTGGTGAAAGTGATCAGGAATTCCTTGATGCTGATAACCACTCCATTGAAGACAACATCAATGATGTCACACACTCATTGGATCAAGTCAATCTTGATAAGTGTGCTGATGTGGAGGGTAAATCCTTCTTGCCATATCAGAATTTCTCAAATTTAGATCTGCCTAAGCAACTTGCTGTGATCCCTCAGCTAAGGATCCACAAGTCTCATCCTACCACAAACATCATTGGAGATGTTGATTCAGGGTTGAGAACAAGAGGACAAACCCATGATGCAAATGTTTGTCTTCACTCTTGTTTCTTGTCCCAGATAGAGCCAAAGAAAGTTGATGACGCTCTAAAGGATGGAAGTTGGGTTGAAGCTATGCAAGAGGAGCTGCTTCAATTCAAGAGACAAAAGGTTTGGAACCTATGTCCTCTTCCTCAAGGGAAGACTACCATAGGAACTAAATAGGTGTTCAGGAATAAGAAGGATGGTAGAGGACTTGTCATCAAGAACAAGGCAAGACTAGTTGTTCAAGGGTATACTCAAGAAGAAGGAATTGGCTACACAGATGTCTTTGCTCTTGTAGCAAGACTTGAAGCTGTTAGGATATTCCTAGCTTTTGCTGCATCCAAGAACTTCAAGGTCTACCAACTTGATGTCAAGTGTGCTTTTCTTTATGGGGTGATTGATGAAGAGGTGTATGTCAGACAACCACCTAGGTTTACAGATCCTGATCATCCTGATTATGTCTGCAGGCTTGATAAAGCTCTTTATGGGCTGCACCAAGCACCAAGGAAGTGGTATGAGACTCTATCTCAGTATCTCTGTCAGCATGGATACAAAAAGGATACTATAGATGGAACTCTCTTCATCAAAGGAACATGAAATGACATAATGCTAGTACGAGTATATGTAGATGACATTATTTTTGGGTCAACTAATCCAAAGCTCTGCAAAGACTTTGAGAAGCTGGTGAAGGACAGGTTTGAAATGAGTGCCATGGGGGAACTCAATTTCTTTCTATGAATTCAAGTGAAGCAAGTTGACAATGGCATCTTCATTAGTCAGTCAAAGTATGTACAAGACATACTTAAAAGGTTCAACATGACTGATTGTAAGGTTGCTAAGACACCCATAGCTAGGAACCACTCCCTTGGACCTGATCTTAAGGGGGAGTGTGTTGATGAGCATCTCTACAGGGCAATGATTGGGTCTCTTATGTACCTCAGAGCTAGCAGGCCAGATATCATGTTTGCTACATGCATTTGTGCAAGATATCAAGCCAACCCCAAGATGTCACACCTGGTCTCACTAGAAAGTCTGCATCAACTGCTAAGGCTGAATACATTGCTGCTGCAAGCTGCTGGGCCCAAGTGCTTTGGATTCAAAATCAGATGCTGGACTATGGATTCAACTTCAAGGAGACTCCCATCCACATAGACAACAACAGTGCTATCTCAATCACAGAAGATCCTGTGCAGCACTCAAGGACAAAGCATATCAATATCATGTTTTATTTGATTAGAGGTAACTTTGAAAAGGGATTAATCAAACTAGTCAAAGTTAACACAAATGAACAATATGCTGATCTGTTCACCAAAGCTTTTGATTAACAGAGATTTAAATATCTTGTATCAGCTATTGAGATGATTAACTTTGAATAGCTTTTCATAAAACTTAATCATATTATTTCTAAAACCTGTGTGTCCTAAGTTGTCTATTTCATCATCTTTATAAGCCCTTGTTTTCTTTAAAAGAAAATCTTTTCAAAAGACATTTCTTAGATTTTTGAAAATTTTGATCTCTTTCCTCTTTGGAAGATTTAAAATTACCTTCGGAAGAAGTTTATGTCTTGGTAAACAAATAAATACTTCAGTAATTTTACCTTCGGAAGAAATTTCTGAAATATCTTCCGAAGCTTAAAATCAACTTAAGTACTTATATGTTTTATAAGAACAATTTTCTTCCGAAAGCAATTTACCTTCGGAAGTTTTCATTCTTTTTAGAATAAAAACTCTGAGTGTTAATTCTCTTCCGAAGCAAAATTCTCAAAAGCCTTTGAAATATCTTTCGAAGCCAATTTGCCTTCGGAAGCTTAACTTCCGAAGCAAATAACCTTCGGAAGATTTCTGGACTTCCAAGAAAACTACTTTTTGGGCAAAAGTAAACTACTTTTCAGATGTGGGACCGACATCCGGATTTCAAAGTTTATCCTCTTTCATTAACTTTGTCTCAAATCCTTTTCACATAAATACCCAACGGTTCCTCCCTCTTTCACTATCTTCTTCAATTATACTATTCCTTAAACCTAAATTCTCCCAAACCGCCTTTGTTCTTCATCTTCCTTCACCTTTAATCTTCTCAAAATGGCCAACCTAAACCGCAGAAACAACCCAGATTTCTCCATGCAACTTCACAGGCAACACAACCAGGTTGCTCTGTTGAACTTTGAGAAAGATGATAGTTTCTCAGAGGTTTGCCGTTTTCTGGCTCTATCCAACTACTTCACCTCCCTAACCATTGATCCTACTCTCTAAGAGGATTATCTGTTTGAATTTTGGAAGACCTGCCAAGAGGTCATTATGGATGGGGAGAAGGCACTGTCTGCCACAGTGCAAGGGAGGACAATCTTCATCACTCCGGCCATCATCAACACTCACTTACAGCTGGATGATGAAGAAGGTGAGTTGTCCTTCCCAAAAGAAGATGTTAATCATTCTTTTGAGCACATGGGCTATGAGGGAGATTTCTCTGTAAAGACCTTCAGGAAAGGGAAGGTCTCATCCCAGTGGAAATACCTGCTTCATGTGGTTATCCACAGCTTGTCAAACAAGCATGGAGGGTGGGACCTGATTCCTGAGGATCTCTCCTTCAAAGTGCATGGAATGGTTCAAGGGGTCAAGTTCAGGTACTCTTTGTTTTTTTATACAAATTTGCTTGCAAACTTGGACTCCTTAGAGTATTATATGTTTCCTAGATATGTTTAACACATTCTCAACTGTGAACTGGGCTCGCAGTTGAGGGAAACAGATAATATTCTTAAATTGGGACAGATGAAGCCCGACATCTTTAAAATCATGAAGAAGCCAACTGTAGGCTTCTTAGGGGTAGAAACAACCCTTGTCCCAAAAATGTTAGAGCTAATTGCTCAAGGTGACAACCTAGCAACACAAGGTAGTGTTGAACCCACACCTTCAACCTCCCAACCACCAAAAAGGCCACAAATCACCCTCACCTACCAAAAAAAATCCAAACGAACCCATGCTCAAGCTATTGAGCTTGTGCAGGCCCTCATACACTCACCCATACAGGAGGAAGTGAATACTAGAGCTCCCACTTCCCCTGAGGAGCAAACCACTCCCATCTCTTCAAGAATCAGTGGTGAGGTTCCTCATGCTCACCCTAATGAGCTCACAAGCCCAACTGCCTTAAGCTTTCACTCTGAGTCTCAACACTCAAGTGAACAACCTTCTGGGGACAGTTACCATCCCCAGCCTTTAGACTTAAATCAACCCATTCACAACCTTGAATTCTATACTGATGAAGACTTAGGTTTCAGTGAGTACCATGAGTCTCTCTACTCTTCCCCTACTCAAAGAGAGATGAGTACTCCTGAGTCTCCTTTGTCTAGCCCACATCAGTCACCTATTACTGAGGTGGATCACCTGACCCTGTTCAGGAGATCCATATGGAAGAGGCTCTCACTTCTGCAAGTGATTACATCATTAAGACCTCAACCATGGCAACTCAACCCATTGACACTCAACTGAAGCTGTCAATATGCAGAGTAAATCCAACAGCCAAGAACCTGAAGCTGGTTGTGAGAGAGAGGACTTTGGTCCAATCATCTCATCCCCCAATGATTCTTCTAATGAAGATGAGGGGAATTTGAGACTAAAGGTGCAAAAACTGTCAAAAACATGCTCCTATTTAGTCTCTAAGGTTAGTCACCTTGAATCTCAGGTCACTACCCTGCACAACAGGGTCAATGATCAGCAACTTGAGATATCTTATCTCAGGGAAAAACTAGCTGGGAGACCTTTAAGGAGAGCTCAACCGGGAACACAAGAACCTGTGAATGTGATTGACCTAACTCCTGGCTCACCTATGCAAGAGGGTGATGCTACCAAAAAGGGGGAGAAAGTCATTACAGTCATAGAACCTGGGAGTTCTTCAGGGGTATGGATACTGAGGACTCACCATCCTCACTTGCAATTATGCATACTCAGCAACTTCCTCAAGTTCATATTGATGTGGACTCTTTAGACTCTTTCATTCGGAGTCTCTTTGAGGAAGGCATTCCAAGGGCTATATCATCCCCACCCCAAGGAAATTCAAACTACATTATTGGGTGGAGGTATGATGCCGATAGAAGAGCCCTCATTCTTCAAAGAGTTCAAGGGCAGCAAGAGGTGTTCAATTTTCAGACCTTGAACTACTATGAAGGTCTTGACCTGATCAACATGCCACTTGTCAACCCAAGCCAATCTAGACAAGCTGACAGGCTGGCACAAAGGATTCAAGACAAAATTACTGAAGAGTTCAGTCTAAGAAGGATACAAAGGTAATCAGGTAATGTCATTGGTCAACGGGATGTTGAGGCAGACCCTGAGATTAGCTTCAAAGGGAAAACCTTAGCTGAAGGCCCAGTGATAGAGACTGAGAGACCTGTCACACCAATAACTACTTCAGAATTTCATCCCCTCAGTGAAACACCTGCTGGTGAAGGTGTATCAAAACCTCTCTCTGGCCAGAGCTTGGATGCTACACCAAGCAATAAAGGCCAAAGCTCTCTCCACCCTGTGTCACAAAGGTTTGTGGGTGATAAAGGGAAAAAGATTCTAACTCTTGAGGATATTGAGGATGAGGAGAGAGAGAGAGGAAGAGGAAGCTAAAGGGAGAAAGTTCCTCTGGGTCTTCAGGCTTCATGCAAGCTGCAATCAGGGCTGCCCCCAGACCAAACACTCAAGATGATGAGTTGAGGGCAGTCAGGATTACTTACCTACAGACTAGGAACTATGACATAGATGAGATTATATCTCTCCCCTTAGAGGAACTCAATGAACTGGCTGACATGGAAGTGTCAAGAGAGATGAAGGAAGCAGAGGATGCAAGGCTACTTCACCAAATCAAAGAGGAAAAGAGACAGAAAAGATTATACAAGCATGTTCCTACTCTCTCCTCAGTTCAAGAAAGCCCTGTGCAGGAGACTGTGGCAGCTACACAAGAACCTCAGGTAGATAAGGAAATAGATAGGCAAAACATGATAAACTACCTGAGTGCCACAAGTCTCTACCAGGCATCTGCACTTCTTCCCTTGTCCTTTGAGTACATTGAGTTTGAGTATCTCAAACAGATTGAACTTCAAGTACTCAAAGAACAAAAGGCAACAAAGAGAAAGATGAGGGAAGAGGCTGCAAAGTCAAGAGCCATCATCCAAAAGAGTATGAAGAAGTCTGCTGACAGACAAAGGATGATGAGCTTCTTGAAGTTGTATGGATTCTCTGGAAGGAGACTTGGCCCTATGTCTCTATGTACAATGGATGAGCATATTAAGGTAATCAAGCAGAAGATCAAAAGTGGAGAGCTAATTGACTTACACTCCTCTCCAAGTCAAGCTCCACCTGAAGTGGAGGTTAAGGTTGAACAACCTGAGACAACACAACCTGGACCTCCTGCTGAGCCTCAGCAAGCTTCATCTTCTGATCCACAGCAGGGTCAACTCTCTCTCCTTCTGAACCTGTGAGGGAGGAACACCCAACTGCGCAAGACAAAATTGATCAACAAGGTGCTGCAGACCAGTCTTCTCAGTTAAAGTCCTTAAAGAGGAGGAAGAGGATGGCTTCTAAACCAAGGTCAAAGAAGAAGAAGAAGCCTGAATCATCCATCTCTACACCTTAGGCTGAGTCAGATCAACCTGAGGAAGTGCATGAAGAGGCAGCCCAATCAACTCCAATCCAAGTGGCCCCTCTTGTAGCTGAGAGACCCATCTTATCCTAGACCTTCACAACTAATCCAGAGAGATGGCATGTGATCAGAGATCAAGGTGATGAAAATGTCTACACATGGCAAGACTTATTCAACCTACCTCTGCATGATCTCTTCGAGATGAGAAGATACTATAAGAGTCTGAGTGATCCTGACCATCTAATGAAGAAGGGCATGGTCATCATCATTATAAGGACTGTCAACAGCTGAAGATCTTCAAATGTTTTGGTAGCATCAGCCTAGGGGGAGTTTGTAGGGATTCCTATAAGTCTGATGCAGCCAAAACATCCAAAGTCTCTCTGCATGCATGCATTGAAGAACATAAGTAGAAATGCTTCGGAAGTTTTACACCTTGCACTAGAAGTACTCTAAGTGTAAAATCTTCCGAAGACAAGACCAACATCTTCCGAAGCCAAAAGTGATGTCTTCCGAAGCTTCAAAGACAAAGTCTTCCGAAGCCAAAGAGTGAAGATAGATTTCTTCCAAAGACTTTTAGAGACATGCTTTTATCTGATGTACTTTACCATAAAGCTGGACCACCTTTCCTCTACAACTCTGTTAAGTCACCAACTTACATGAGTTGGTGAAAAGGTCCATGCTTTTGGTAACTGTACATTGAGGTCTTGAGTCTGTGCTTTCTACTTTATGTACTTTTATCCTGTTTGTAATATATTAGGATGTGAGCTATGGCATGTCATAGTCACTAAACAAAAGGCAATCTGCCATTTGACTCTACATTTGATTTTGTTGTCTAGTCTTATGTATCCAGCTGGCTTTCAAAGTATGGCCGGCTATAGGATGTAGTATATGTATCTCAAGTACTTGTAACTTTCTAAGTATGCTTTGTAACATTTGTAATAGAACTTGAGAAGCAATATACAACAATCTTGAAAACCAAATACTTGTGTTGTTTGCTATCTTGTTCTGTCTCATTCTTACTTGTGTTCTTAGCATCTTTCATATAAGTTAACCAGTTCCCTATTTGATCTGTTAAGTGTTCTAAGCAACTCTCCTCATTGTGTTGTTGTGTTGTAAGTGCATACCCTTCAAACGGTCCTACAACTATGAACTCGTAATCTCTATAATGAGTTCTAAATGCTTTCTTTGGTATGTTATCCTCATGTACTCTAAGTTGATGGTTTCTGAATAGAGATCAATATTCACAAAGGTACGTCGATACTTGAAGTTGATCGAATAAGTCATTTACCGTCGGAAAAGGATATCAGTTCTTGATCGTTAGCTTATTTAGCTTTTGATGATCAATGCACGTCCCGGAGGATCTACCCTTCTTCTTGACACAAAGCACCCGTGCCCCATGGTGAGTGACTGGGTCATAGAAAACCCTTAGCTAACAACTCCTAAAGTTTATTAGGCCAATCTTCCATCTTCAAAGGTGCTAAGCGATAAGGTGCCCTAGCAACATGCATCGTGTTAGGTACCAGGTCAATCTAAAAGTCCATTTTCTTCGAAGGAAATGACCATGCCAAATCCTCCAAGAACACTTCCTGAAATTATCATGTAACAGGTATGTCATCTAGCTCTTATTCCTCCACCTTTATGCTCATGATCTGCATCTTATCCTCTTCTGATCTCTCTCCATATACGTCAAGTGTCTTACATTTTTGCAACACCATGCGAGCAATCTTCTTGTAGAGGATGATCTCAGCCATATTCCTTAACAACCAGTCCATTCGCACAATCATGTCAAACTTCCAAGCCCAGATCATATAAGATCTATTGTAATTGCATGACCCCTTGATAGCACGGAAGTGTCCTAAATTATCTCCCTAGTATTTAAAAGGATACGATTAGCCCATTTCGACAAAAGTCAAAGTCACTACATCTGAGTCTTGTCGGGCATCATTGACACCAATCATGAGTGCCTTTCAACAAACAGAGTTGCCATATTACCTTGCCCTGGGTTGGCACAAAATACAAACAAGATATGTGTTGTTTTTCCTTTAAGTTTGATTGACCACTTAACCTTGAGCCCTATTTAACCTCGAATGCCTTTCTACTTGACCACACTCATAATGTCAACGTTAAACTCTTGTTGATTTGACCGTATGAATCAGCACAACTTGGTTCACCAGCACCTTAAAACCCTTGGCTAAGCGCTCCAATTGCTTGGAATTGAAACATAGGACGTGGCGTCATATTTGGATGGTGCAGATTGCACTTTACACTCCGAACAAATGCTGACACAGTACTTCGTTGTTAGCATGACAACCACATATCCTTTCATGACCTTGTCCTTCTTGTCCACTTTAACACCAACTAGCTTACCTGATTCCCTAACATCCTTCTACATCTCACTAGCTTTCTCAAGATGGTCTAATACAAACCATCTCATCAGCCAAAGTATTTGTCTTTAATATTGCACTCTAAATGGTTGGAGGTGCATCATCGATCATCATTCCATGAACTATGGAACCAGCCCCCTGATGTGCTCTCAACCTTATTTGATTTATGTGTCATAATTGTGACACTAACCTTGCCAGCTTATGGAATTAGTAGGTATGGGCAGTATTACCATATCCTACCATTGCTTGATTCCAAGCCTCAAGATCTAACTTTTGCATGTAGTCCACAAGGCTTTAGTCCTTGGTTACCAATCCTTTAATCTCATCCAAAGTCATGGCCATTGCATCCTCCATACCTCGAGCTACTTTTTGGGTATCTATTGTGTTAGTGCTTTGCCCACTAGTGAGCAGACAACAAAGTTCCCCTTTTGATTCTTAGCACAAATGTCAATGTCCACATCCGTTCCCAATTTCTCAATGCAATGGGCCAAGGCTGTTGCTCCAACTTTCCCATCATACTCCTTTGGCTTCATGTCCTTAACTCCGTGTACGTAAAACCAATTCTATTTTCGGTACCATTTCCTTCCATGTTATCAGTCGCACCATGTCCAACTCCAATCCGCTAGGATCATCAAAGCCCAGTTCAAGCACATCCTTACTATACCAAAGATGTTTATATATACGGTTCTTCGCAACGTTCCCACCATACTAACGATATACCAAGAACGATGCTTAAACTGGTGACATGACATTTGCTTATTCCATCAAGCATAATGCTAGAACATTCAAAGAGCCAATGCCTCAAGCCTTAAGATCAGTCTGAACAAAGCTATTACCAATGCCTCAAGCCTAAAGGACATCAACAGGGAGTTTCACCTCTTTACTTCAACACTTCAAAGACTAAGTGCATTTTGAACATGTAATCAATTTCCATCATTAGAGAAACAAAAGAGGGAGAAATTGTCACAGATACTAGGCTAAAATGTCAAAGTATGATTCCCGTGAAGGCTCTAGATTGATATTATTTATACAAGGATAAATGAGTGTGACACCCCGGGCCCAAGGAGGGTAGGACATCACAGACTGGCAATATACATGGCAGCGAAAACTAACAATCATAAGAGCGTACAAGGAGAGAAATAACATGACATTACATTAAACTAACTTATCTCGGCTATATAAGTCTAGCCCATAACATAAGGTAAAAGCCCAATACAAAATATTTAAAAGTTCAACAGACAGTGAAATCAAATTGTCCAAAATGCATCAAAATAAGTAATGCCATAGGTAGTCACAATACTAGGTCATCCATATGTATTTCTCCAACAAAACCAATCTTTCATCAACGATTACCTAAAACATGCTCAAAAGGGTTTTGGGTCAACTATAATGTTGATGAGTTCAAGTGCTTAAAGTTTTAAAACAAAAAGACTCTTAAGATCCATAAATTAATTTTATAACATATGTTTTACTATTATGGGTGTCATAATCAACCTTGCACTTAGTCCCGGCTAGTCTTTTCGAAACTTGCGTTATTGCCGGTTAACCCATAGGGAAAACTGAGCCTCAATAAGTGCACCATATGTGCTGGATGGTTCACCATACTATATTATAATATATGTTACATGAAACAAACGACCCCTCAGGATCTTAGTGTGGTACCCTTCCTATTAAGTCACTGGGTCGTGATGAAAGGCATTGTGCGTGGGGGATATCCCAAGTAGATCTACCCATATAGAAAAAGCGATTCACACAAGAATTAATGATTTTGGTAGAAGTAAGTGTAGGTTCTAACATTCACCAAAACATATAGGTATCACATTATAGCACATAAATAATTTCAGTTCAAACATAACACGTTTCATCCCAAAACAGTAGTAAAAAGGGAAACACTAAACTCACCTTTGTGTTAATTAATGGTTTCTTCAGGCACAGAAAAAGGTTCAAGTCCTAGAAACCTATCATCAAGATACAAATAGTAAGTTATATATTGTTAGACTATTATAAGTGTAACTAGGTGTGTTTTGTGGTCACAAGATCATCTAGCTTCTTTTTCTTAAAGTTTGTGTCAAAAGGTTTCCTTTTTAGGAAAGTTAGGGTTTCATCATGTGAATGACAAGTTTTATGACTCTTATCAATTTGTTAAAGTGATAACAAGTTTACTAAGTGCTCCTAGTTATATGATGGTCGAAATTTAGGTGCAATTGCAGGATTTACACTTTGGTCCCTCAAGTTTCAAAATTTACAACTTTTACCCTAAAGTTTTCTTTTCATCCATTTTCTTCCATCCTTTCCACCAAAATTTCATCTTTGAACTTCTGACATACTGAATTATCATGAATTTATTGGTTTTAGGCTTGTTACCCTATTTCTAAAATGTTCCAGGCCCTAAAATAAGTATTTTACTGATTTATTTTAGTGATATTTCATCTTTACCAATTTTCGGGTCTTTAATTTCACCTATTTAGCCCATTTTACCACACCTTTCAACATGTTTAACAAATTTCACGAATTTCATATGTTTAATATCACCAAAGCACTGGAACAAAGCATTAGTTCACGAATTTTTACATACATAGCATCTTTTGTTGCATTTAAGGGTGAAATACTACATTTACACTTGTGTAATCCCCATAGTTTGAGCATAAATGTCACCAAATCTTTTTATAGCTTTTAAAACAAGTTACAGTGATGTTCATTTACTGTTTTAGCGGTATTAACATGGGTTAAGGGGTTTTCAGAACAGAGGGTTTTTTTGGAGCATAAACTCATGAGAAATGGGATTTTCGGGGGTGCAAACAAGTGCACCAACCTTGGTTCATGTTCTACTTTCAAAAGATACCTTGTAAGATGTCGAGAGTTCCCAAAACGCAATAGGTGTTGCCAAAAGTTTCTGGTTTTGAACAAAAGAAGTAAGATTTTTTAGAAAAAGGGCGGAAAAAGTCAAGAAATGACATTATTCGGGTACATTGATGCTTACACTCTAGAAGTTTTGTGTTTCTGGAATGAATTGGAGAGTATGAGGGCTGTTGATTCATGAGTTTGAGCTGGAACACCTTGTACTTGCCACACTTTAGTTCACCTTCTAGATTGTGGCTAGAATGGTGAAGAAATGCAGAATTTTTTACAGTTCTTGGCTGAACTCGTTAATTAGAGGGAGAGAGAAGGAGTTGGGAGTGGAGATTGCATGTATGGATAAGAGGGGGAGTGGAGTGTTGGTGTGGGTTTGAAATATTCAAGGGAGAGAGGTGTTTGGTGGGTGGGGGTGGCGGAATGAGAGGAGGGGGGAGTTGTTTTCTTTTATTATTTTTTTAATAATTTGTTGTGTAGTGTAATGTGTTGCATAGTGTAGTGGATTGAAGATTTTAGTTTTTATAAAGTTTTTAAGTGTAACTACACATATGCATGTATGTGTACCGTAAATGTGTGTGTACACACACATATGATTTGTTTTATTTTAAAGTTCAAATTTTTAGTATAGATTTAATATTTTTCTAAAATAACTTAATAATTCTAGACTAAAGCAAGTCATAATGGAATCTTCTAAGGCAATTAAGCATGAAAATAATTAGCATGGAAGAAAGAAAAAGAAAAAATGAAATAGTGCTACATTAAATTAAAGTTTAAAGTAGAACCTAGAATTCAGTTGTTATAATGAGATAGGTGTTTCCACACTATTGATTATCATAAGAACATTAACTCCAATGTCCCATAAATGAAAGATTCATACTAACTATGACTGTTTTCTCACGAAAGGGTTTGCCATATTTCGCATGCACTGCATATTGCACTTACGTGTGCACCTGTAATGGTAATGTGCTTTGCATGGTCACCACTAGCTCCTCCTGCCTGAGTCAACACATCTTGTCAAGTACAGGGTGTTATCCATGGTTGGGGAATCAAGGATATGGTCAATAACCAAAGATTAAGTAACCGAGGTTATACAGAGGAATCGATTAAGAAAGCATTCACCTGGGTAAGGAACTATTAAAGGAATCCATTTATTACAGTCTAAAATCCAATAAAGTAGTAATCTGACCTGAGTATGCCATGGCTCTTATCTTTTGGTGTCATGTCAGTTAGTGTGTCCCTCTCCCAAGATTCAACCCACAAGATGTAAATAAGGGTTCATACACCATCGGTAACATCGGCCGACGCACATAATAAAGGTTGGCTTAACAACCCAAGTCCTTTAAAAGAATCCTTATAGCCACATTTATCAATCTAGACCAAATAATAGTGGAGTGTATAATAGGAGAATGTTCTTACCTAATGCTTTCTCAAGGTACACACAGATAATACAACGACAAAATTTTTTCCAAATAAGTACATCACAAATAACATCTAAGACAGGCTATTCTTCACAACCGATAATGCACATAGAACATTCACATGTATAAGAGTGCACAAATAATCGTATACTACATGTAGGTACTTAGGTTATAATCTAGGTCGAATAATCCACCTAATTCTTTATAACCAATGCCTCTAATACTAATTCGTTACACCCCTGCTGGTAGCAAAAACACTAGGAAACGACAGACGGGATCATCATAACACATTGGGGCCTAAGAGAATCTCTAACGGAGTTCTCCGTCAATGGATCATGAAGTCGCCCGACACAAAGAACTAGTGTCAAGAACAATCAATATGATAATGTTATTCCATATATGTACAAATAATCCAAAAGTTCCAAACTAGAACAAGCAGTACTAGATCAATCAAAATCAAATACAAATTCAACAATAACATAATGTCCAAAAATAATGTTCTAACGTCCATTGCTCTTGAAAGAGCAGCCTCGTCAAAAGTCCATTGTCCAAGTACCTAAGCATCATTACCTGAAAAGACATGCTCTAAAAAGTTCACATACGTTGGTGAGTTCAAAGGTTTAAAAGTAGAAACAAGTTGTCGTACGAATCATGTACAAAATATGTGTGTGTATGAGAGCATATAAATTATAGAAACCAACATAAGCTCGTGACCAGTCCAAGTCCATTTAACCAGATTGTATCACCCAAGGGTATGCACAGGCCATGTCAGTCTTAGCTAGCGCGCCAACAACAAGAGTGGGGTATCAACCCATTAGTACTAACAATACCTTTCCATGACACAAGACCACTTGGGTTAGTTAGAGGACTCACTAACTTATTTTTAGATACAAAGTTTGACGTATTTGGACTTATTATGGCCAAGTTATGACCTGTATAAAACGTCCTATTTTTCTGATAGCAAACTGTCAAGTTCATTAGTCTTGTTCCTTTGCATCCCAAACCTTCATATTTGACACTTATTGAGCCGAGTACTTAAAGAATGTTTATTCCCTATTCTAATTGACCAAACATTGAAATAAACACTTGGATTATCATAATTTTCAGTCACAAAACAGTTAGTTAGGTTTTCGTTTTCTGGTTCATAATAGTAATTAATCCATACATATTTTTGATAGTCCAACGCGTCTATCCATACAAGAAAAAAATAATGATTTCAACAATGATTTATAAGTCCAAGATGTCCATTATGATTAGGTCACCGAAGATTACAACCCAATTTCGATAGATCCAAGAATATACAAATATTAAGAATTAGGGTTTTACCGGTTGGAGAGTCCAATACTTGAAACACCTAGATCCTCACGATCCAACGTCCAAAACAGAGAATACAAAATATTAGATGATGATATTGTGATTATATGATGAATATCATCAATATCAAGATAGGAATAAAATCATCAAATAATGATTTTTCTTACCAGAAGATTACAAGGTGAACAAGGCTTGCTTAAAACATGATCTTCAATGCCTTGGCCACTTCAATTAAACTAAATTAAATGAACAAACATATACAAATTTTCCACTAAATAGCTCATGAACTTTCGGTTCATTTACAAGTCCATTATAACCCAAATCAAGTTAGTCCCCTCTTTCTTTTCCCTTTTCCCATTTTAGTCACTCATTCAGAAAACGTCTAAGTTTATCACCACACTCCTAACATTTAACGTGACTCTTATCTTGTTGAAACCGTTCACTACTATCTTGACCTTTTCCAAACCATCAGCCTCTTCCTCAGCAACATCCAAAGCCATCCTGATTTAAACTTCCACCGCCAAAATATTCACAAGCTTTTATTTTCATTTTCTTTTCTAGCAAACATCACACTCCCAAGAATATCGATCTTATTTTTTGGATCCTTTAATATGATTGGCTAATTAATCATCCTTTTCATTTGCAAACCTTGAAGTTCTTACTTCAATGTCACCAATAGCCATTCTCACCTGATCCACCTTCTCAATACCTTGTTTTAAACCCATTCCATACTTATTTTGCATTAGTGTAACTCACCATTTGCAACACATGTCTTCGGGCATGACTTAAAACAATAAAGCAATAGGTCATTTTAATTTTTTAAGATCCACTACAACCTCTACCTCCCTTGGTTTGACTGCTTCCAATATGCCATATGCATCTGTAATCGACTAACTTTGATAACCCATACCTATATAATCCATGTAACTTAAAATCAGACTTTGATAAGATATCAACCTCCTTCTTTTGTTGGTACAAGATCCCATCTCTAGTTTTGATAGCGATCATGTAATGTTTATTCATGTTTTATTATTCTTAAATACGTGGTTTCATATTATTATCATAATGGAGTGAGTTTACTTTGTAGAAAACTTGTTTCCTAGATATTTGGATCTAAAAGGAGCATCATCGAGAACTAAAAGAAGAAAAATAATAAATTTTAAGGACCAAAGATGTAAATATTAAAAGATAGAGAAAAAGGGAAGATAGAGTAGGCCCGACACATTACATGTCGGGTAGAGGCGTATCATACGCTCCCATCGTATGAGGCGGCGTATGTGTGGCCATATTTGCTGAAAATTTTAGAATGATAGGCATATGATGCAGCGTATCGTATGCCGGTTGGCGTATGGTATGCCAGTTGTTGTTTTAGCTTATAATTTTGCAAACAAAAAAAGACGATCTAAATGTGATTTTTGGTGTTCCAAGGTTTTCCAATTCATCAATATTCATCATCCAAAGAAGATTAAAGATATAATGAAGATCATGCATGGCTAGTTATCTTCATGATTGCTTTCGGGTGGACAATTCTTGGTAAGTGACATGATTGGTATGTTTAAATTAGGGTTTTGTGTTGAACAATAGTTTATTGAATGTCATTAAAGTTTTGGTTGATTTGAAAGTTTTAGTTATATATAATATTGTGTATTTGATTATAAATTTTTTTTTACTTGCATCACTAACTCACTAAGAATGGTAGGCAACTTGATATAAGTAAATTGGTAACCATGCAAACAAACAAATCTTAGAAGATTGTTCATTTGTTAACACTTTAACCAAAAGTTAAAATCTTGAATTACGTTTATGCACACCCCAGTTTAACATATCAATTGTTGATCTTGTAGAATTTGAAAGTCAGAAGTGATTACTCTTACGTTAATTAATAAAATCTCGTTTAAAGTTTGTTGCTTTCTGTAATTGCTTTCGTCAAAATCATTCAAAGTTTCCATTTTTCTTTTACTATTTTCTCGTATTTATCTTAGTTTAGCATTTTCCATAAATTCCCTGTGGATACGACCCTACTTACTCTTATGAAATAAAGGTAGCTAAGACTAGGTATCTAACTTGTTTTCGATCGAGTCTCAACAAACAAAGCACATAACCATAACTTCACACACTTGAGGTTTGGGTCACCTTGGGTCGTGTGAACCGATTGGGACCATTCGTTTATTTATTCGGAAAATTATTTTAAGTGATTTTTTCAAAGGAATTTCATTTGTAACCAATAACGTAATATTGCTCAAGAAGTTAAGTCAACTTCATAACTGAATCGTTCGTTGATTCATAAAATTGTTTGAATAAAAGATCATATTCTTATTTACAAGACACAAGATTCAAAATCTAAAGATTCGCCATCTCGACTTTCATCTTGTGTTTTTAATATTTAGATACACTCATAGAGTTTATACTGTAGCATATACTAAATGATACATTTTGTACATTCTATAAAAGGTTTGAATACAAAATAAGCAAAAAGCTAATGAATAACGTTCATACTCAAACTATTTTTGTAAGCAAGCATGAGAATATTAATTCAGATTAACCATACTAGGCACATAAGATGAAATACATATACAAATTTTACATTGTACACCGCTAATAGTTTCTTATTGAGTCGCCCGTAGGACTACTAATGCCTAAGGAGTTGTAATTCGTTGGGCACCAAGCCATTACCAACCATGTATAGGCATGGTTCTATTTTTAGGGTCCCACCCTACACATGTGTATTGTTTATGATCAAACCACATGTACAATCTTAGTTCGATGCTTGTCTCATATTTAACTAGAATGCATAAATAGAGTAAGTATTACTCATGCTGGTTTTCAAGGGAATGTATTCACCTTTTAACCAACTTGTCTACATGCCTAAAGTTAGTTCTAGTCTGCTTAGACAACAACTCATCTATTCACGATGCTAGAGATGCTCTCAAGAACTTTTAATACCTTTGAATCAACGGGAATAGAACACTGGTCCACGAAGCGAGTCGAGGAGGAGTCTGGCACATACATCAAGGCTAAGTGTGTTGTGAGTTTTTAAGGTGTGAAATGTTTGAAAAAGTGAGCTAAAATCTCCTAGTTTTGATGTGTGACTTGAAATGCATGCATTGCCTCAAGCCCCTTTTGCTGCTTTAACCCACATCCATAACCTTATGCGGTTCGCATTAGGGTCAACACATCAAATATTGGACATTAGTCAGCACCCACGTGCTGAACCCACATGCTACATTGATTCCTTAACCTAGTTGTCGCGACACACTTGCTTATGGCGTTGCAGCCCGTATCGACTTTGCCCACATGCTACATTTGATCTGTTAAGTGTTGTAAACTCTCTCCTCATTGTGAGACTAAGTGTATTGACCATCCCTTAAACGGTCCTACAATTGGAATCAGAGCTTTCAAGGCTCTTGATTGTAAGATCTCACCATCTTAGATCCCTCAATCTTACAAAACACTTAACATCTCAAGTGGCAGCTCTCACTAAAGCTGATATGGAAAGTGGAACCATGACAAAGTCCCTACTGATCACTCCTGAAGACTTTGATACTTGGTGCCAAAGAATGGAAGGCTATATCAAGTCTTTAGACTCCAAGATGTAGGAATCTGTTGTATCGGGACCTCACATACCAAGCACCTCTTCAGCTGCTGCTAGAGGTGGTATGATTCCAAAGGAAGTGGCTGACTATTCTGAAGAAGATAGAAAGAGAATAGATATAGATCGGATGACATGACTGCTCTTCAAACTGCTCTTCCAAACTCCATATACAAGGGTTTCAAGAAGTGCAAAACTGCTAAGCAACTATGGGATGAACTTAAGCTCATGTGTGAGGCGCCCACTAAAGCAAAAGAAAACAAGAAGGACCTCTTGAAGCAGCTGAGAACTTCACCTTCAAAACAAGTGAAACCATGACTCAACAATACTCTAATGGATGTTGGAGTAACTCTTTAAAAAAGAGACATTGTAAGGAAGTTCATGTCCTCTTTTCATAGACAACGGACACATTATTGTGTCGTTATCAAGAGAACTGAAAACCTTAAGACTCTTACTCTTATAGAGTTGTATGGTATTCTTAGTGGATACCAGATGGAGATGAATATGCAAAGTTCATCTGGTAACTCTAGCAATCAACTTAGTTCAGCCCTTCATGTGGTTGAAAGGGGTTGCATAGAACCACATCATCATCTTATCTGCTACCCTAACAACTCACAAAAAGGTCCTTTCATCACATTCCCGGAGACACCAAGAGAAAGCTACACTCAAGGAAGCCCATTCCAAGAGACAAGCTCTTCATAAGCCTTTCTATCCTTTGATGAAAGCACAGGCAACTTTCTCTACACCCTTGAAGATCTTGATTGTATCCCTCCAAATGATCTGGAGTACATGGAGATAGTTCAGCAAATGGCTCTTCTCACTCACAGAGCCAAGAAGTCCTACAAGAGGACAAGGAGGACGATTCCTAGCAATGCAACCAGTGGAAAGTTTGGGCTGGATAAAAACAAAGTAAAGTGTTACAACTGTAACCAAATGGGACACTTTGCTAGAGAGTGTAAGGCACCAAAGACAAGTGGTGGCCAATCACAAATCAGACCAAACTACACCGATAAAGCCAACGAGAATGAGAAGCCAAAGCAGCAAGCTGCAGTTGCTGTTGAAGAAGGAGGCTTTGACTAGAGCTTTCAGGTGGAAGATGCATCTCCAAACCAAGCACTAATGGCTGACCTTGATGAAACCTGAATGCATTGCTAAAGTTAATAACTATAGGCTGTACAACTTAGAGATGAGATCTGATCTTGAGTCTTTAAATATCTTAAAATCTAATTTCAAAAGAGCTGAAAATGATTATAAACTTAAAGTAGAAGATTTAGAGAAAACCATTTTAACTCTTAAAAATGAACATACCAACTACAGAACTCAGATCAAAGATCTTAAAAATAAGTTGACTGAATGCCCAGCTGAGCTTGTGATCAGCAAAGACAGGGCGGAAAAATGTGTTCTTGAAGAAGAGACCTTCAAGAACATAATATCCTCATCCCTTCATGCAAAAGTTTGTTATTAAAATAAGTAGGGACTGGGATCTACTAAGATAGCTCCTCCACACACTCTCTTGTCTGTAAGATCTCCTTAGTGTGAAACTTGTGAAGATGAGCTTCCTTTAATAGTCCCCATGAGTGAAGAGGATGAAAAGAAGATAGTGAAGGATGTCTCTTAGAAGAGTGAAGAAGAGCATCCTAAGAAGGGTCACTATTCTCATGAGGAGAGAAAAGGAGTTGTGATGACCAAGTCAAAAAGAAAGAACTTGATCAGAAAGGCAAAGAGGAAGTCCAAGAAGGCTCAAGAGATCAATGCCACCTTTAATTCTACACAAAAATAGGTTTTTATCTCTACAGGCTTTGAGGTGGTTAACGCTGAAGACTCAAACTTGAATTCTAGTACCAGGAATTCTAGTTCATGTCCAAATCATCCCAGCATAATAAAGAAGGCTAATCAGTTATGTATCACTGCTACACAACCTGAATTATTCAACTCCAGATGTAGTTCTCACACAAAAATAATTGCCACATCATCTGCAAAGATGAAGATGAAGAAGGAAAGTGATTAAAATCAGCCTTGTTCTCAAAGGAAGACTCTCAGAAGGAAGAAAATGGACTGTTATGTGTGGTAGTACTTCTTATCTAGCTAAGGATTGCATATACAATCCAAAAGGTATTGTCCATATGGCCAAGAAAGAAACTTCTAAGAAAATGAAGTATAAACAAGCTTCGGAGGAAAATCTTTTCGTTTTGGAAGCTCTAAAATGAAGAAGAAGACATGTGAAAACTTGCCTTTGGAAGAAAATTTGGTCTCGGAAGAAAGAAATACTTCCAAAGTACTGAAGCATGCTGCAGTGTTAGCAACATCTTCCGAAGGTCTAGTCTACAAAACTTCCAAAGTTGTCAAAACTTCTGAAGTGTTGAAGGTCAAGTCTAAGCTTCCAAAGGTGGTGTGGAAGACAAAGAAAGACCATATGACTAAAAGTTCTTCATCAACATCAATAAATGATCCTTCAAATATGACAATAGGATCAATTACTATTGCATTGTCTTAAACTTCTTTTGATGAGCCCATGACCGACAAGGCTTGGGTTTCCAAATGTAACTAACCATCTCTTTTGTGCAGGAACAACTCAAGAGAAACATTAATGTATGGAAAATTGATAGTGGCTATTCAAGGCACATGACAGGTAATGGGTCACTACTATAAAATTTTTAGAAAATTATTGGAGGGCCAGTTGCTTTTGAAGGAGATGCTAGAGGTTATATTACTTGAAGGGGCAGGGTTACAAATGGTAAGCTCAGCATTGAGAAGGTAAATTTTGTCAAAGATCTTGGATACAATCTTCAGAGTGTATCTCAATTTTTTATCAGAGTCATAACATGCTATTTACTGAGAGTGAGTGCATTGTTCTCAAGCCCGGGGTGGTCATTCCTCATGAGCATCTCCTGCTCAGAGCACCCAGGAAAGGGAACATGTACAAGATAGACTTGCAAGAAACATCTCCCTCAGGAGAGGTTTCAAGCTTTCTATCTAAAGCAAATAGTGATGAGTCTCTCCTCTGGCATAAAAGAATGTGCCATGTAAACTTTAAAAACATGAATAAATTAATTAAGAATGATTTGGTAAGTGGAACGCCAAAGAAAGAGTTTACAAGTGATGGCCACTGTGTTGCATGCCTCAAAGGGAAGCAACACAAGGTATCTCACAAGCCAAAGGAAAGAAACTCCATTACTACTCCCTACCCTTGTTACACATGGATCTCTTTGGCCCCACAAGTGTAATGAGTCTAGGAAGGACCTCATACTGTTTGGTGATCACAAATGAATTTACAAGATTCACTTGGTTCTTCTTTATTAGAACTAAGGATGAGACTCCGGAGGTATTGAAGAGTTTCATGTTAAAGATTGATAATTAATGTGATCACAAGGTCAAAACCATAAGATGTGATCAGAGAACTGAATTTAAGAACCAAATCCTTGCTACATTTTGTGATGAAAAAGATATTACAAGACAATATAGTGCTCCTAGGACTCCTCAGCAAAATGGTGTTGCTGAGAGGAGAAACAGGACACTAGTTAAAGCTGTAATAACTATGTTGTCTAACTCTAAACTTCCCATCACCTTCTGGACAGAGGCAGTAAACACTGCTTGATATGTACAAAACATAGTTTTAGTAGTCAAGACACATGGTAAGACTCCTTATGAACTTTGGCACAAGAGGAAACCTTTCATTGGTTTTCTCAGGTCATTTGGATGTCCTTGCACCATCTTGAATACCAAGGATCAAATAGCCAAGTTTGATGAGAAATCATATGATGGTCATGTTATTGGATACTCTTCTCAAGCTAAGGCTTATAGAGTATACAATCTCAGAACTAGAGTAGTTGAGGAGTCATCCAATGTGACTTTTAATGAGCACACTCCCAGTATGAAAAGTTCTGGTCCAAATTATATGTTTAATCTTGATTTAGTTACAAACTGTTTTAACAAATCTTATGAACATGTTTCAGGGTCAACATATATTTTACAAACAAGTGATCCTGATCCAAGATTTGAGCTGAGAAGACCATCAAATCACACTGCTTCAGCTCTAGTTGTAACTAATCCTGTAGATGGAGTTCCCTATCAGCACAACCATGACAAATCCAGCTGATACATCTCCCATTGAATTCCAGCTTAGGGGCACACAACACAAATAAAGGAACTTCAAATGTAGGAGGAAATGGTGGTGGTGAAAGTGATCAAGAATTTCTTGATGCTGACAACCACTCCATGGAAGACGACATTAATGATGTCACACACTCATTGGATACCAGATGGAGATGAACATGCAAGGTTCATCTGGGCACTCCCAACAATACATGGGTTCAGCCCTTCATGTGGTTGAAAGGGATAGCATAGAACCCCAACATCATCTCATATGCTACCCTAACAACTCACCAAAGGTTCCTTTCATCACCTTCCCAGAGACACCCAGGGAGAACTTCACTCAAGGAAGCCCATTCCAAGAGACAAGCTCTTCTCAAGCCTTTGTGTCTTCTGATGAAAGCTGTGGGAACCCTCTCTTCACTCTTGAAGACCTGGACTGTATCCATTCAGATGACCTGGAGTACATGGAGATAGTTCAGCAGATGGCTCTCCTCACTCACAGAGCCAAGAAGTTCTACAAGAGAACAGAAAGGAGGTTTCCAAGCAATGCAACCAGTGGAAAGTTTGGGCTGGATAAAAGCAAAGTCAAGTGTTACAACTGTAACCTGATGGGCCACTTTGCTAGGGAGTGTAAGGCACCTAAAACAAATGGTGGCCAAACACAAACCAGACCAAACTACACTAACAAAGCCCATCAGAATGAGAAGCCAAAGCAACATGCTGCTGTGCTGTTGAAGAGGGAGGCTTTGACTGGAGCTTTCAGGTGGAAGATGCTTCTCCAAACCAAGCACTAATGGCAGACCATGATGAAGCCAAGGTATTGGAACATCTCTGTACTCCTGAATGCATTGCTAAAGTAAACAGATACAGGTTCTACAACTTAGAAATGAGATCTGATCTTGAGTCATTAAACATATTAAAATCTGATTTTAGAAAGTCTGAAAATGATTTCAAGTTAAAGATAGAGGACTTGGAGAAAACCATTTCAGTATTAAAACATGAACATACAAATTTTAGGACTCAAATCCAGGATCTCATAACTAAGTTGACTGAGTGCCAGGCTAAGCTTGTGATCAGCAAAGCCAAGGCTGAAAAGAGTGTTCTTGAAGAAGAGACCTTCAAGAACAAGATATCCTCATCCCTGCACAACAAAGAGTGCTATCAAAATAGAAAGGGACTGGGATCAAATGAGATAGCTCCTCCACACACAATCTTGTCTGTAAGATCTCCTAGGTGTGGAACTTGTGAAGATGAGCTTCCTCTCATAGATCCTGTAAGTGAGGAGGATGAAGAAGAGATAGTGAAGAATTCCTCTGAGAAGAGTGAAGAAGAGGATTCTTCCAAGGGCCACTATCCTTCTGAGGAGAAGAAATCTACTGTGATGACCAAGTCCGAGAGAAAGAACTTGACCAGGAAGAGCAAAAGAAAAGCAAAAAAGGCTCAAGAGATCAAGGCTACTTTTAATTCTAAGCAGAAACAAGTTTTTATCTCTGCAGGTTTTAAAGTAGTAAAGACTGAAGACATCAACCAAGACTCCTCAGCTAAGAGTTCTGGTTCTTGTTCAAATCATCTCAGTACAAAGAAGAAGACTGAGTTGCTGTGTACCACTGCTGCACAGCCTGGACCATCAAACTCCAAGAACAGTTCACAGCCCAAAAGAACTGTCTCAGCATCTACAAAGATGAAGGTGGAGAAGGGATGTGACCAAAGCCAGTCTTGCTCTCATAGGGTGACTCCTTTGAAGAAGAAAATGTTATGTGTCATGTGTGAAAGTACCTCTCACATTGCTAAGGATTGCCCATACAATCCTAAAAGTACCATCCACATGACCAATACAAAGACTTCAAAGAGTCTCAAGAAGATTCAAGCTTCGGAAGGAAAGTCTGTTTTCTTCGGAAGTTCCAAATCAAAGAAGAAGGTAAATGGAAAATTACCTTCGGAAGAAAAATTGGTCTCGAAAGAAAGGAGTTCTTCCGAAGCACTAAAGTCTGCTGCAGTGAGTGTAGAATCTTCCGAAGGTTCAGTCATCAAAACTTGTGAAGTCCCAAAAGCTTCTAAGGTTTTGAAGGTCAAGTCCAAGACTCCAAAGGTAGTATGGAAGTCTAAGAAAGACCAAATGACTGAAGTTTCTTCATCAACAACAGCTGAAGATCCCCTTAGTACAACCATAGGATCTATTACTGTTGCATTACCTTCTATTATACTTAGTGAGCCCAAGACAAGTAAGGCTTGGGTTTCCAAATGTAACTAATCATTTTCTTTATGCAGGAACAGCTCAAGACAAGCAGGAATGTCTGGATAATTGATAGTGGTTGTTCCAGGCACATGACAGGCAATAGGTCTTTACTCCATAACTTTGAGAGAATTGATGGAGGACCAGTTGCTTTTGGAGGAGATGAAGGTGGTTACATTTCAGGAAGGGGCAAGGTCACAAATGGTAAGCTCAGCATTGAAAAGGTAAACTTTGTTTAGGAGCTTGGGTACAATCTTCTGAGTGTATCCCAATTTTGTGATTAGAGTCATAACATGCTCTTTACTGAGCATGAGTGCATTGTTCTCAAGCCTGGAGTGGTCATTCCTCATGAGCATATCCTGCTCAGAGCCCCTAGGAAAGGGAACATGTACAAGATGGATTTGCAAGAAACATCTCCCTCTGGAGAAGTTTCATGCTTTCTATCTAAAGCAAATAGTGATGAGTCTTTCCTATGGCATAAAAGAATGTGCCATGTAAACTTTAAGAACATGAATAAGATAATTAAACATGATTTGGTAACTGGAATGCTAAAGAAAGAGTTTACAAGTGATGATCATTGTGTTGCATGCCTGAAAGGGAAACAACATAAGGTATCTCACAAGCCTAAGGAAAGGAACTCCATCACTACTCCCCTACACTTGTTACATATGGATCTCTTTGGCCCCAGCAGTGTAATGAGTCTAGGAAGGACCTCTTATTGTTTAGTGATCACAGATGATTTTACAAGATTCACTTGGGTTTTCTTTCTTAGAAATAAGGATGAAACCCCTGAGAATCTGAAGAATTTCATCTTAAAAATTGAGAATCATGTGATCACAAGGTCAAAACCATAAGATGATCAAGGAACTGAATTCAAGAACCAAATCCTTGATACATTTTGTGATGAAAAAGGTATTACAAGACAATATAGTGCTCCCAGGACTCCTTAGCAAAATGGAGTTGCTGAGAGGAGAAACAGGACACTAATTGAAGCTGCAAGAACTATGTTGTCTGACTCTAAACTGCCCATCACCTTCTGGGCAGAGGCAGTATATACTACTTGCTATGTGCAAAACAGAGTTTTGGTAGTTAAGACACATGGTAAGACTCCTTATGAACTTTGGCACAAGAGGAAACCTTTCATTGGTTTTCTCAGGTCATTTGGATGTCCCTGCACCATCTTGAATACCAAGGATCAAATTGCCAAGTTTGCTGAGAAATCAGATGATGGACATTTCATTGGATACTCTTCCCAAGCTAAGGCTTATAAAGTATACAATCTCAGAACTATAATTGTTGAGGAGTCAGCCAATGTGACTTTCAATGAACACACCCTCTGTGTGGCTGGTTCTGGTCCTGATTGGCTATTTGATCTTGATTTAGTTACCAACTGTTTTAACAAATCTTGTGAGAATGATTCAGGATCTACAGAAAATATCAATACAGGTGATCCTGATCCAAGATTTGAGCTAGGAAGACCCTCAACTCATACATCTTCAGCTCCAGTTGGGACTACTTCAGCAAATGAGGTTTCTATCAGCACTACAATGACAAATTCAGCTGATACATCTGGTATGCCTTCAAATTCCAGCTCAGAGGCTCCTCAACCAGATAAAGATACCTCAATTGTAGAAGACAACAATGGTGATGGTGAAAGTGATCAGGAATTCCTTGATGCTAATAACCACACCATAGATGACAACATCAATGATGTCACACACTCATTGGATCAAGTTAATCTTGATAAGTGTGGTAATGTGGAGGGTGAATCATCTATGCCAGATCTAAATTTTTCAAATTTGGATCTTTCTCAGCAACTTGCTGTGATCCCTCAGCTAAGGATCCACAAGTCTCACCCCACCACAAACATCATTGGAGATGTTGTCACAGGGGTAAGAACAAGAGGACAAACCCATGAAGAAAATGTTTGTCTTCACTCTTGTTTCTTATCTCAGATAGAGCCAAAGAAAGTTGATGAAGCTCTAAAGGATGGAAGTTGGGTTGAAGCTATGCAACAAGAGCTGCTTCAATTCAAAAGGCAGAAAGTTTGGAACCTTTGTCCTCTTCCTCATGGGAAGACTACCATTGGAACCAAATGGGTTTTAGGAATAAGAAGGATGATAGAGGAATTATCATCAAGAACAAGGCAAGACTAGTTGTTCAAGGATACACACAAGAAGAAAGGATTGACTACACTGATGTCTTTGCTCCTGTAGCAAGATTAGAAGCTGTTAGGATATTCCTGGCATTTGCTGCATCCAAGAACTTCAAGGTCTTTCAACTTGATGTAAAGTGTGCTTTCTTATATGGAGTGATTGATGAAGAGGTTTATGTCAAACAGCCACCTGTTTTGTAGACCCTGATCATCCTGATTATGTCTGCAAGCTTGACAAAGCTCTTTATGGGCTGCATCAGGCACCCAGGAAATGGTATGAGACATTGTCTGAGTATCTTTGTAAACATGGATACAGGAGAGGTACTATAGATGGAACTCTCTTCATCAAAGGACAGGGAAATGACTTATTGCTAGTTCAAGTATATGTAGATGACATCATCTTTGATGAAAGACAGATTTGAAATGAGTGCATGGGAGAACTCAATTTCTTTATGGGAATTCAAGTGAAGCAAGTTGAAGATGGCATCTTCATAAGTCAGTCAAAGTATGTTCAGGACATACTCAAGAGGTTCAACATGACTGATTGTAAGATTGCTAAGACACCCATAGCCAGAAACCACTCCTTTGGACCTGATCTTGAGGGGGAGTGTGTAGATGAACATTTATACAGGGCTATGATTGGGTCTCTTATGTATCTTACAGCTAGCAGGCCTGATATCATGTTTGCTACATGTATTTGTGCAAGATATCAAGCCAACCCTAAGATGTCTCACTTAATCACTTCAAAAGGATTTTAAGATACCTCAAAGGTGCTTCAACACTTGGTCTATGGTATCCATCCAAAGAATCCTGACTTCAATCTGTATGCTTATACAGATAGTGATTATGGTGGTTGCAACATGACTGCAAAGTCTACATCTGGGGGATGTCAATTCCTTGGTGGAAGGGTTGTCTCATGGCAATGCAAGAAACAATCATGTGTGTCTGCATCAACTGCTGAGGCTGAATACATTGCTGCTGCAAGCTGCTGTGCTCAAGTGCTTTGGATTCAAAATCAGATGCTGGACTATGGATTTAACTTCAAGGAGACTCCTATCCACATAGACAACAATAGTGCTATCTCTATCACTGAGAACCCTGTGCAGCACTCAAGGACCAAACACATAAATATCAGGTATCATTTAATAAGAGATAACTATGAAAAGGGATTAATTAAACTAGTCAAAGTTCATACAGATGAACAATATGCTGATCTGTTTACAAAAGCTTTTGATGAACAGAGATTTAAATATCTAATATCAGCTATTGGGATGATTAACTTTGAGTAGACATTTTCTTAAAACTAATTCTAATTATTTCTTCTTAAAACATGTGTGTCCTAAGTTGTCTAGTTCATCACTTTCATAAGCTCATGTTTTCTTTGGATATAAAATTCTTTTTGAAGACTTTCCTTAGATTCTTGAAAACTTTCTGATCCTTCGGAAGATAAAACTTTATCTTCGGAAGAAAATTATGTCTTCAAAATAAATAACTGTCTAAGAAATTTTACCTTCGGAAGAAGTCTAAATCTATCTTCCGAAGCTTAAATTCTTATCTCAGACACTTATTTGTTTTTAAGGACTTTTTCCTTCCGAAGCAAAATTAACTCTCGGAAGATTTGTTGTTTCTTATACAAAGCATTCAAGTGTTTATTTCTCTTCCGAAGCAAAATTTTCAAGATTCTCAGGAAAATCTTCCGAAGCCATTTTAGCTTCGGAAGCTTTTTCATTAAAACTTCCGAAGATAATTTACCTTCGGAAGCTTTTCGAATTCCATGAAAACTACTTTTTGAGCAAAAGTAAACTACTTTTTCAGAGGTGGGACCGACTTTTGGATTTCAAAGTTTATCCTCTTTCATTAACTTTGGTTTAAATCTCTTTTCCCATAAATACCCAACGGTTCCCCCTCTTTCTCACTATCTTCCTCAATTCCACTATTTCTCAAACCTAATTCTCAAAACCGCCTTTGCTTTCTACCTTTCTTCAACCTTAAGCTTCTAAAATGGCCAACCTTAACCGCAGAAACAACCCAGATTTCTCCATGCAACTTCACAGGCAACACAATCAGGTTGCTCTGTTAAGCTCTGAGAAAGATGCAAGTTTCTCAGAGATTTGCCAATTCTTAACTCTATCCAACTACTTCACCTCCCTGACCATTGATCCTACTCTGTATGAGGATCATTTGCTTGAATTCTGGAAGACCTGCCAAGAGGTCATTATGGATGGGGAGAAGGCACTGTCTGCCACAGTGCAAGGGAGGACAATCTTCATCACTCCGGCCATCATTAACCATCATTTGCAGTTGGATGATGAAGAAGGTGAGTTGTCCTTCCCAAAGGAAGCTGTTAATCATTCCTTTGAGCAGATGGGCTATGAGGGAGATTTCTCTGTACAGACCTTCAGGAAAGGAAGGTCTCATCCCAGTGGAAATACCTGCTCCATGTGGTTATCCACAGCTTGTCAAACAAGCATGGAGGGTGGGACCAGATTCCTGAGGATCTCTCCTTTATAGTGCATGGAATGGTTCAGGGGGTCAAGTTCAGGTACTCTCAATTTGTTTACACCAATTTACTTGCAAACTTGGACTCCTTAGAGTATTACATGTTTCCTAGATATGTTCAGCACATTCTTAACTGTGAACTGGGCTCACAGTTGAGGGAAACAAGTAATATTCTTAAATTGGGACAGATGAAGCCCGACATCTTTAAAATCATGAAGAAGCAAACTGTAGGCTTCTCAGGGGTAGAAACAGCCCTAGTCCCCAAAATGTTAGAACTTATTGCTCAAGGTGACAACCTAGCAACACAAGCTAGTGTTGAACCCACACCTTCTTTTTCTTTACCACTAAAAAGACCACAAATAACCCTCACCTACCAAAGAAAATCCAAACGAACCCCTGCTCAGGCTATTGAGTCTGTACAGGTTCCCATATACTCACCCTTACAGGAGGAAGTGGACACTAGAGCTCCCACTTCCCCTGAGGAGCAAACCACTCCTATTTCTTCACCTATCAGGGCTGAGGTTCCACATGCTCACCCTGATGAGCTAACATGCCCAACAGCCTTAAGCCTTCACTCTGGGTCTCAACACTCAAGTGAACAACCTTCAGGGGACAGTTACCATCCCCAGCCTTTAGATCTAAACCAACCCATTCCTAACCTATCCTTCTATACTGATGAAGACTTAGGATTCAGTGAGTACCATGAGTCTCTCTTCTCCTCCCCTACTCAAAGAGAGATGAGTACCTCTGATTCTCCTTAGTCTATCCCACATCAGTCACCTGTTACTGAGGTGGACACTTTTGAACATGTTCAGGATGTCCATATGGAAGAGGCTCTCACTTCTACAAGTGACTACATCATTAAGACCTCAACCATGGCAACTCAGCCTACTGGCATCTCAACTAAGATTGCTAGTGAGCAGAGGAAAACCAGCAGCCAAGAACCTCAAGCTGATGGTGAGAGAGAGGACTTTGGTCCAATCATCTCATCCCCCAATGATTCTTTTGATGAAGAAGAGGGGAATTTGAGACTAAAGGTGCAGAAACTGTCAAAAACATGCTCCTATTTAGTCTCTAAGGTTAGTCACCTTGAATCTCAGGTGACTACCTTACAAAACAGGGTCAATGATCAGCAACTTCAGATTTCATATCTAAAGCAAAAACTAGCTGGGAGACCTTTAAGGAGAGCTCAACCAGGAACACAAGAACCTGTGGAAGTGATTGACTTATCCTCCAGCTCACCTATGCAAGTGGGTGATGCTACCAAAAAGGGGGAGAAAGTTATTGCAGCCACAGAACCAGGGAGTTCTTCACAGAGAATGGACATAGAGGACTCACCATCCTCACTTGCAGTTGTGCATTCTCAGCAACTTCCTCAAGTTCACATTAATGTGGACTCTATAGACTCTATCATCAGGAGTCTATTTGAGGAAGGGATACCAAGGGCTGTGTCATCTCCACCACAAGGAACTTCAAACTACATCATAAGGTGGAGGTATGATGCTGACAGAAGAGCCCTTATTCTTCACAGAGTTCAAGGGCAACAAGAAGTATTTGATTTTAAAAGCTTGAACTTCTATGAAAGATTGGATCTAGTCAACATGCCACTTGTCAATCCAAGCAACTCAAGACAAGCTGACAGATTGGCTCAAAGAATCCAAGATAGGATCCTTGCAGAGTTCACTCTAAGAAGGAGACTTAGGCAATCAGGCAATGTCATCGGTCAAATGGATGTTGAGGTGGACCCTAAGATTAGTTTCATAGGGGAAACCTTGACTGAAGGCCCAGTGACAGAACCTGAGACCCCTGTCTTATCATCAACAACTGCTGCAGAGGTTCACACTCCTTCTGAGACACCTGCTGGTGAAGCTGTTTCTCAGCCTCTCTCTGGCCAGAGCATGGAAGCTACACCAAGCAATGAAGGCCAAGCCTCTATCCACCCTGAGTCACAAAGGTCTGTGGGTGACAAAGGGAAAAGGATTATGACTCCTGAGGAAATTGAGGAGGAAGAGAGAGAGAGAGGAAAAGGAAGCTAAGGGGAGAAAGTTCCTCTGGGTCTTCAAGCTTTATGCAAGCTGCAATAAAGGCTGCCCCCAGACCAAATACTCAAGATGATGAGTTGAGGGATCATCTCCCTCCCCTTAGAAGAATTGAATGAACTGGCTGACATGGAAGTGTCAAGAGAGATGAAAGAAAAAGAGGATGCAAGGCTACTTCTCCAATTCAAAGAGGAGAGGAGACAGAAAAGACTCTACAAGCATGCTCCCACTCTCTCTCCAGTTCAAGAAAGTCCTGTACAGGAAGATGTGGCTCCACAAGAACCTCATGTAGATAAAGAAGAAGATAGGATCAAGATGATCAACTACCTAAGTGCCACAGGCTTCTATCAGGCAGATGCACTTCTTCCCCTGTCCTATGACTTCATTGAGTTTGAGTACTTAAAACAACTTGAACTTGAGCTAGTCAAAGAATGAAAGACAACTAAAAGGAAGCTAAGGGAAGAAGCTGCAAAGTCAAGAGCCATCATTCAAAAGAGTAGGAAGAAGTCTGCTGATAGACAAAGGATGATGAGCTTCTTGAAGCTATATGGATTCTCCGGAAGGAGACTTGGCCCTATGTCTCTATCCACAATGGATGAGCATATAAGGGTGATCAAGCAGAAGATTAAGAGTGATGAACTGATTGACTTACACTCTCTTCTAAGTCAAGTCCCACCTGAAGTGGAGGTTAAGTTTGAACAACCTGAGACACCTCAACCTGGACCTCCTGCTGAGCCTCAGTAAGCTTCATCTTCTGATCCAAGGCAGGATCAAACTCCCTCTCCTTCTGAGCCTGTAAGGGAGGAGCACCCAACTGAGAAAGACAAGGATGATCAACAAGGTGCTGCCGACCAGTTTTCTCAGTTAAAGTCATCTAAGAGGAAGAAGAGAATGGCTTCTAAACCAAAGTCAAAGAAAAAGAAGCCTAAGTCATCTACATCTACACCTCAGGCTGAGTCAGATCAACCTGAGGAAGTGCATGATGAGGCAGCCCAATCTACTCCAATGCAAGTGGCTCCTCTGACAACTGAGACATCCATCTTGTCCTGGACTTACTCTACCAATTCAGAAAGATGGCATGTAATCAGAGATCAAGGTGTTGAGAATGTCTATACTTGGCAAGACATAATCAACTTAGCTCTGCATGATCTCTTTGAGATGAGAAGATACTATGAAGGTCTTGATGATCCTGACCATCTAATGAAGAAGGGTATGGTTATGATTGTACTGAAGACCACTAACATCTGAAGACCTTCTAAAATGTTTTGGTAGCATCAGCCTAGGGGGAGTTTGTAAGGATTCCTTAAGTCTGATACAAACCAAAACATCCAAATGTCTCTCTGCAACATGCACTAAGTACTGAAGTATGAAATGCTTCGGAAGTTTTACACAATACAATAGAAAATACTCTAAGTGTAAAATCTTCCGAAGCCACGACCAATATCTTCCGAAGCCAAACATGAAGTCTTCCGAAGCCTTAGAGACAAAGTCTTCCGAAGCTTCAACCTATGAAGACAGATTTCTTCCGAAGACTTTTAGTAAACATGCTTTATCTGATGTACTGTTCCATAAAGCTGGACACCTTTCCGCTGCATCTCTCTAAAGTCACCAACTTACATGAGTTGGTGAAAAGATCCATGCTTTTGGTAACTGTACATTGAGGTCTTGAGTCTTTAACTTTCTACTTTATGTACTTTATCCTTTTTTTAATGGATAAGGATGTGAGCTATGGCATGTCATAGTCACAAGGTCAAAAGGCAGATATGCCTTTTGATTTTACAATTGATTTTGTTTGTGTCTAGTCAATTGTATCCAGCTGGCTTTCAAAGTATAGCCGACTGTAGGTTGTAGTATAAGTATTCCAAGTTCTTGTATTTTTCTTTATGCTTTGTAACACTTGTAAAAGAACTTGAGAAAGCAATATACTGCCTCCTTGAAACCCAAATCTCTTGTTCTGTCTCTTTTACTTTACTTGTGTTCTTTGTATCAATATTGGTTAATCCAGTTCACTATTTGATCAAGTTTAGTTATTCTCCTCATTGTGTTGTTGTGTTGTAATTTGTTTAAGCCCTTAACCGGTCCTGCAGAGTATCATGGGGGAACTCAATTTCTTTCTAGGAATTCCAGTGAAGCAAGTTGACAGTGGCATCTTCATAAGTTAGTCAAAGTATGTACAAGTGTAAGGACCTAAACATTATGGATTACAATATCAAGTAAAAAGCAAAAACTCAAATCATGCGAGAAATACACGGAAGCAAGAACTCCAAGATAATGGATAAAAGTGTCATCGCGTAAAAACATGGAGTTGCCGCGCGAGAACTTAATGTTCTCGCGCGAGAACATATGGATAGTATATATAAATGTTTTTCATTGTATATCATTATGTGTGTTCATTTGTAAAGGTTCTCTGAGAATGAGAGAGCAGAGAGATGTGTGATGGGCCACCCGAGGGGAGCTCACCTCGGGTGGATCGAGCTTAAACAATGTAAACTCCTTTGGTATTGTATACGTTTGATTAATAATATTCGATTGAGTTTGTTTAATGTTCGTTGATATACGTTTGATTAATTTGATTATCAAGTGCAACAATATGTGGAATCGATCGTGACGAGGTCTTATTTGGTATCAGAGCAAGGTATTGTTCTTGATACACGGATTTTCATTCCGCGATCATCCGTTTAAGACATTAAACATGGAGGTTGACGATCTGAAGGTTTAGATCAAGTTTGAACCAGTTTCGAGGAGAACAAGGTGAAACCGAGGGTGAACACACAAGAAATCGGCTTTGTTACATCATTACGCTCGGTATCTTCAACTTTTGGTGGAAAACGAAGATTTCAGACCGTAGCAGTGATCCAAAATCACAAAAGTCGATTTTGGTTGAAGTTTTCACCGGAGTAACTGCATCGTGCGAGAATTTTACAAAAATAACCGAATTTCGCGAAAACTTTTTCAAGAGAGAACATTTCATGAGAAACTTTTCCATGCGAAATCTTTCATGCAAAAACTTTCATGCAAAAACATTCCATGTGAGAACTTTCCATGTGAGAACTTTCCATGTGAGAACTTTCATGTGAGAACTTTCATGTGAGAACTTTCCATGTGAGAACTTTTATGTGAGAACTTTCATGTGAGAACTTTCGTGTGAGAACTTTTTTATGAGAAAACTTTTTCATGAGAAAAGTTTATGCAAAAACTTCACAGCAGTAACCGTCATTTGCGAAATTTTTCTCATGCAAAAACTTCACCATGTTAAAACTTCATCATCCATAAACCGTGACTAAAAGATGCTGGATGATTTGAAGTTTAGTACTTAAACAAGGGGTTTTTTTGATGTTTGATCAAGTTCAAGATTCTATATCTACAACATTTCATTCGGTTCATTCATGAATTGAAACTTGACAAAGTGGGCTTATGTTATTTTATTGATGGGGTTAATGATCAAACGAGTTGATTAAATGAAGAATCAAGATTGTTTGGTATTCTTTTTTTGAAAATATGGGCTTATTACATCTTCCTTAGGGGGAAGAATACTTTAGATGATCTAGTTCGTCGTCACCGAATTTTGTCATCGGATTGAAGAATCGGTTTATTCGGGAATCCTAAATGAAAGTTGGATCTCTCTGTCATATGCCTAATACATCTTAAGTTGTAAGTAATCAAGATCGAACAGTTTAATTTTGATTCAGACGTGATATCCTTTATGAAGCTATACATTAGGAAGGAGGTTAAAGTTGAGCGGGAAGACTAAAGTGATAGATACTCTAAATTCAGATAATTTATGAAGATGAGTGACTAAAGTCAAACATAGCTTGATATCATAATCCATAGGGGGGAATTGTAAGGACCTAATCGTTATGGATTACAATATCAAGTAAAAAGCAAAAACTCAAATCATGCGAGAAATACACGGATGCGAGAACTCCAAGATGATTGATAAAAGTGTCATCGCACGAAAACATGGAGTTGTCGTGCGATAACTTGATGTTCTCGCGCAAGAATTTCTGGATCGTATATATAGATGTTTTTAATTGTATTTCATTATATTTGTTCATTTGTAAAGGTGCTCTTGGAGTGAGAGAGCAGAGAGATGTGTGATAGGCCACCCGAGGGGAGCTCAAGTCAAGTGGATCGAGCTTAAACGATGTAAACTCCTTTGGTATTGAAATCGTTTGATTAATAATATTCGATTAAGTTTGTTTAATGTTTGTTGATATCACACACGCACACATCCGTCTTAATTTGATTATCAAGTGCAACAATATGTTGAATCGATCGTGACGAGGTCTTTACAACAAGACATACTTACAAGATTAAATATGACTGATTGTAAGGTTGCAAAGACATCCATAGCCAGAAACCACTCCCTTGGTCCTGATCTTGAGGGGGAGTGCATGGATGAACACCTTTATAGGGCTATGATTGGGTCTCTTATGTACCTACAGCTAGCAGGCCTGATATCATGTTTGCCACATGCTTTTGTGACAGATATCAAGCCAACCCGAAGATGTCACACCTGGTCACTGTCAAAAGGATTTTTAGATATCTTAAAGGTGCTCCAACTCTTAGCCTTTGGTATACAAAGAATTCTTACTTCAATCTGTATGCATATATAGATACTGACTGTGGTGGATGCAATATGACTGCAAATTCCACATTAGGGGGATGTCAATTCCTTGGTGCAAGAAACAATCTTGTGTGTCTGCATCAACTACTGAAGCTGAATACATTGCTGCTGCTAGCTGTTGTGATCAAGTGCTTTGGATTCAGAATCAGATGCTGGATTATGGATTCAACTTCAAAGAGACTCCCATCCACATAGATAACAATAGTGCTATCTCTATTAAAGAGAACCGTGTGCAGCACTCAAGGACAAAACAGATCAATATCAGGTATCATTCAATTAGAGATAACTTTGAAAAGGGTAATCAAACTAGTCAAAGTAAACACAAATAAACAATATGTTGATCTATTCACCAAAGCTTTTGATGAACAGAGATTTAAATATCTTATGTCAGCTATTAGGATGATTAACTTTGAGAAAATTTTCTTTAGACTTAATTCATATTATTTCTAAAATTTGTGTGTCCTAAGTTATCTATTTTATCACCTTCATAAGCCCTTGTTTACTTTAAAAGAAAAATCTTTCAAATGATATTCCTTATATTTTTGAAAATTTTTGATTATTTCATTCTTTAGAAGATAAGTATTTACCTTCGGAAGAAAACTATGTCTTCAAAACAAATAACTACTTAAGAGAATTTACCTTCGAAAGAAATTTTCAAATATATCTTCCGAATCTTAAAATCATTCTTGAGTACTTATATGTCTTTGAAGAACAATTATCTTCCGAAAGTAATTAAGTCTCGAAAGTTTTATTCCTCTTAGAATAAAATCACTGAGTATTGATTTTGCAGGACCGTTCAAGGGATGGTCACTTACAACACAACACACAATGAGGAGAGATCTTTAGAACACTTAACAGATCAAATAGGGAACTGGTAACTTATAAGATTGATACTAAGAACACAAGTAAATATGAGACAGAACAAGAAGCAAACAACACAAGTATTGGTTTTCAAGAATGCTGTATATTGCTCTCAAGTTCTTTACAAGTATTACAAAGCATAAGGAAAGTTACAAGGACCTGAGATACTTTATACTACATACAGCCGGCAATACTTTGAAGGCCAGCTGGACACATTTGAACTAGACAACAAAATCAAATGTAGAGTCAAAAGGCAGATTGCCTTTTGACTAGTGACTATGACATGCCATAGCTCACATCTTAATATATTACAAGAACGATAAAAGTACATAAAGTAGAAAGCACAGACTCAAGACCTCAATGTACAGTTACCAAAAGCATGGACCTTTTCACCAACTCATGTAAGTTGGTGACTGAAAAGAATTGCAGCAGAAAAGTGGTCCAGCTTTATTGAAAAGTACATCAAATAAAGCATGTTTTCAAAAGTTTTTGGAAGAAATCTGTCTTCACTTCTTGGCTTCGGAAGACTTTGTCTTTGAAGCTTCGGAAGACTTCACTTTTGGCTTTAAAATATGTTGGTCTTGCCTTTGGAAGATTTTTAACTTATTTTATTTTCTAGTGCATGGTGTAAAACTTCCGAAGCATTTCTACTTTGCACTTCAGTGCATGCATGCAGGAAAGACTTTGAATGTGTTGGGTGCATCAGCGTTATATGAAACCTTACAAACTCCTCCTAGGCTGATGCTACCAAAACATTTGAATACCTTTAGATGTTGAAAGTCCTCATCATGATGATGACCATACCCTTCTTCATTAGATGGTCAGGATCACTCAGACTCTCATAGTATCTTCTCATATCAAAAATATCATGCTGAGGTAGGTTGAATAAGTCTTGCCATGTGTAGTCATCTTCACCACCTTGATCTCTGATCACATACCATCTTTCTGGATTAGTTGTGAAGGTCCAGGATAAGATGGGTCTTTCAGATGCAAAAGGAGCCACTTGAATTGGAGTTGATTTGGATGCCTCTTCATGCACTCTCTTAGGATTATCTGATTCATCCTGAGGCTTGGAGGTGGAAGACTCTGACTTCTTCTTCTTCTTTGACTTGGGTCTAGAGGCCATCCTTTTCCTCCTCTTTGACAGTTTTAACTAAGAAGACTGGCTTTTGCACCTTGTTGTTCAGTCTTGTCTTTCTCAGTTTGGTCTACCTCCCTCACAGGTTCAGAAGGAAAGGGAGTTTGACCCTGCTTTGGATCAGAAGATAAAGCTGCTGAGACTCAGTAGGAGGTCCAGGTTGTGTTGTCTCAAATTGTTCAACCTTTACCTCCACTTCAGGAGGGGCTTGACTTGGTGGGGAGTGTAAGTCAATGAGCTCTCCTCTCTTAATCTTTGGCTTGATTACCCTGATGTGCTCATCCATAGTGGATAGAGACAATGGGCCAAGTCTTCTTCTGGAAAATCCATATAGCTTCAAGAAGCTCATCATCCTTTGTTTGTCAGCAGACTCTTCATACTCTTTTGGATGATGGCTCTTGACTTTACAGTTTCTTCCCTCCTCTTTCTCTTTGTTGCCTTTTCTTCTTTGAGTACTTGAAGTTCAAGTTGTTTGAGATACTCAAACTCAATATACTCAAAGGACAAGGGAAGAAGTGCAGCTGTCTGGTAGAGATATGTGGCACTTAGGTAGTTGATCATGTTTTGCCTGTCAGTTTCTTTGTCTACCTGAGGTTACCACAGTCTCTTGCACAGGGCTTTCTTGAACTGGGGAGAGAGTAGGAACATGTTTGTAGAATCTTTTCTCTCTCTTTTCTTCATTGATTTGGAGGAGCAGCCTTGCATCCTCTGCTTCCTTCATCTCTCTTGACACTTGCATGTCAGCCAGTTCATTAAGTTCCTATAAGGGGAGAGATATGATCTCATCAATGTCATAGTTCTGGGTCTGTAGGTAAGTAATCCTGACTGCCCTCAACTCATCATCTTGATGTTTGGTCTGTGGGCAACCCTGATTGCAGCTTCCATAAAGCCTGAGGACCCAGTGAAACTATCTCCCCTTAGCTTCCTCTTTCTCTCTCTCTCTCATCCTCCTCAATCTCCTCAGGATTTAAAATCCTTTTCCTTTTGTCACCCACAGACCTTTGTGACTCAGGGTGGAGAGAGCTTTGGCCTTCATTGCTTGGAGTAGCTTTCATGCTCTAGCCAGAGAGAGGCTGTGATACACCTTCATCAGCAGGTGTTTCGCCTAGGGAATGAATTGGTGAAGTAGTTGTAGGTGTGACAGGGCTCTCAGGCTCTATTACTGGGCCTTCAGTCAAGGTTTTCCCTTTGAAGCTAATCTTAGGGTCTGCCTCAACATCCAGTTGAACAATGACATTACGTGATTGCCTTTGCCTTCTTCTTAGGCTGAACTCTTCAGTAATCCTGTCTTGAATCCTTTGAGCCAGCGCTTGCTTGGATTGACTTGGATTGACAAGTGGCATGTTGATCAAGTAAAGACCTTCATAGTAGTTCAAGGTCTGAAAGTTAAAGACTTCTTGCTGCCCTAGAACACTCTGAAGAATGAGGACTCTTCTGTCAGTATCATACCTCCACCCAAGTATATAGTTTAAAGTTCCTTTGGGTAGAAATGTCATAGCCCTTGGAATACCTTCCTCAAAGAGACTCTGAATAAGAGAGTCTAGAGAGTCCACATCAATGTGAACTTGAGGAAGTTGCTAAGTATGAACAATTGCAAGTGAAGATGGTGAGTCCTCAATGTCCACACTCTTTGAAGAACTCCCAGGTTCTGTGATTGATATGACTTTCTCCCCCTTTTTGGTAGCATCACCCTCTTGCATAGGTGAGCTAGTAGTTAGGTCAATCACATCCACATGTTCCTATGTTCCTGGATGAGCTTTCCTTAAAGGTCTCACAGCTAGTTTTTCCCTGAGATAGATATCTCAAGTTGTTGATCATTGACCCTCCTTTGTAAGGTAGTCACCTGAGATTCAAGGTGACTAACCTTAGAGACTAGGTAGGTGCATGTTTGTGATAGTTTTTGCACTTTTAGTCTCATGTTCCCCTCATCTTCATCAGAAGACTCATTGGGGGATGAGAGAATTAGACCAAAGTCCTCACTCTCACCACCAGCATCATGTTCTTGGCTGTTGGATTTCCTATGCTAACTATTAGCTTCAAGTGAAGTGTCAATAGGCTGAGTTGCCATGGTTGAGGTCTTAATGATGTAATCACTTGCAGAAGTGAGAGCCTCTTCCATATCTCCTGAATAGGTTCAGAGAGATCCACCTCAATAATGGGTGACTGATGTGGGCTAGACATAGGAGAATCAGGAGCACTCATCTCTCTTTGAGTAGGGGAGGAGTAGAGAGACTCATGGTACTCATTGAATCCTATGTCTTCATCAGCATAGAATTCTAGGTTGGGAATGGGTTGGTTTAGATCTAGAGGCTGAGGATGGTAACTGTCCCATAAAGGTTGTACACTTGAGTGTTGAGACTCAGAGTGAAGGCTTGAGGCTGAGGGGCTAATGAGCTCATCAGGCTGAGCATGAGGAACCTCAACACTAATTCTTGATGAGATGGGAGTGGTTTGCTCCTCAGGAAAAGTGGGAGCTCTAGTGCCCACTTCTTCCTGTATGGGTGATGATATGGGAGCCTGCACAAACTCAATAGCTTGAGCAGGGGTTCGTTTGGATTTTCTTTGGTAGGTAAGGAATGTTTGTGGCTGTTTTGGTGGTTGAGAAGTAGAAGGTGTGGGTTCAACACTAGCTTGTGTTTCTAGGTTGTCGCCTTGAGTAATGAGCTCTAACATTTTTGGGACAAGGATTGTTTCTACCCAGAGAAGCCAACAGTTGGATTCTTCATGATTTCAAAGATGTCGGGCTTTATGTGTCCCAATTTAAGAATATTACCTATTTCCCTCAACTGTGAGCCTAGTTCGCAGTTAAGAATGTATTGAACATATCTAGGAAACATGTAATACTCTAACGACTCCAAATTAGCAAGTAAATTTGTATAAACTAATTAAGAGTACCTAAACTTGACCCCTTGAACCATTCCATGGACAATGAAGGAGAGATCTTCAGGAATCTGGTCCCACCCCCTATGCTTGTTGGACAAGCTGTGGATGACCACATAAAGCAGGTACTTCTACTGGGATGAGACCTTCCCTTTCCTAGAAGGTCTTTACAGAAAAATCTCCCTCATAGCCCATCTGCTCAAAGGAATGATTGACTGCTTCCTTTGGAAAGGACAACTCACCTTCTTCATCATCCAGCTGAAGATGAGTGTTGATGATGGCTGGAGTGATGAAGATCGTCCTCCCCTGCACTTTGGCAGATAGTGCCTTCTCCCTATCCATAATGACCTCTTGATAGATCTTCCAGAATTCAAGTAGATGATCCTCATAGAGAGTAGGATCAATAGTCAGGGAGGTGAAGTAGTTGGATAGAGTCAAGAATTGACAAACCTCTGAGAAACTAGCATCTTTCTCAGAGTTCAATAAGGCAACCTGATTGTGCTGCATGTGAAGTTGCATGGAGAAATCAGGGTTGTTTCTGCGGTTTAGGTTGGCCATATCAGAAAGCTTAAGGACAAAGAAAGTGAAGAACAAAGGCGGTTTGGCTGAATTTAGGTTTTGTGAATAGTTTAGATGAAGAGGAAATTGAAAGAGGGGGGGGGGAACCGTTGGGTATATATATGACATGGATTTAAGACAATGGTAATGAAAGAGTATAAACTTTGAAATCTGGATGTCGGTCCCACCTCTGAAAAGTAGTTTGCTTTTGCCCAAAATGTAGTTTTCTTGGAAGTTGAAAAAGCTTCCAAAGGTAATTTAGCTTCTGAAGTTGTTAATCAAAAGCTTCTGAAGGCAAAATAACTTCGGAAGATATTCCAAAGAGTTTTGAAAATTTTGCTTCGGAAGAGATTTAATAGTCAGAGATTTTATTCTAAGGAGAATAAAACTTCCTAGAGGAAATTCCTTTCGGAAGAAATTGTTCTTCAAAAACATACAAGTACTCAAGTAAAGTTTAAGCTTCGGAAGATATTTCAAAAATTTCTTCTGAAGGTAAATCTACTAAGGTAGTTATTTGTTTTTTAAGACTTAAGTTTCTTCCAAAGGTATAAACATATCTTCCGAAGGATAAAAAGATCAAAATTTTCAAAAGTATAAGGAATGTCTTAAAAAGATTTTTCTTCCATTGTAAACAAGGGCTTATGAAGATGATAAAATAGACAACTTAGGACACACACGTTTTAGAAATAATATGATTAAGTTCTAAGAAAAGCTACTCAAAGTTAATCATCCCAATAGCTGATACAAGATATTTAAATCTCTGCTCATCAAAATCTTTGGTGAATAGATCAGCATATTGTTCATTTGTGTAAACTTTGACTAGTTTGATTAACCCCTTTTTAAAAATATCTCTAATCAAATGATACATGATATTTATGTGTTTTGTCCTTGAGTGCTGCACGGGATTCTCTGTGATTGAGATAGCACTGTTGTTGTCGATGTGGATGGGAGTCTCTTTGAAGTTGAATCCATAGTCTAGCATCTGATTCTGAATCCAAAGTACTTGAGAATAGCAGCTTGCAACAACAATGTATTCAGCTTCAGTAGTTGATGCAGATACACAGGATTGTTTCGTGCATTGCCAAGAGACTATCCTTCCACCAAGAAATTGACATCCCCCTGATGTAGACTTTGCAGTCATGTTGCAGCCACCATAGTCACTATCTGTATATGCATACAGATTGAAGTCAAAATTGTTTGGATACCAAAAGCCAAGTGATGGAGCACCTTTGAGATATCTTAAAATCCTCTTGACAGTGACCAGGTGTGACATCTTGGGGTTGGCTTGATATCTTGCACAAATGCATGTGGCAAATATGATATCAGGCCTGCTAGCAGTGAGGTACATATTGACCAAATCAATAAAGCCCTGTAGAGATTTTCATCCACACACTCCCCCTCAAGATCAAGTCCTAGGGAGTTGTTTCTGGCTATGGGTGTCTTAGCAACCTTGCAATCAGTCATGTTGAATCTTTTGACTATGTCTTGTACATACTTTAACTGACTTATGAAGATGCCATTGTCAACTTGCTTCACTTGAATTCCTAGAAAGAAAATGAGTTCCCCCATGGCACTAATTTCAAATCTATCCTTCATCAGCTTCTCAAAGTCTTTGCAGAGCTTTGGATTAGTTGACCTAAAGATAATGTCATCTACATACACTTGAACTAGCATTATATCATTTTCTGTTTCTTTGATGAAGAGAGTTGCATCTATAGTACCCCTTTTGTTTCCATGCTGACATAAATACTGAGATAGAGTCTCAAACCACTTCCTTGGTGCTTGGTGCAACCGATAAAGAGCCTTATCAAGCCTGCAGACATAATCAGGATGATCAGGATCTGCAAACCCAGGTAGTTGTCTAACATACACTTCTTCATCAATCACCCTATACAGAAAAGCACACTTGACATCAAGTTGGTAGACCTTGAAATCCTTGGATGCAACAAAAGCTAGGAATATTCTGAGAGCTTCAAGTCTTGCTACAGGTGCAAAGACATCTGTGTAGTGAATTCCTTCTTCTTGTGTGTATCCTTGAACAACTAATCTTGTCTTATTCTTGATGACAAGTCCTCTATCATCCTTCTTATTCCTGAACACCTATTTGGTTCCTATGGTAGTCTTCCCTTGAGGAAGAGGACATAGGTTCCAAACCTTTTGCCTTTTGAATTGAAGTAGCTCCTCCTGCATAGCTTCAACCCAATTTCCATCCTTTAAAGCCTCATCAATCTTCTTAGGCTCTATCTGGGATAGAAAAAAAGAGTGAAGACAAACATTTGCATCATGGGTTTGTCCTCTTGTTTTTACCCCTGAATCAACATCTCCAATGATGTTTGTGGTGGGATGATACTTGTGGATCCTTAGTTGACGGATCATAACAAGTTGCTTGGAAAGATCTTAATTAGAGAAATTTAGATCTGGCATTGAAGATTCACCCTCCATATCAGCACACTTATCAAGAGTGACTTAATCCAATGAGTGTGTGACATCATTAATGTTGTCTTCAATGGAGTGGTTGTGAGCATCAAGAAATTCTTGATCACTTTCACAACCACCATTTCCTCCTACATTTGAAGCTCTTTAATCTGAGTTTTGTGCCTCTAAGCTGGAATTTGAAGGCACCCTAGAAGTATCAACTGGATTTGTTATTGTTATGCTGATAGAAACTCCATTTGTAGGGTTAGTTACAACTGGAGCTGAAGTTACGTAGCTTGAAGGTCTTGTCAACTCGAATCTTGGGTCAGGATCACCTGGAGGTAGTATATCTGTGGATTCTGAAACATGCTCACAAGACTTGTTAAAACAGTTTGTAACTAAATCAAGATCAAATAGCCAATCAGGACCAAAACTTTCACACTGGGAGTGTGCTCATTGAAAGTCACATTGGCTGACTCCTCAACTACTCTGGTTCTAAGATTGTATACTCTATAAGCCTTGGCTTAGGAAGAATATCCAATAAAATGTCCATGATCTGATTTCTCAGCAAACTTGGCAATTTGATATTTGGTATTCAAGATGGTGCAAGAACATCCAAATGACCTGAGAAAACCAATGAAAGGTTTCCTCTTGTGCCAAAGTTCATAAGCAGTCTTACCATGTGTCTTAACTACTAAAACTCTGTTTTGCACATAGCAAGCAGTGTTCACTATCTCTGCCCAGAAGGTGATGGACAGTTTAGAGTCGGACAACATAGTTCTTGCAGCTTCAATGAGTGTCATGTTTCTCCTCTCAGTAACACCATTTTGCTAAGGACTTCTGGGAGCACTATATTGTCTTGTAATACCTTTTTCATCATAAAATGTATCAAGGATTTGGTTCTTGAATTCAGTTTCTTGATCACATCATATGGTTTTGACCATGTGATCACATTGATTCTCAATCTTTAAGATGAAATTTTTCAGAATCTCACGGGTCTCATCCTTAGTTCTAAGAAAGAAGACCCAAGTGAATCTTGTAAAGTCATCTGTGATCACCAAACAATAAGAGCTCCTTCTTAGACTCATTACAGTAGTGATGCCAAAGAGATCCATATGTAATAAGTTTAGGGGAGTAGTGATGGAGTTTTTTTCTTTGGCTTGTGACATACCTTGTGTTGCTTCGCTTTCAGGCATGCAACACAATGGTCATCACTTGTAAACTCTTTCTTTGGTATTCCAGTTACCAAATCATTCTTAATTAATTTATTCATGTTTTTAAAGTTTACATGGCACATTCTTTTATGCCAGAGGAAAGACTCATCACTATTGGCTTAGATTAAAAGCATGAAACTTCTCCTGAGGGAGATGTTTCTTGCAAATCCATCTTGTACTTGTTCCCTTTCCTGGGGGCTCTATGCAGGATATGCTCATGAGAAATGACCACCCCGGGCCTGAGAACAATGCACTCATGCTCAGTAAAGAGCATGTTATGACTCTGATCATAAAATTAAGATACACTCAAAAGATTGTATCCAAGCTCCTTGACAAAGTTTACCTTCTCAATGCTGAGCTTACCATTTGCGACCCTGCCCTTCTTGTAATGTAACCTCCAGCATCTCCTCCAAAAGCAACTGGTCCTCCATCAATTCTCTCAAAATGTTGAAGTAGTGACGTATTGCCTGTCATGTGCCTGGAACAGCCACTGTCAATGATCCATACATTTCTGTTTGTCTTAAGCTATTCCTGCACAAAAGAGATGGTTAGTTACATTTGGAAACCCAAGCCTTATTGGTCTTGCCCTCATCAAAAGAAGTTAAAGACAATGCAATAGTAATTGATCCTATTGTCATTTTGAGGATCATTTGCTGATGTTGATGAAGAACTTTCAGCCACTTGGTTTTTCTTTGTCTTCCACACCACCTTTGGAAGTTTAGACTTGACCTTTAACACTTTGGATGTTTTGATGACTTGGAAGTTTTGATGACTGGACCTTCGGAAGATCTTGCTAACACTGCAGCAGGCTTTAGTACTTCGGAAGTATTCCTTTCTTCCGAGACAAAATTTTCTTCCACGGGCAAGTTTCCACTTGTCTTAATCTTCATTTTGGACCTTTCGAAAGGAAAAGATTTTCCTTCCAAAGCTTGCTTCTTCTCCAAACTCTTAGAAGTTTCTTTCTTGGTCATGTGGATAGTACTCTTTGGATCGTAAAAACAATCTTTAGCAAGATGAGAGGTACTCCCACACATGACACAATCCATATTCTTCTTCCTAAGAGTGTTCTTTTGTGAACAAGGCTGAACTTGATCACTTTCCTTCTCTATCTTCATCTTTGTAGATGTTGTGGCAATCCTTTTTGGGATAGAACTACATTTGGAGCTGGATGGTTCAGGTTATGCAGCAGTGGTGCATAACAGATCAGCCTTCTTCTTAATGTTGGGATGATTTGGACATGCACTAGAACTCTTATTACAAGAGGTCAAGTTTGTGTCTTCAGCCTTAACCACCTCAAATCCTGCAGAAATAAAGACTTGTTTTTGTGTAGAGTTAAAGGTGGCCTTGATCTCTTGAGCCTTCTTGGACTTTCTCTTGGTCATCCTAATAGTTTTACTCTCCTCAGAGGAATGGTGACCCTTCTTAGAATGCTCTTCTTCACTCTTCGTAGAGACATCCTTCACCATCTCCTCTTCATCCTCTTCAGTCATGAGGTCTATGAGGGGAAGCTCATCTTCACAAGTTCCACACCTAGGAGATCTTACTGACAAGATTGTGTGTGGAGGAGATATCTCATTAGATCCCAGTCCCTGCTTATTCTGATAACAAACTTTTGCATGCAAAGATGAGGATACTATGCTCTTGAAGGTCTCTTCTTCAAGAACACATTTTTCTACTCTAGCTTTGCTAATCACAAGCCTGGCATTCAGTCAACTTAGTTATGAGATCTTTGATTTGAGTCCTGTAGTTGGTGTGTTCATGTTTAAGAGTTGAAATGGTTTTCTTTAAGTCCTGTATCTTTAGTTTATAATCATTTTCAGCTCTTTTAAAATCAGATTCTAAGATATTTAAGAACTCAAGATCAGATCTCATCTCTAGGTTGTAGGACCTGTATCTATTTACTTTAGCAATACATTCAGGTGTACAAAGATATTCCAATACCTTTGCTTCATCATGGTCTACCATAAGTGCTTGGTTTGGAGATGCATCTTCCACCTGAAAGCTCCAGTCAAAGCCTCCTTCTGAGCAGCTCTTTTAGTGTAGTTTGGTCTGGCTTGTGTTTGGCCACCATTTGTCCTTGGTGCCTTACACTCCCTTGCAAAGTGTCCCATCTGGTTACAGTTGTAACACTTTACTTTGCTTTTATCCAGCCCAAACTTTCCACTGGTTGCATTGCTTGGAAACTTCCTCCCTGTCGTCTTGTAGAATTTTTTGGCTCTATGAGTGAGGTGAGCCATTTGCTGAACTATCTCCATGTATTCCAGGTCATCTGCATGGATACAGTCCAGGTCTTCAAGGGTGAAGAGAAAGTTGCATATGCTTTCATCAGCAGACACAAAAGCATGTAAAGAGCTTGTCTCTTGGAATGGACTTCCTTGAGTGTAGCTTTCTCTTGGTGTCTCCGGGAAGGTGATGAAAGGACCCTTTTGTGAGTTGTCAGAGTAGCATATAACATGATGCTGTGGTTCAATGCTATCCCTTTCAACCACATGAATGGCTGAACTCAGTTGATTATTGGAGTTACTTGATGAATCTTGCATATTCATCTCCATCTGGTATCCACTAAGAATACCATACAACTCTGTCAAAGTAAGAGTCTTAAGGTTCTCAGTTCTCTTGATAACAACACAATAATATGTCCATTGTCTAGGAAGAAAGGACATGAACTTCCATACAATGTCCCTTTTCTCAAGAGTCACTCCAACATCCATTAGAGTATCCATAATTTCAACATACCTGAAGTATTGTTGAGTCATGGTTTCACTTGATTTGAAGGTGAAGTTTTCAAACTGCTGCTTCAGGAGATCTTTCTTGTTCTCCTTGGCTTCAGTTGACCCCTCATACATCAGCTTCAGTGCCTCCCATAGTTGTTTAGCTGTTTTACACTTCTTGAAGCCTCTGTATATGGAGTTTGGAAGAGCAGTTTGAAGGGCTGTCATGACTTTCTGATCAATCTCTATTCTTATTCTGTCTTCATCAGAATAGTCAGCCACAACCTTTGGAATCATACCACCTCTAACAGCAGCTGAAGAGGTGCTTGGTATGTAAGGTCCTGAGACAACAGATTCCCACATCCTGGAGTCTTGAGACTTGATAAACCCTTCCATTAGTATCAAAGTCTTCAGGAATGATCAGTTGGGACTTTGTCATTGTTCCAGTTTGCATATCAGCCTTAGTGATAGCTGCCATTTGAGTTGTTAAGTATTTTGTGTGTGTGAGGGATCTTAAGATGGTGAGATCTTATAATCAAGAGCTTGGAATGCTCTGATACCAATTGCAGGACCGTTCAAGGGATGGTCACTTACAACACAACACACAATGAGGAGATATCTTTAGAACACTTAACAGATCAAATAGGGAACTGGTAACTAATAAGATTGATACTAAGAACACAAGTAAATATGAGACAAAACAAGAAGCAAACAACACAAGTATTTGTTTTCAAGAATGTTGTATATTGCTCTCAACTTCTTTACAAGTATTACAAAGCATAAGGAAAGTTACAAGGACCTGAGAAACTTTATACTACATCCTACAGCCGGCCATACTTTAAAAGCCAGCTGAAAACATTTGAACTAGACAACAAAATCAAATGTAGAGTCAAAAGGCAGATTGCCTTTTGACTAGTGACTATGACATGTCATAGCTCACATCCTAATATATTACAAAAAAGGATAAAAGTACATAAAGTAGAAAGCATAGACTCAAGACCTCAATGCACAGTTACCAAAAGCATGGATCTTTTCACCAACTCATGTAAGTTGGTGACTGAACAAAATTGCAGCGGAAAAGTGGTCTAGCTTTATGGAAAAGTACATCAGATAAAGCATGTGTTCAAAATTCTTCGGAAGAAATCTGTCTTCACTTCTTGGCTTCGGAAGACTTTGTCTTTGAAGCTTCGGAAGACTTCACTTTTGGCTTCAGAAGATGTTAGTCTTGGCTTCGGAAGCATTTCTACTTTGCACTTCAGTGCATGCATGTAGGAAAGACTTTGAATGTTTTGGGTGCATCAGCCTTATGAAACCTTACAGATTTACTCCAAAGAAAAATTTTCTAAACTCTTTGAAATATCTTCCGAAGTCATTTTGGCTTAGGAAGCTTTTTCTCAAAACTTCCAAAGATAAAACTACCTTCGAAAGATTTTAGGCTTCCAAGAAAAGGAACTTTTTGGGCACATTTTTTCAAATATGGGACCGACATCCAGATTTTAATGTTTATCCTCTTTCATTAACTTTGTCTCAGATACATTTCATATATAAACCCAATGGTTCCCCCATCTTTCACTCTCTTCTTCATCTGAACTTTCTCCAAAACCTAAATTCACCCACAACCGACTTTTGTTCTTATCTTCCTTCACCTTTAAGCTTTCTCAAATAGCCAACTGTAACCGCGGAAACAACCCTGATATCTCTATGCAACTCCACAGGCAACACAATCAAGTTGCCTTGTTGGACTCTAAGAAAGATCAAAGTTTCTCAGAGGTTTGCCAATTTCTTACTTTATCCAACTACTTCACCTCCCTAACCATTGATCCTCCACTCTATGAGGATCAACTTTTGGAATTCTAGAAGACCTGTTAAGAGGTCATTGTGGGCGGGGAAAAGGCACTGTCTGTCATAGTGCAGGGGAGGACAATCTTCATCACTCCAGCCATCATTAACACCCACCTTCAGCTGGATGATGTAGAAGGTGAACTGTCCTTTCCCAAAGAAGTTGTAAATCATTCCTTTAACCAGACGGGCTATGAAGGAGATTTCTCTGTAAATACCTTAGGAAAGGGAAGGTCTCAACCCAGTGGAAGTACCTGCTTAAGTTGGTCATTCACAGCTTATCCAACAAGCATGGGGGGATGGTACCAGATTCCTAAGGATCCCTATTTCATAGTACATGGAATGGTCTAGGGGGTCAAGTTCAGGTATTCACAATTTATGTATACCAATTTGCTTGCTAACGTAGACTCCTTAGAGTACTACATGTTCCCTAGATATGTTCAACACATTCTCAATTTTGAACTGGGCTCACAGTTAAGGGGAACAATTAATATATTTAAATTGGGATTAATGAAGCCCGACATCTTTAAGACAATAAAGAAGCCAACCGTTGGCTTTTCCAGGGTAGAAACAGCCTTTGTCCCAAAAATGTTAGAGCTCATTGCTCAAGGTGACAACCTAGAAACACAAGCTAGTGTTGAACCCACACCTTCTACTACCCAACCACAAAAACATCAACAAATATTTCTCACCTACCAAAGAAAATCCAAACAAACCCTTACACAAGCTACTAAGCTTGTGCAGGCCCCCATATACTACCCATACATAACGAAGTGGACATTAGAGCTCGCACTTCTCCTGAGGAACAAACCACTCCCATCTCATCAATGATCAGTGCTGAGGTTCCTCATGCTCAGCCGGATGAGCTCATTAGCCCATCAGCCTTAAGCCTTCAATTAGAGTCTCTACACTCTAGTGAACAACCTTCAGGGGAAAGTTACCATCCCATCCTCTTGATCTAAACCAACCAATTCCCAACCTAGATTTCTATGATGATGAAGACATGGGATTCAGTGAGTATCATGAGTCTCTTTTTTCTTCCCCTACTCAAGGAGAAATGAGTACTCCTGCCTCTCCCAAGCCTAGCCTACATCATTCACCCATTACTGAGGTGGATCTCCCTAAACCTGTTCAGGAGGTCAATATGGAAGAGGCTCTCACTTCTGCAAGTGATTTCATCATTTGGACCTCAACCATGGCAACTCAGCCCATTGATACTTCACTTGAAGTTATCAATGGGAAGGGGAAATCTAGCAGCCAAGAATTTCAAGTGAGAGAGAAGACTTTGGTCCTATTCTCTCATCCCCCATGATTCTTCTGATGAAGATGAGGGGAACTTGAGTCTAAAGGTGCAAAAACATTCTAAAACCTGCACCTATTTAGTCTCAAAGGTTAGTCACTTAGAATTTCAAGTGACTACCCTACAAAATAGGATCAATGATCAGCAACTTGAGATTTCTTATCTCGAGGAACAACTAGCTGGGAGACCTTTGAAAAGAGCTCATCCAGGAACACAAGAACCTATGGATATGATAGACCTAAGTCCTAGCTCACCTATGCAAGTGGGTGATGCTACCAAAAAGGGGGAGAAAGTCTCGGCAATAACAGAACCTGGGAGTTCTTCACAGGGTATGGACATAGAGGATTCACCACCCTCACTTGAAGTTGTCCGTACTTAGCAACCTCCTCAAGTTCACATTTATATGTACTCACTCATACAACATCTGTTTGAGGAGGGTATACCGAGAGCTATGCCTACACCATTTCAACACTCCGAGAATCCAATTATGGGGTGGAGGTATGACACTAATAGAAGAGCTCTGGTAATCTCAAGAACTCAGGGACAACAAGAAATCTTCAACTTTTCAAACTTGAGGTTCTAGGAGTGTACATATCTGATTAACCTTCCACTTGTGAAACCAAGCCAACACAGACAAGCTACAAGGTTAGCAGACAAGATTTAAGAGAGGATGCTTGAAGAGTTCAAACTAAGATCAAGACTATATAGACAAAGCCTAGCAGGTAAGGCTATTGGTCAACTGGATGTTGAGGTAGACCCTAAGATTAGCTTCGAAGGGGAAGCCTTGACTAAAGGCCTAGTAGTTGAACCTGTGAACCTTGAGACAAGAACTTCTTCATCACCCATTTCTCTCAGTGAGGCACCAGCTGGTGAAGGTGCTTCACAACCTCTCTCTGGCCAAAGTCTGACTGCTACATCAGGCAATGAAGGCCAAAGCTCTCTCCACCCTGAGTCACAAAGGTCTGTGGGTGACAAAGGGAAAAGGATTTTGACTCCTGAGGAGATGGAGGAGGAGGAGAGAGAGAGGAAGAGGAAGCTAAGGGAAGAAATTTCCAATGGGTCCTCAGGCTTCATGGAAGCTGCAATCAGGGCTGCTCACAAACCAAACACTCAAAATGATGAGTTGATAGTAGTCAGGATTAACTACTTGCAGACCAGGAACTATGATATAGATGATATCATCTCTCTCCCCTTAGATGAACTGAATGAACTGATAGACATGGAAGTATCTAAGGAGAGGAAGGAGGCAGAGGATGTAGAGTTACTCCTCAAGATCAAGGAAGAAAGAAGGTAGAAAAGGCTGTACAAACATGCTCCTACCCTCTCCCCAGTTCAAGAAAGCCCTATACAAGAGACTTTGGCAGCTCCACAACAACTGGTAGACAAAGAAGCTGACAGACAAAACATGATCAACTACCCGAGTGCCACATGTCTCTATCAGGCAGCTGTACTTCTTCCCTTGTCATTTTAGTACATTGAATTTGAATACCTCAAGCAGCTAGAGCTACAAGTTTTCAAAGAACAAAAAGCTACTAAGAGGAAGATGAGGGAAGAAGCAGCAAAGTCAAGAGCCATCATCAAAAAGAGTCAAAAGAAGTCTGCTGACAGGCAGAGGATGATGAGCTTCTTGAAAGTGTATGGATTCTCTGGAAGGATACTCGGTCCAATGTCTCTATCCACAATGGATGATCATATTAGGATGATCAAGCAGAAGATAAAGAGGGGGAGCTGGTTGACTTACATTCTCTACCAAGTCAAGTTCCTACAGAAGTCGGGGTTAAGGTTGAACACTTTAAGACAACAGAACCTGGACTTCCTACTGAACCTCAGCAAGCTTCCTCTTCTGATCCACAACAGGGTCTAACTCCCTCTCCTTCTGAACCTATGAGGAAAAAGGACCCAACTAAGAAAGACAAGACAGAACAACCTGGTGTTGAAGGTCAGTCTTCTTAGTTAAAGTTTCCAAAGGGGAGGAAAAGGATGGTTGTTAGATCTACATCAAAGAAGAAGAAGAAATCAAAAGCATCCACCTCCAACCCTCAAGAGAAGTTAGATCATCTTGAGGAAGTGCATGAAGAGGCTGCTCAACCAACTGCAATTAAAGTAGAGCCTCTTGCATCAGGAAGACCCATTTTGTCTTGGACCTTTGCAACTAATCCAAATAGATGGTATGTCACAAGAGATCAAGGTAATCAAGATGTCTACTTCTGGCAAGACATGCTTCACTTACCTCTTCATGATCTCTTTGACATGAGAAGATACTTTAAGAGTCTAAATGATCCTGACCAATTAATTAAGAAAGAAATGGTCATGATCATGATGAGGACTGTCAATATCTAAACCCTTCTCCAGTTTGGTAGCATCAGTCTAGGGGGAGTTTGTGAGGATTATTGAAAGGCTGATGCACCTAAAACAGACCAAGTCCTTCCTGCATGCATGCACTAAGTGCAAGGTAGAAGTTGTTTTGAAATATTTACACCCTTCATCAGAAATCTTCTAAGTGTAAAATCTTCCGAAGCCAATACCAATATCTTCCAAAGCTAAAGATAAGGTCTTCCGAAGCTTCAAAGACAAAGTCTTCTGAAGCCAAGAAGTTAAAATAGATTTCTTCTGAATACTTTGAAGAACATGCTTTATCTGATGTACTTATCATAAAGCTGACCAACTTTCCGTTGCAAGTTTGAAGACTCACCAACTTATACAAGTTGGTGAATGATCCATGTTTTTTGTAACTATACATTGAGGTCTTGAGTCTGTAACTTTCTACTTTATGTACTTTTATCCTTTTTGTAATATATTAGGATGTGAGCTATGGCATGTCATAGTCACTAGTCAAAAGGCAGATTTTCCTTTTGACTCTACATTGATTTTTTTGTCTAGATCAATGTTACCAGCTGGCCTTCTACGTATGGCTAGTTATAGGATGTAGTATAAAATATCTCAAGTCTTTCTATCTTTCTTTCATGCTTGGTAACACTGGTAAAAAGAACTTCAGAAGCAATACTGCAATCTTGAAAACCATATACTTTGTTGTTTGTTCATTGTTCTTTCTCATATTTTGCTTGTGTTCTTAGTATCAAATTGTAAAGTCCCAGTTCCCTATTTGATAAGTTAAGTGTTCTAAACTCTATCCTCATTGTGAGACTAAGGTGTTGTTTGTTTTTTCTGCAAGAAAACGTCTACAGTCTGCGGACCACATCTGCAGACATCTGCAGCATTAGCTTATGTAGATGAGCAACTCCTTGTACACATTGATGTTTTCTTTATCAGCATCACAAGCTCTTCATTCACATCACATACTACCCATATTGAGTACTTATGCTTCATTCGCATAGAATAACAAGCTTCCATCCGTATTAGGGTCCAACACTTAGTCTTCACCCGTATTTCCTTCTATTTGCATTACTATGAACACTTGTTATCATCCCCATTATCTTCTATCCGCATCATATCAACACTTAGATAAAATCTCTAAAACAAAGCAACTGACATATCATCACTTGAATTGACATGCATGGTACTTTAAGGGTCCAACACATAGACATGGGAACTTTGTAGAAAGTGCACACGAAAGTACATAACTCTAGGTGTCTATACTCTTCATAATTCCTTATCCTCCATTATAAATAATATAAGACCTTATACTCAGAGTGACCTGGTCATTAAGTTGTTGTAAAGTGATTTTTTTCATACCATAAGGCTTGTCATGCTATATCTCTAAGTATGGGTTGCATGCATGTTATTTTATTATAATAAAACATGATATCAATTAGATTGAGTTTATTATGTACCATTTTATTTACAATCATCGTCAGTTTATTCGTGTATAAAATATTTTATGTGTGATTGTTGAGAATCTTGGACTAGTATAATCTCATTACAATAATATGTCTCTATTTAGGTATTATATATATACAGGGAAAAGTTAGTATATAAAGTGTATTTTGTGTGTGAATTGTACGAAGTTGAGGGCGTAATTATCATACAAGAACAAGTAATAACCAGACAAGAAGGATTACACTTACGTGATAATTCCACCTGTAACATTTCTTCTTGCGTGATTAATTTGTAAACTTTGCATGGAAATATTACTTTGTATAGTAACTATATATATATATATATATATATATATATATATATATATATATATATATATATATATATAAACAAACATACCCAGTAAATCCCACTCAAGAGCAGGGTGTGGGAGGGGTGGTTGGTGGCAAGTCTTTCCTCTATCTTGGAAGATATATATATATATATATATATATATATATATATATATATATATATATATATATATATATATATATATATATATATATATATGTATATATATATATGTATATACATATATGTATATACATATATATATATGTATATATATATATATGTATGTATATATATATATATGTATATACATATATATATGTATATATATATATATATATATATATATATATATATATATATATATATATATATATATATATATATATAAGAAAGTTAAAGTACAAAGTAAACAATTCGTGCACTATCACGAAGTGATAACAGTTATTGACCTAAGAGATAAATGGTTCAGATTAAAGATGTAATAATTAAAAAAAAATATGTCTGGACAGGTAGATATGGAGATAACATACAATTGTTAACTTTTTTCAAATTTCTCTTGTTTTTTGAAACGCATAGAACATTTTTATATGACATTATTTTTTTTTAAAATACACTATAAAAATCAAGCATTTTATCCTTTTTAATATTAGTATAGTTTTATACTTTATAAGGAAAATCAACATTTTTTTAAAAAAACGTCTATGTGTTATGCGTATAACTTGCGTGATTATTAACTGCGTAATTATGAACATAACTTGTGTAAATATAAAAATAACTTGCGTAATTATTTTTTATAACAAGAGTAATTTTTCTTTTCGTAACAATAAATATAACTTGCGTCATAATATATATAACTTGTATAATTATGAATATAACTTGCGTAATTAAGTACTTTTTATGCGTAATTGCAAGGCAGACGAAACTGGCCCTCTACCAAAAAAACATGTGGCATGTTCTGGTGACTTCGCACGCTTCACACGAAACTTTGTATACTATCCAGTCCCTATATATATATATGTTGTTTGAATTTTCCAGAAAATATTTTCATATTTGATGAAAAATTCATTTAATATATATACTCAATTTTATCTTGAGATATTTGATGTGTGTATAGGTGACTTTTCAACGTTATATAATGTAATTTGAAAATTTTATAAAATCCAAAATATTATTATTTTTAAATTTTTTCTAAAGAACTTTAGTTGTATAGTGTTGCGTAGTTGAGTTATGAAGGAGTTAGTAAATGAGTTTGAGTTACAGAGGTACAAATCCATCTTTGTAAGTACTTACTTATAAAGGACTCGTTCTTATATATTCACAATTACACAATGGTGTAGGTCAACATGTTGTAATCTAATTTGTGCATAATGCCACAATTGCTGAGAATGTTGTTATTGGTATGTCAAACTATTGGATCATATAAGGCTGGTGCAACCAAACCTACACTTAGAAGATTCTGAGTGCAACTGAAAGAAGTCTTCCGAAGACAAAGCTGCACGTCCGAAGCTAAGTTGAAGATCTTCCGAAGCTCAAGGATGAAGAACTTCCGAAGGAAGAACTCAGTCTTCCGAGACTAAGTAGTTCTCCTTTCGAAGTTAAACACTTAGAAGATTCAAGACAAAGCATTCTAAAAAACAAAGTAATGAAGACTTGTAGAAGTCTCGGAAGAAGTTGATTGTTCCGAAGTATAAATGGTTTCGGAAGAACTTATTCTTCCGAAGCCATTTAACCTTTGGAAGAACCAACTATGAACCAGTTGATAATAGTACGGCTAACTGACACATGCTGCCAACTCTAATATATTGCATGACACTTTCCCACGCCCATGTAGTTGACCATACCATTGTTCACCTTTTATTAGTTAGTACAGTTACGAACTCCGGTTGGTGACAAAAGGTAAGTCATGGACATGTCATGACTACCTAATCTAGGATAGTATTTTATCTTAGATATCTTACTTCTAACAATGTAGTATTTGTCTAGTTGTAAGTTCTAGCGGGTAATCTAAGTATAACCGGCTGCAGATAGTAGTATATATAGTTTCTCATTGTAACTCATTTGGTCATGCTTATAAGAGTCTTGTAACATTGAGTTGAGAAGTAATATATACAAGTATCTTGAAAACCATTCTTGTGTTCATTGACTTAGTATATTATTATCAACTTAGTTGAGAGATTCTGCTTTATCATTCGAGTGTGTTTAAGTGAGTTTGAGAGATAAACTTTATGTTAAGTTACCAACATCGATCTTGCAATCGGTATCAGAGCTTTTGAGGCTCTTGATTCTGTGATCTAACCATTCCAAATCACCTTGTTTCATCACTCATTCACTTATTTCACTCAAATGGCTCTTAACCAGAAATCTTTCAGAATCTGAGATGGGAACTATGACCAAGGCTCCAATTATAACCCCTAATAATTTTAGAGCCTGGTGCAAACGTATTGAAGGTTTTATTAAGTATCAAGGCGGCAAAATATGGAGGTCAATCACTCACGGTTTGATTAAGTATCAAGCCAGAGGTGGAGTCCCCGGCTAGTAATGGTGACATGATTGAAAAAGCAGTTGAAGACTACTCCGATGAAGAACTTATTCTTCTGAAGCCATTTAACCTTTGGAAGAACCAACTATGAACCAGTGGATAATAGTACGGGCTAACTGACACATGCTGCCAACTCTAATATATTGCATGGCACTTTCCCACGCCCATGTAGTTGACCATACCATGGTTCACCTTTTATCAGTTAGTACAGTTACGAACTCTTGTTGGTGACAAAAGGTAAGTCGTGGACATGTCATGACTACCTAATCTAGGATAGTATTTTATCTTAGATATCTTACTTCTACCAATGTAGTATTTGTCTAGTTGTAAGTTCTAGCGGGTAATCTAAGTATAACCGGCTATAGATAGTAGTATATATAGTTTCTCATTGTAACTCATTTGGTCATGCTTGTAAGAGTCTTATAACATTGAGTTGAGAAGTAATTTATACAAGTATCTTGAAAACCATTCTTGTGTTCATTGACTTATTACATTATTATCAACTTAGTTGAGAGATTCTGCTTCATCATTCGAGTGTGTTTAAGTGAGTTGGAGAGATAAACTTTGTGTTAAGTTACCAACACCGATCTTGCAATTGGTATCAGAGATTTTTAGGCTCTTGATTCTGTGATCTAACCATCCCAAATCACCTTGTTTCATCACTCATTCACTCATTTCACTCAAATGGCTCTTAACCAGAAATCTTTTCAGAATCTGAGATGGGAACTATGACCAAGGCTCCAATTATCACCCCTAATAATTTTAGAGCCTGGTGCAAACATACTGAAGGTTTTATTAAGTATCAAGGCGGCAAAATGTGGAGGTCAATCACTCACGGTTTGATTAAGTATCAAGCCAAAGGTGGAGTCCCCGGCTATTAATGTTGTCATGATTGAAAAAGCAGTTGAAGACTACTCCGATGAAGACTTCAAGAAGATGGACATCGACTATAAATCTATGACATTACTACTTAAAGCCATACCAAACTCCATAATGGTAGGATTTCAGCATTGTGAGACTGCCAATGATCTTTTTGATGCTTTGACGTTGACGTACTCTGGTTCCTCTTACTCCAAAGAGTCCATGAAAGACGTTCTGAAGCAGCAATTTGAGAATTTCACACACATTGCCGGTAAGACCCTGAGTCAGCAATACTTCAGCTATATGGACTTAATCTCTTCCCTTTAGGCTATGGGAGAGACTCTTGAGAAGAGAGACATTGTAAGAAATTCATGAGTGCACTTCCTCATGAATGGACTTTTTGATGTGTCTTAATCAAGAGAACTGAGAATCTCAATACTCTTACCATGACTAAATTATATAGGATCCTTGATAGATACCGTATGGAGATGGAGACTCAAAAAGGCCATCGGATGAGCAGAACTTCAAACCTTACTGTCAGCAATGCTCTACATGTTGCTGAAGGATCGACAACTCCCCGGCCCTAGTTGTACCTCAACTACCCTCAATAGCCATCATACACTTCTGGGCCTTACATCACATTTGCAGGACCGGTGAAGGGTATGCACTTACAACACAACAACACAATGAGGAGAGTTGCTTAGAAAACTTAACAGATCAAATAGGGAACTGATTAACTTGTTAATGGAAAATGCTAAGAACACAAGTAAATATGAGACAGAACAAGATTGCAAACAACACAAGTAATTGGTTTTCAAGAATGTTGTATATTGCTTCTCAAGTTCTATTACAAATGTTACAAAGCATACGATAAAAGTTACAAGTACTTGAGATACATATACTACATCCTACAGCCGGCCATACTTTAAAAGCCAGCTGGATACAATTGACTACACAACTACAAAATCAAATGTAGAGTCAAAAGGCAGATCTGCCTTTTGACTTGTGACTATGACATGCCATAGCTCACATCCTAATATATTACAAAAATGATAAAAGTACATAAAGTAGAAAGCATGGACTCAAGACCTCAATGTACAGTTACCAAAAGCATGGACCTCTCACCAACTCATGTAAGTTGGTGACTTTACAGAGTAGCAGCGGAAAGGTGGTCCAGCTTTATGGTAAAGTACATCAGATAAATACATATCTCTAAAAGTCTTAGGAAGAAATCTGTCTTCACTATTTGGCTTCTGAAGACTTTGTCTTTGAAGCTTCGGAAGACTTCACTTTTGGCTTTGGAAGATGTTGGTCATGGCTTCGGAAGATTTTACACTTAGAATATTTCTAGTGCATGGTGTAAAACTTCCGAAGCATTTCTACTTTTGTTCTTTAGTGCATGCATGCAGAGAAACTTTGGATGTTTTGGCTGCATCAGACTTATAGGAATCCTTACAAACTCCCTCTAGGCTGATGCTACCAAAACACTTAGAAGATCTTAAGATGTTGGTGGTCTTCAGGATGATAATGACCATACCCTTCTTCATCAGATGGTCAGGATCACTCAGACCCTTATAATGTCTTCTCATCTCAAAGAGATCATGCAGAGGTAAGTTGATTATGTCTTGCCATGTATAGACATTCTTAACACCTTGATCTTTGATCACATGCCATCTCTCTGGATTAGTAGTGAAGGTCCAGGATAAGATGGGTCTCTCAGCTGCAAGAGGAGCCACTTGAATTGGAGTTGATTGGGCTGCCTCTTCATGCACTTCCTCAGGTTGATCTGACTCAGCCTGAGGTGTAGAGGTGGATGATTCAGGCTTCTTCTTCTTTGACTTTGGTTTAGAAGCCATCCTCTTCTTCCTCTTAAAAGACTTTAACTGAGAAGACTGGTCTGCAGCACCTTGTTGATCATCCTTGTCTTTCTCAGTTGGGTGTTCCTCTGTCACAGGTTCAGAAGGAGAGGGAGTTTGACCCTGCTGTGGATCAGAAGATGAATCTTGCTGAGGCTCAGCAGGAGGTCCAGGTTGTGTTGTCTCAGGTTGTTCAACCTTAACCTCCACTTCAGGTGGGATTTCACTTGGAGAAGAGTATAAGTCAATCATCTCTCCACTCTTGATCTTCTGCTTGATTACCCTAATATACTCATCCATTGTGGATAGAGACATAGAGCCAAGTCTCCTTCCGGAGAATCCATACAGCTTCAAGAAGCTCATCATCCTTTGTCTGTCAGCAGACTTCATCATACTCTTTTGGATGATGGCTCTTGACTTTGTAGCATCTTCCCTCATCTTTTTCTTTGTTTCCTTTTGTTCTTTGAGCACTTGAAGTTCAAGCTGTCTGAGATACTCAAACTCAATGTACTCAAAGGACAAGGGAAGAAGTGCAGATGCCTGGTAGAGACCTGTGGCACTCAGTAGTTGATCATGTTTTGCCTATCTGCTTCCTTGTCTACCTGAGGTTCTTGTGTAGCTGTCACATCCTCGTGCACAGGGCTTTCTTGAACTGGAGAGAGAGTTGGAGCATGCTTGTATAACCTTTTCTGTCTTTTCTCCTCTTTGAATTGGAGAAGTAACCTTGCATCCTCTGCTTCCTTCATCTCTCTTGATACTTCCATGTCAGCCAGTTCATTTAATTGTTCTAAGGGGAGAGATATAATCTCACCTATGTCATACTTTCTGGTCTGTAGGTAAGTAATCCTGACTGCCCTCAACTCATCTTCTCGAGTGTTTGTTCTGGGGGCAGCCCTGATTGCAGCTTGCATAAAGCCTGAAGACCCAGAGCAACTTTCTCCCCTTAGCTTCCTCTTCCTCTCTCTCTTTCTCTCCTCCTCCTCAATCTCCTCGGGGTGGAGAGAGCTTTGGCCTTCATTGCTTGGTGTAGCATCCAAGCTCTGGCTAGAGAGAGGTTGTGAGACACCTTCACCAGCAGGTGTTTCACTGAGGGAATGAATTTCTAAAGCAGTTGTTGATGTGACAGGGCTCTCAGGCTCTATCACTGGGCCTTTAGCCAAGGTTTTCCCTTTGAAGCTAATCTCAGGGTCTGCCTCAGCATCCAGTTGACCTATGACATTACCTGATTGCCTTTGTCTCCTTCTAAGGCTGAACTCTTCAGTAATTCTGTCTTGAATCCTGAGTGCTAACCTGTCAGCTTGTCTTGATTGACTTGGGTTGACAAGGGGCATGTTGATCAGGTCAAGACCTTCATAGTAGTTCAAGGTCTGAAAATTGAATACTTCTTGCTGCCCTTGAACTCTGTGAAGAATGAGGGCTTTTCTATCAGTATCATACCTCCATCGAATAATGTAGTTTGAAGTTCCTTGAGGTGGAGATGACACAGCCCTTGGAATGCCTTCCTCAAAGAGACTCCTAATGACAGAGTCTATAATGTCCACATTAATATGAACTTGAGGAAGTTGCTGAGTATGCACAGTTGCAAGTGAGGGTGGTGAATCCTCAAGGTCCATACTCCCTGAAGAACTCCCAGGTTCTGTGACTGTAATGACTTTCTCCCCCTTTTTGGTAGCATCACCCTCTTGCATAGGTGAGCTAGAGGTTAGGTCAATCACATTCACAAGTTCTTGTGTTTCTGGTTGAGCTCCTCCTAAAGGTCTCCCAGCTAGTTTTTCCTAGAGATAAGATATCTCAAGTTGCTGATCATTGACCCTATTATGCAGGGTAGTCACCTGAGATTCAAGGTGACTAACCTTAGAGACTAAATAGGAGCATGTTTTTGACAGTTTTTGCACCTTTAGTCTCAGATTCCCCTCATCTTCATCAGAAGAATCATTGGGGGATGAGATGATTGGACCAAACCTCTCTCTCACCACCAGCCTCAGGTTCTTGGCTACTGGATTTCCTCTGCGCATTAACATCCTCAGTTGAGGTGTCAATGGGCTGAGTTGCCATGGTTGAGGTCTTAATGATGTAATCACTTGCAGAAGTGAGAGCCTCTTCCATATGGATATCCTGAACAGGTTTAGAAGTATATACCACAGTGATGGATGACTGATGTGGGCTAGACAAAGGAGACTCAAGAGTGCTCATCTCTCTTTGAGTAGGGGAACAGTAAAGAGACTCATGGTACCCACTGAAACCTACGTCTTCATTAGTATAGAATGAGAGATTGGGAATGGGTTGATTTAAGTCTAAAGGCTGGGGATGGTAACTTCCCCTGAAGGTTGTTCACTTGAGTGTTGAGACTCAGAGTGAGGGCTTAAGGCAGTTTGGCTTATGAGCTCATCAGGGTGAGCATGAGGAACCTCATCCCTGATTGTTTAAGAGATGGGAGTGGTTTGCTCCTCAGGGAAAGTGGGAGCTCTAGTGTCCACTTCCTCCTGTATGGGTGAGTATACGGGGGCCTGCACAGACTCAATAGCTTGAGCAGGGGTTCGTTTGGATTTTCTTTGGTAGGTGAGGGTGACTTGTGGCCTTTTTGGTGGTTGGGAGGTAGAAGGTGTGGGTTCAACACTAGCTTGTGTTGCTAGGTTGTCACCTTGAGCAATGAGCTCTAACATTTTTGGGACAAGGGCTGTTTCTACCCTTGAGAAGCCTACAGTTGGCTTCTTCATAACTTTAAAGATGTCGGGCTTCATCTGTCCCAATTTAAGAATATTATCTGTTTCCCTCATCTGTGAGCCCAGTTCACAGTTGAGAATGTGTTGAACATATCTAGGAAACATATAATACTCTAAGGAGTCCAAGTTAGCAAGCAAATTTGTATAAACAAACCTGAACTTGACCCCTTGAACCATTCCATGTACTATGAAGGAGAGATCCTCAGGAATCTGGTCCCACCCTCCATGCTTGTTTGACAAGCTGTGGATAACCACATGAAGCAGGTATTTCCACTGGGATGAGACCTTCCCTTTCCTGAAGGTCTTTATAGAGAAATCTCCCTCATAGCTCATCTGGTCAAAGGAATGATTTACAGCTTCCTTTGGGAAGGACAACTCACCTTCTTCATCATCCAGCTGCAAGTGAGTGTTGATGATGGCCGGAGTTATGAAGATTGTCCTCCCTTGCACTGTGGCAGACAGTGCCTTCTCCCCATCCATAATGACCTCTTGGCAGGTCTTCCAAAATTCAAGCAGATGATCCTCATAGAGAGTAGGATCAATGGTTAGGGAGGTGAAGTAGTTGGATAGAGCTAAAAAACGGCAAATCTCTGAGAAACTTTCATCTTTCTCAGAGCTTAACAGAGCAACATGGTTGTTTTGCCTGTGAAGTTGCATGGAGAAATATGGGTTGTTTCTGTGGTTTAGGTTTGCCATTTTAGAAGCTTAAGGATGAAGAAAGATGAAGAGCAAAGGCGGTTTGGGAGGATTTAGGTTTAAGGAATAGTGTAATTGAGGAAGATAGTGAAAGAGGGGGGAACCGTTGGGCATTTATATGAAAATGATTTGAGACAAACTTAATGAAAGAGGATAAACATTGAAATCCAAATGTCGGTCCCACCTTTGAAAAGTAGTTTACTTTTGCCCAAAAAGTAGTTTTCTTGGAAGTCGAGACATCTTCCGAAGGTTATTTGCTTCGGAAGTTCTGAAGAAAAAGCTTCCGAAAGCAAATTGGCTTCGGAAGATATTTCAAAGGTTTTTGAGAATTTTGCTTCGGATGAGAATTTACACTCAGAGATTTTTATTCTAAGAAGAATAAATACTTCCGAAGGTAAATTGCTTTCGAAAGAAACTTGTTCTTTGAAAACATACAGAGTACTTAAGTTGATTTTAAGCTTCAGAAGATATTTCAGAAATTTCTTCCGAAGGTAAAATTACTAAAGTAATTATTTGTTTACTAAGACATAAATTTCTTCCAAAGGTAATTTTAAATCTTCTGAAGAGATCAAGATTTTCAAAAATCTAAGAAAAGTCTTTTGAAAAGATTTTCTTCCAAAGAAAACAAGGGCTTATGAAGCTGATTAAATAGACAACTTAGGACACACAGGTTTTAGAGATAAATATGATTAAGTTTTAAGAAAAGCTATTCAAAGTTAATCATCCCAATAGCTGATACAAGATCTTTAAATCTCTGCTCATCAAAAGCTTTGGTGAACAGATCAGCATATTGTTCATTTGTGTTAACTTTGACTTGTTTGATTAATCCCTTTTTAAAATTATCTCTAATCAAATGATACCTGATATTGATATGCTTTGTCTTTGAGTGCTGCATAGGATTCTCTGTGATTGAGATAGCACTGTTGTTGTCTATGTGGATGGGAGTCTCTTTAAAGTTGAATCCATAGTCCAACATCTGATTTTGAATCCAAAGCACTTGAGCACAGCAGCTTGCAGCAGCAATGTATTCAGCCTCAGCAGTTGATGCAGACACACAGGATTGTTTCTTGCATTGCCAAGAGACTACTCTTCCACCAAGAAATTGACATCCCCTTGATGTAGACTTTGTAGTCATGTTGCAACCACCATAGTCACTATCTATATAAGCATACAAATTAAAGTCAGAATTCTTTGGATACCAAAAGCCAAGTGATGGAGCACCTTTGAGATATATTAAAATTTTTTTGACAGTGACCAGGTGTGACATCTTGGGGTTGGCTTGATATCTTGCACAAATACATGTAGCAAACATGATATCTGGCCTGCTAGTTGTGAGGTACATAAGAGACACCAATCATTGCCCTATAGAGATGCTCATCAACACACTCCCCCTCAAGATCAGGTCCAAGGGAGTGATTTCTGGCTATGGGTATCTTAGCAACCTTACAATCAGTCATGTTGAATCTTTTAAGTATGTCCTGTACATACTTTGACTGACTTATAAAGATGCTATTGTCAACTTGCTTCACTTGAATTCCTAGAAAGAAATTGAGTTCCCCCATGGCACTCATTTCAAACCTGTTATTCATCAGCTTCTCAAAGTCTTTGCAGAGCTTTGGATTAGTTGACCCAAAGATAATGTCATCTACATATACTTGAACTAGCATTATATCATTTCCTGTTTCTTTGATGAAGAGAGTTCCATCTATAGTACCCCTTTTGTAGCCATGTTGACAGAGATACTGAGATAGAGTCTCATACCACTTCCCTGGTGCTTGGTGCAGCCCATAAAGAGCTTTATCAAGCTTGCAGACATAATCAGGATGATCAGGATCTGCAAACCCAGGTGGTTGTCTGACAAACACCTCTTCATCAATCACCCCATAAAGAAAAGCACACTTGACATCAAATTGGTAGACCTTGAAGTTCTTGGATGCAGCAAAAGCTAGGAATATTCTAACAGCTTCAAGTCTTGCTACAGGAGCAAAAACATCTGTGTAGTCAATTCCTTCTTCTTGAGTATACCCTTGAACAACTAGTCTTGCCTTGTTCTTGATGACAAGTCCTCTATCATCCTTCTTGTTCCTAAAAACCCATTTGGTTCCTATGCTAGTCTTCACTTGAGGAAGAGGACATAGGTTCCAAACCTTTTGTCTTTTGAATTGAAGCAGCTCCTCTTGTATAGTTTCAACCCAACTTCCATCCTTTAGAGCCTCATCAATTTTCTTTGGCTCTATCTGGAACAAGACACAAGAGTGAAGACAAACATTTGCTTCATGGGTTTGTCC